>CANSZD010000499.1:0-360173 GCA_947648045.1 Beta corolliflora | reverse complement strand
TACCATCAAATAAAGCAGCTTCACTGCGATAAGGATGATCAACGAGTAACCATTTCCGAAAACCGGGTAACAAATCTTACCTCCAAATCTGTATGAGTTAGTAGAATGGGTGCATATAGGGCAAGCCTTATAACCTTTTGTACTCCATCCGAAATAACATGGCATATGCCGGAAAGTCACTAATAGTAGAGTGCAAGGCTGCTTGAGCTTAAAATTTTGCCCACTATAAGTATCAAAAGCATTAACACCTTCCCATAACATTTTTAACTCATAAATTAACGAGTCTGCAGTACACATCAATATCTATCCCCTGACTGCATTTCCCGGAATTATTAAAGATAAAATAAATGATGATGGTTTCATACAAAGCCATGGCGGTAGATTATAAGGAATCAAGACCACCGGTCATGTGCTATGATTGGTATTCATTAGACGATAAGGGGTTAAAACCATCACTTGCTAAACCCAATCTAACACTACGAGGATCTCCCGGCGAATTCATGATATTTTTCATCAAATTTTTTCCAAGCCAAAGCATCTGGGGTGCCTTAACATACCATCATTGTCACGATCATCTTTGTGCCATCTCATGTCTTTTGCGGTTTTTGAGGACATGTAAATTCTCTTTAATCTAGGAATAAGAGGAAAATATCGCATAACCTTAGCTGGCTCACCTTTCTTACAGTCTTCTTTACCTTTCTCACTTATATCACCCCCTCCTTACCTTTAGCCGCCTTCCACCTCGACGTATGACGGATTTGGCGCTCATCTTTTTCCACCGAGTCACCCCAATACAACATGCAATTATTAGGACAAACATCAATTTTCTCATAACCTAGACCCAAATCCTTAATTACCTTCTTCCCCTCATAATAGGATGACTAAAACTCCATTATTTGAGGAAATGCATCTATCGAAGTTCAAGCAATTTTGTGAATGACTCGGCAAACCAATGGAACATACACTTAAGATGAAATAGATGCAAAAGAAATGATAGCTTTTAAAACGTAGTACACCCCTCATAAAGAACCCATTAGAAGCTTCAATTAGTCTTTTATATTTGATTTCTTCTTCTTTGGTATTGAAGGATGGAAGTTCAGTATCTACCTCGAAGGGAAATCATCCTCCTCATGCATGTCGCCCTAATACTTCCTCCTCAAAATTTAGTTCTTCAAAAAGATTGATCTTGAGGTTGATAAGTGGATGTTGGAATGCTAACACTAAATGCATCATTTAGCAAGCCCTGAATATCGTCTCGACCTACTATCGTTTCTTGGCTACTAAGAGGTCCTTGAGTACTACTTGCTTCATCATTTTTATGGTGAAAGATCCAATTCCTATACTCCTTGTGAAAACCGTTAAACAAAATATGTCCCCCTACATCATCTACAGGATACCATTTACGTAACTTGCACTTACTACATGGACATCGAAGCTTTTCCTTCTATAAGAGTCTCTTTAGCTAGCTCAATGAAATTTATGCAACCTTTATAAAAAGCCGGATCATCATTTCTTAAATCAATCCAACTTGTATCCATGGCTACACAAAACAAAACAATAATATGAAGAATCATAAAAAGGAAAAGTTCATGTTAGTTAAGTATTATCATCATTAGGAAGGTGTTAGATGATCCCCAGTTATCTTATATAGACTATATATTTTACACCAATTCTAACTCTAGATTATACATAAGCTTCATCATGGGGATGTCTACATTCAAAAATACCAATCAAACAAAATAGATTAGCGTATCGCAATGCAGGCAGAAAACTAACAATCATATAAGAATGTAGTCTCCATTCATAACTATGAGAGCAACCAAAGTACCACTATATACTCTAGTTATTACCTTTTAAGAAATAAAATGAATAACGCAGTTATAACATTTTAAGTACTATCAAGAATTCACTGAGAGTATATATTCAAAAACAAAAGAATTTCACATAGAGTACAATCAAAGCATACATAGAATAACTCTTATAGAGTTATTGAATGGATATTACCATGTTTGTAATAGTACCTCCCATAAGACTTATAATTCCACATGTGTAACAAAGGTAAGCATCTAAGTGCTTAGAATAATAAATTATAATATACTACATATATGTCAAATATAATAGGGATATTATCTCAGATAACCCCGACTTATAGGCCTTTTTCCAATATAACCCCGACTTTGATGACCCGTCTCCGATAACCCCGAACTTGGTTTTTGTCATTAAACTGGGACGGAATTTGTCACGGCGTTAACTTGGTTTGACTTTTCTAAATTCATCTCTTTCTCTCTCTTGTTCTTCATTTCTTCTCTCTCTTGTTCTTCATCTCTTCTCAAGCATCAATGGTTTAATGACATATGTCAAGATGCAATTGAGACACTTAGTGGGAGACCGAGAGAAATCAATGGAGATCGCAATGTGAATAGCCCAACCGCTTCGTCCCTGCTCACTCCAGGCTCGCCATTCGGATCTCATGGGAGTTCTTAGCAGTGAGTATGTTGCTCATTTGTACATTAGACTGAAATGGAAGCAAATTTCTCCAAAGTTTGCCACCGATCTTTCTTCATAGTAAATGTTTGAAAATAATAATCCTTCTTTTTTTCCCCTCCGTTTACCTTTATTTTTATTCAATCTTTTCGCATTATTTCTGGAGCATGACTCGGTAATTTTGTAGATGAATACACCACAAAAGCTTCAGATAGAAATTCTCAGACATCTAGAAACAAGTTTGTAATTACTTGGACTTCGATTATTTAAATCTAGTGCTATTCTTTCGAGTGCATTTTTAAAAAAAAAAAATAGAAAGGCGGATCTCATTTGTGTCCTCGTGCTATTAGTGTACAACAGTTGCACGTTTTTAACTTTTTATTCAAGATTGACCGCAATATCTTCAGCACTAGCCACGGCTCCACGGTAAAGTTTGCCGCAACTACCAATCTACCATAGCCGTAAGTTCCGAGCTGCAAACATTTTATTTTTTTCTAAGAACACCCATTGGAGGAAATCTGGTTTTTGTTGTGATTTTTGGTAAAATGGGTTTGGGAAAAATATGGATTTTGTTATGAGTTTGGGAAAAATTGATGAATGCTTGAGAAGAGATGAAGAACAAGAGAGAGAAGAGATGAAGAACAAGAGAGAGAAAGAGATGAATTTAGAAAAGTCAAACCAAGTTAACGTCGTGACAAATTCCGTCCTGGTTTAATGACAAAAACCAAGTTCGTGGTTATCTGAGACAGGGTCGGCCAAAGTCGTGGTTATATTGGAAAAAGGCCTATAAGTCAGGGTTATCTGAGATAATATCCCAATATAATATCATATGTTAAGTGTAAAAAAAAGGCACTCACCTTGCACGACCACAAAAACACTCAATGCAAATCGAACTATTCTGGGACAACTGAAATATAGCACTTGCGAGCAATAAGCACCTATGAGGCAATGTCACTCTAGGAACACCGAACAAATTAAAGAAACGATTAGATACTATAAGATGGTTAGTAATAAAACCTTAAGATTTAAAAATCAGCAGAGAAAGGAAATTAAAAAAGAAACAATTGTAGGTCTAATCTTCAAAGCTAACTTACAATTTGTTAAACTCTATCATATGATCCAATTATAGACATAAAAATAGAGAGAAAAAGGAAACATATATAAGATGCTGAAGCCGGTTACTTACACTACACTTTAATAGAGTAGAAAAAAATATAAACATACTTCTAACACATTAAGATCCTCCTAGCTAAACTAAGAAATGTTAAAGGTGGTAGAATGCTGTGTTATACACCTATAAAAACGTTATGTAAATTCAATGCAACAATTCACCATTTTAGTTCGTCTAAAGATCATTAAAGTTTAACTTCCATTGATAAAAAAAAAGAAAAGTCGAAACCACTTAGCATCACAAGTTTTAAAATCAAACTCACCTTCGAGAAAAAGGAAAAATTAAAAGGCGAATCGTTAGCTAATATCAACGTCTCCCAATTTATTAAAAATTAATTAATTGGTGCAAAGTCTCAAAATAAACCAGAAAATACAAAAGTTAACTTCTTCATAGATAGTACAATCAAAGCATACAATAGAATAAGTCACATGGAGTTATTGAATGGATATAACCATATTTTTTATTTAAGAGAAGTATATAAGGAGCTAACATAACATATGTGTATGTAATAAGATACATAGAAAGTCAAAATGACAAAATTCATCACTTCCCATATAACCGAGAAAGCATACTACGTAAGAACTAAGAAGCACTTGAACCGCAGAAGACATTTACTCAAAGGAGAAGAGAATCATGTAAAAGTTACACAAAACACCACCGAATTTCAATCAGCAATGCAAATAATCGTGGGCAACTTTCAACCTCATTTTATCAAGTTGGTTAAGATCCACGTTAACAAAGTAAAATGACATACATTTTACAAAGTGAATTTATATTGCTAGCTAGCCGGGTACTCCTATACATCTACAATATTGAAATCAAAGTTGGGATTATATTCCATACGTATAAAATTGCATACCCAATTGACATTTTAGTTTGCTTTATTCCAAATCAGCTATCATCAATGATTTTATAGTCAAAGTTTTGGTCTCGACATTATTATGAAAGAATATACCCCAATATGGGAAATGCTAGCTGGTGGTAAATTAGGATAAGATGCAGCAAGCTCATATTTATGAGCTTTTTTTTGCTATTATAGAAAGAAAGAGCTTGTCATGGAGTAAGCAACTCAAGCAAAAGGCATATTATTGAGAGGAAGAGAGGCCTTACATGAAGTTGAGAGTATTATTGTTTAGTAGCCAAGGATGACTTGCCTGCCTCATTTACATTGAGGGTCTTAAAGTATATTACTTCCGTCCCAAACTACTCGTCACATTATTATTAATTGCAGTTTTGATGCACACAGTTCATTCTTCTTCTTTCCTCACCATTCAAAATAAATTACAGAGTCAGAGATCCTGATGCCCAAATTAAGTAATATGTGGCTTCTTAAAGAAGAAGACACCAAACGAATCTTGTCTCAAGCAAAAGAAACAATACTTGCAAAATGAAAATGCAACACTACCCCAAGCCACGAATATACTTCAGAAAGACACGAATATACCACAAATTAATAATTGCATAAAAAGCATATTAATTCCAGAAAATTTCAAGAACTTAATCCCAAATTTATTATGCATATAAACGAAATTGGGGAAGCTTTGAACTCCTTTTTGGTAATTTAAACAAAATAGCTCAAGCCCAAATAACAAATCGAGTCTAATTCCAACCTAGAAAACAAAATTAGCATAAATTCACAGAAAACCCATTGAATTTCAATAAAATCCCCAAAAATTACACTTAGTTTTAGCGTGGACAAAATATGATATAAAATTTGGAGAATTTACGACTTCGTAGGAAGTTGGAACTAATTCAATGAGAATTTGGATTAATCTGGATTTTTTTGGTTTCATAAACAACAAAAATATAAATAATTTGCTCAAAAGCACCGACCTTTGAGTAATTGCAGATTGAATCAATCGAGTATGTAGCGCAATTCAGTTTGAATCCCCGGGGTTGCGCCGACCTTGTATAATTGCAGATTGAATCAGTTTAGGTTTTTTTTTTCAGAAACTCTCCCTCAACAAAAGAACTCCATCCAATACTCCACTACTTAATGAGTTACTGGTGGTTACCGCCTAATACACGCGATTAATGAAATATTATCTATTTTCAAATAATTTAAAAATAGGCGGTTTACGTTGACATGTGTTTTGCAGACGCGGATTTATGTAAATTCTCAACGCAACTAGATGATGAGAGATATTGTAACACAATTGAGCGTTGTGAAAAGCGTTGAGAAAATACGTGCCTTAATAATTGTCTCCAACGCTTCACTAAAGTGTTGAGACAATTGTGTTGAGAAAGTACTCTATTTCTAGTAGTGAATATAAGAGTATTTAATATATAATTTAGCTAATAATTTTAATTAACAACAAATAAGACGGTT
Source organism: Beta corolliflora (assembly GCA_947648045.1). NCBI lineage: Eukaryota > Viridiplantae > Streptophyta > Magnoliopsida > Caryophyllales > Amaranthaceae > Beta > Beta corolliflora. The sequence continues at coordinate 354,189 of CANSZD010000499.1, read as the reverse complement.
TAGAAATCAGGGCTATTACACTCTACCACCCTTATAAGAAGTTTCGTCCTCGAAACTTGCAAACAGTTATTTAAAAACAACAATAAGTAAAACAACCAAGAAACAAATTTCATTTAAACAAATAATCAAGAAAAACGTTACATTCATGTGTCAAATTCATTTTAATAAAATAGAAATCCCAAACTCTTAAGATATTAGCATCCAGCCTCCATTCTACCATCATCTTTTGTATCTCTACTTCAACTTGACTCGCGAAATCAAGGAGCAAAGAAGACAAAAGGGGCAAACTTGTTGGCATTGGATTCCAAAAATCTCATTTGCAGAGATTTCGTTTGAAATTCTTTCAAACTATTCGAACTATAAAAGTTTCATGAAATTCACATTTCAATCTAATAAATAAAACTTAAACGCAAATATAACGTAAAATGTATGATCATACTTGTTAAACACAACACAGTTTGACGTCTAAAGATCATAAACGCAAAATGTGGCAAACTTGTTAGACGTCATTCCAAACGCAAAATAGGAACATATAATAAACATGCAAACGCAAACACTCTTAACGGTTTGGTTCATATATACCTAAAACTTTATTTGATCCATTAAACATATTTACAACCCTTTACGCCACGATATGAAGATCATAGCGTACCCGAGAGCAAACCATGCTCGATACCATTTGTAACATTCCGCTCTTTCGAATACGCTAGCAGAAACACACTCAACAACCATAAACTAGAAATTAACTCTTAATTAGATAAACTCGCAGCGGTAAATCACCTTAATTACACCAATATCTCGACTAAAATTCCCAAAATATTATATACAACAAAATATAAATAACTATTCTCAAATTAAATATCTAAAATACAAACTCATCCTTCCACTCTAACATCTTGATCTTGCTCCATTCCAATTCTGAGCACTTAACACTAAACCTGCAAATTCAGAGAAAAAAAATCATGACACCATTACCATTGTCATCAAATTTGCCATACACACACTTGTCTGAATTGTTCAATTTGAAACCATTAGCCAACACCACCTCATCAAATTTTTGATGTCATTGCTTTGGTGCTTTTTTAGCCCATACAAAGATCTAATTAACTTGCATACTTTATGCTCTTGACCTTTCACGACAAACCCTTCCTATTGTCGCATGTAAACCTCTCTCTTCTAGTTCTCCATTCAAGAAAGTCGTCTTGACATACATTTGATAGATCACAAGATTATGAATAGTCGCAAGAGTTATTAATAACCTTATGGTGGAGATTCTAGCAACGGTTGCATATGAATAATCAATACCCGGTTTTTGTGAGAAACCTTGAGCCACTAAATGGGCTTTGAACTGAAATAGTCTCATCTACTTTCATTTTCTTTTTAAAATCCATTTACACTCAATTGGTTTACACTTAGGAGGTAAATCGGCTAGAACCCAAGTGTTATTTCCGATGATGGAATCAATTTCATCATCTATTGCCTCTTTCCGTAAAAGCGACATCTTGAGACCCCATGGCTTCATTAAATAAACGTTAAAGGATCCTCTTCCACTTTAAAGATATATGGAAACTTTGTCATTGTAAAGCTCTTAGACCCTTCAACAACCAACTATACATGAAAATTCGGGCCAAAAGATCTATCTTTTCTTGCCTTTTACTTCTCCTAGGCGGTGATGATGTTGATGCAACATTCTCATCAAGAGTTTGTTCATCAACTTCTTGACCAACTATTGTTTGATCAATTTCTTGAACATCGGTATTAGGAGTTACTCCCTCCGTTCCGGAATAGTCAACACTTTCCTTTTATGTTTGTCCCAAATTAGTTTGAACACTTCCATTTTTGGCATGGTCCTACTATTAATATATTATTTCTTTTCACATCTTTGGCCCACACTCTACCTTCTATCAATAAAAAGTTACCCAACTTTCTCTCTCTCCTCTAATAAAAAATACCCCCACCAACTCCTATCACATCTACTTTTCAAATAAAATAACATTTGATAACCACACTACAGACTTATCACCTTAAACTACGTGTCCCAACAAGTGTTCGGATCTTTCTCGGGGACTGAGGGAGTATATCCTTTGGTCTAGGAATTGATGAATATATATTTTCATCAAAAATTGCATCTCTTGACTCCACAATTGTGTCAATTGACCAAAATTCATTTTGTCTATTACATAGAACGTATACTATGAAGAGCATATCCTATTAAGACGTTTTCAACTTCTCTTTCACCCAACTTTTTATGTTTGGGTTCCTACAATTTTACAATTGCCCTACATCCCTAAACTTTGACATAATTCAACTTTGGTTTTCTTTTATACCAAAGTTCATATGGGATAACCTCATTCTTTTTCATCAAAACTCGGTTTAAAATATGACAGGCCGTTGAAATAGCTTCTCCCCAAAACCATCACTCAAACCCGAATAGGATAACATAGAGTTTTCCATTTCTTATAAAGTTCTATTCTTTCTTTCCACTATACCATTTTGTTGTGGTGTATATAAGGCGCGATTGTTTCATGTATAATGCCCATTGATTGAAAATAATTTGGGTCATAGTATTCACTACTTTTATCGGTTCTAAATCGTTAAATCTTGTCACGTAGTTGCAATTCAACTTCATTTCCATAGATCTTAAACTTATCAAGGGCTTCATCTTTAGTAAATAACAAGTATACATAACAAAACCGACCATCAATAAATATTATCATGTATTTCTTGTTCCCTGAGGAATGAGTGTTATGGATATCACATAATCACTATGCACTATATCAAGCAATGAAGTATCCCTTTGCACATTATTTGGAAAAGATTTCCTTGTTATCTTTGTTAACATGCATGTTCTACACGTCTCTATACTTGGATCAAAAGAGGGAATTAAATCATGTTTTGACATAAAATACAACTTTTTATAGTTAGCATGACCAAGTCTATTATGCCATAGAGAAGAATTATCATTAACATACAAAAAGTCTTTCATAACATTAATAATACTAAGTCTAAACATTCCACTACAAAGATAACCAAATCCTACAAATACACCACCCTTGGATAATATAAATTTGTCCGCTTCAAACACCATTTTAAAGCCTAATCGATTCAAGGTAGCACCAAAGACTAAATCTCTCCTAATTATTCAACATCCATATCATCCGTAATACCCCTAATTACTCACTTTTAAAAAAATAAACGATTAATAATATTTGAGTAATTTAGGAGTATTACCGCCACGTGACTATCACGCTTTTGACAACTAACTACTAACTAACAAGATAATTTGCATCGGAAGACTTTAACCAAAATAATAATACTTCTTTATGGTTATAATTAAATATTGTCTCAAACTTAAAATAAATAAAACATCCTATACTAGGTGAAGATCCCCTCCCCTAGTATGCTCTCATGCACATCTAGACCTGGGCATGGCGGGCCGGACTGTTCACCGAGGGGGGGCGGCCTAGCCCGTGAGTGGCGGGCCGTGCCGGGCCGGGCTTGAAATTTCCGTGTTTTGTCCACGGCCGGCCCACGGCCCCGCCGGCCGCCCCTTGCTCCTCTGCGGCCCTGGCGTTGTTTTATGTTGTTTTTTTGACGGTTTTAGGCTAAAAACACAAAGGAAATGGCGTTCGGCCGGGCCGCGCACGGGGCTCGTGCGCGTGGCTCGCGAAATAAAATTTCTTGACCGTGGCGAGCCCACGGCCACGGAGCGACAACGGGCGGGCGGGCCATGAACGGCTTCGTCGTGGGCTGGGCCAACCAGGCGGGCCGGCCGCCCGTGCTGGCCCGGCCCATGCCCACCTCTATGCACATCCAAAGTTCACCTGCAAAACTGTTTACCAAAAGGTAAACATGGCAATGCCAAATAGGAAAAAGGAAATACGGATGAAGGGAGTAATGAAATGTACTAGATAAGTAACACATTTGCTAGTTGGTAACAATTTACATTTTGAAAACTCCATTACTAATAATTAAACGATAATTTTTAGGAACAAACTATTTCCAAATAATTTGGATTAAAATAATCTTGAAAACAATTCCTCTTCTTATCTCCCCTTCCTTTACCTAAAGTGTGTACACCCCCCAAGCTAGTCATCCCATCACGGATATATATCAAGGGGTAACCATAATTGCCAACAAGTGGACTTTGAAGCATAAACCCTTCTTGACGTTAATCAAGCGGTAATAATAATAATAACAATATGACTTGTAAGTCATGAATAAATCTCCTTTTCTCATGAACAACATTTTGAACATTCAAAGTTCATAAAAACCAATCAAACCATTCCTTGTAATAATAATTTTAAATTTCCAAAAATGATAACAAAACATTATATAATATGATTGATAAAAATCATTCCTTCTTTTTATTTCCAAAAGTGAACAATAAAATGTTGTAACCATTTTCAACTAAATTTCTAAATCCATCCAACCATTAAATCATTAAACAACTTTAACACATAAAACCACATTTCAAAAGATCTAGCTACATAACGTACCTTGATCTTGCACAAAGAATATACTAGTATATTCACTTAGTCTTATGCTTGAGCGTTCTCCTAACCAATCAATAATATAAAAATCTAATAAGTAGCTTATCACATGAACTTAAACATGAATTTAAACATGAATTCTTACATAACCTATCATGAGCATAATATTTTTGAGTAAGAACCATGAAAATCTTTTACTTAAACCAAATAAAGTTGGAACTTGATAAAGAATACAAAACTAAATTAAATTAAGAAGAGAAGGAAGAACCTTGAAGCAAGTGAGTTTGGATTCTTCAGAGTTTTTATGTGGAAAAATATGACTTGAGGTTTAGGGTATTTACAGGTGTAGAATAAGGAGTACTTACTTCCCAAAATTAAATACTTTGTAACCTTCATCATAAAATAGGAGATTAATCCAAGATTTATAACCTCCATCATAAATTTGAAAGTTTTAGAAAATTAAAACCCCCACCCCATCATTATGGGGGGTCGGCCATCCTCAATAATTTTTTTTCAAATCTTCATCATAAAGAAAAATCATAAATATTTAAATGTTTAAAACTTATTCAATAAAAATTTTGATTAGGATTTAAATCAAAAAGTTTAACAACTCCAAGTTTGGCGCCATATTCCAGCCAAAATAATTTTAAACGAGTGAAATTACTAAAATAGCCTTTGCTTAAAAATATTTATTTTAGAAAATAAATATTTTAATTACTTAGATAAATACTCAAAAATATGGGGTATTACATCATCCTTCTTATGTTTTAAAGAATTCCTAACATCTTTCCAACTTGGTGGCAATTTGGCAATTATAGAGGAAACAACAAAAGTCTCATCCATAACAATATTGTGTTGCTTAAAACTCCCTTAGATTCTTTGTATTTCATGGAATTGCTCCATCAAAAACCTAGAATATACCATTTTAAAGGTATTAAAGTTACTAACAAGAAATTTCTTGCTAGAAGCATCTTCGGCCATATACTTGTTTTCTAATTCATCTCAAAGCATCTTAGCGGATTATACAAATTGATAAATATCAAACAAAGCATCGGACATACCATTAAGGATGTGACCACATCATATATAATCATCGTTCTCCCATTTGTCCCTCTTCCTAGTTGCTTCCGCGGATTAATTTTCCACTTCCTCGGGCTTGGGAGTACAAAGAACATATGCCACACTAAGAGATGCGAGGAGAAATTGCATCTTCTTTTGCCATCTTTTAAAACCAACGCCTTCGAACTTGTCAGGTTTGTGAAAATTTGCAGACATTTCACGAATTATAGTCATCTCGATAATATTACTTTTGGATTGTTAGAATAACTACGAATTGAAAATTACAAGGGTCACAAAATAGCAAGACGACGAACAATCTTCTCGGCATGAAACACTTTTCCAAAAGTAATAATATATAGTTGTGTCTTTGAGGCATGGGACGACCCACCATTTTGTGAGCAATTGTCTTTTGCTAGGTGAAAGATACTCAATTTGACTTTTATCTCAAATCAACAAAGAAGTCCAACTTGACAGCCTCTCTTGTGTGCAAATACTAAGCATGAATGAACAAGCGAGTGATGAATGTGTCTATATACTTAACTATTGCCGGAATATGCTCAATAAGCTAGAGTGGAAATTAAAGGTAAATCATATTTACCATGAAGGAAATCGGATGGCGCATTGGCTTGCTAACCGTGGCGTCTCTCAAAATATTCGTGTTTTTATTTAAGTTGATATTCCATTAGATCTTTGTCGTACTTTAAAGGAGGATATTAGAGGTGTGGCTTTGCCACATTTAGTCCCTCCATAGTTTAGTTACGTTCCTTTTTGTTCTTTTTTCTTTGTTAAGAGTCTTTCTCCTTTTTTTAATTAAAAAACTAAAAAGACTCAACATGCAAATGGAGAATTTTGTGCAAAAACATTCATTTGATCCGTTCAATATGCAACTCTTGTCGAAGTAGAAAAAAAATAGCCAGCGCAAACACCGTAATTCTAATATTGTAATTCCAAATATAAAAATGCCAACTACACTATATGTCAGACCAATGCGATAGAATCAACTGTTTACATTTATGGGTGGTTGGGTTCTTTTGTTGGACATATTTGTTATATGTGCACAAGTTCTTCATGTGCATTTTGTCCTCAGAAACTTCACATAAGGTCACCTATCCCTAGACTACTCCCAGTCAAGCACGTTTAACTGTGGAGTAACTAAGGAAATGAGTTTCCTAAAAGAAATATGCATCTTGTTGGAATGAGTAGTCTGCTAAATCCCTTTAAAGCAATAATGAGGGGTATTACACTATATATGTATTTTTATCTCTTTCAAACTCAAATTATTTTATAACTTATAAAAATTATGACATCACTTAGGTGGCACGACAAACGACATCAAATTAGAATGTCAAATGTTGCAACTTCACGCACTAATTTTTGAATTATGCTTTACATATTAGCTACATGATAATTGGGTACAAAATCCTTGCACTATTGAGCTTAAAATTCTGTTGAATCAAACATTTTCTATCACACATGCATAAATTTTTTTTAAGTGAAACACCAGGTAAGATAATATTAATGAAAATCAAGTTCCACCACAATTAATAAACTTTAGGGAAATTAATCAATACAAACTACTTCCGATCCCAATTCAAATTTCAACATCCCATCATACAAATAGATGACCTACACAATGTCCGATCTTCTAATATGCTTACAATAGACAAAATCAAAACAAGAACTAATCGAATTAATCTCATCATACGTACGTCACAAGCTCCTATAATTTCCTCTTATCGTCCTCTCTAACCCCTTTCCTTAGATATTAACCTAGTTGATTAGGCTCCATGTCAAAGCTGATATAAATCTTGTTTATATATATATAAAAAAGGTATTGTTTTGAATTATTTGTCAAATTGTCAGTTTATTTTTTCCTTCTAGAGTTCTATAAATTACAAGAAGATATAGGAAAGTGGAAACTGATATTGATGGTTTTGCGTGTTTTTTGGGACTTAGGAGTTAGGATGATGGGAGAGAAAACAAAATGGGGTTTTGCAACTGAGAATCCTACTAAGGTCCATGGACTATGGAAGGGAATATAGAATAGTGAAAAGATTGCATATGATGATTTGTGAATATGCAATAATATGACAAGAAGAACCCAAATAATCATCTTTTGTTAGTCTTTTAGCACATGCAATGAACTTGAGAGGAAAGTTCCACATGGACCCCAGACCCTAAAATGTTTAAACTAAAAACGACCACAGAAGCTTCCCTCCCAATACATAATCCAAATAACTTGACATCAATCTTCACATAAAACAATGGCATTGTTAATATTTTTGTTAGTGTCTATACATAATCTACACGTTCTAAAAGTGAAGAGGAAGAATACTAATCTTTATATCAAGGAATGTAATGATGCAACTTGTAGATATAAAATTATTTATGTATAAGGTTGTTTAGAGATGAGATAGAGAGATTGTTGGTGTTGATGGTTAGTCTTTTGACAAAAAATATTACATCTATTTAGATTTTAGTAGTTGATTAGTTCACATACTGATAGACAATTTTGAATTTTTATATGAATTAAGATTCACCAAATGCTTTGGTTAAAATATGGGAACTAGAAGTTCATAAAAAGAGGTGTTGTTTAGTTACTTTATTCTTCCTAAGTAAGTGCAAATTTCCAATTATATCAATCCCACAAAAATTTTTACTTCGTACAAAACACTACTATATGGTTTAAATTACTTCCTTGGAAATTAAACTTACCATGCATATTCAGCCCAGTGACTATGATGAGTGATATTATCAAATACCTTATATTCCTCATGTTTAGAGTCATTTTTCCTCATCATTTATCATTTTCTAGCTTATTTTGTTTAATTTAAAATAGTTGAGTTACTTGTAGCTGTGAATATTAGTTATTTTGGTTATTTATATAGGGTTTGGTAATTCTCATTTGTGTTTGATGTTGTAGGATCAACCTTAGAGGTCTCTATACCTCACACCAAGCATAGAGTGGAACATTTTTGGCAAAATAAGAGCTTTTGGAAGGATTTGTGCATAAGGGTCAAATTCAAATGGTTATAACTTTCAACACACTAAATATTTTCCTGTGATTCAAGTTGGAGATGGAAGTTTAGCTCGATAGCTTTCCAAGCGTAACAATCTCGATTCTGATGAAAAATGAAAGAGATATGGCTCTTTGAAGTCAGGCGTCGTCTGCCAAAACGGAGCGCACGCTCCATATTGTTTGGAGCGCCCGCTCCAAAAGCCCAGAAAACCTACTGCCTGCTCGAAAGTGTATGGAGAGCCCACTCCAAACCATATGGAGCGCCCGCTCTGCTTGACCTCTGTGGAAATCCCTGTTTTTCGACCCGTTTAATGATATAATGTTTAAATCTTTTACAAGGACGCACCCCTAACTTTTGAAGGGGGAGGAGGGCTAGCCTCCATAAGCTTAGTTAGAGGTTTTTGTTAGAGTTTTTAGAGAGAGAAACTCTTATCTTCTAGAGAGTGAAGTGAAATAAATTTGTTGAAAGTTTGGAATTTGAAGAATCTAAGAAGGAAACTTGAAGATTTGGAGGCTCCTTACAACTTTAATGAGAATTTCTTACTCTCTCTCATATTGTTCTTTATTTTCTTACTTTCATGTCATTTTCACTCTGTTTACTTGTTCATCCAAGATTAGTGTTTTAGTTCATGTTAATAGTTGTTAATGTCTTTTAGTTTATAATTTATTATGATTTGTGAGTAGTTATTTTGGGAAGGGGATGAAGCCATTAATGATATATCATGAGCTTTTGGGTCATATTTGGGGTTATTTTAGAAAATGAAATCAAATGAACAATAGGAGCTTTATTGTTGTTTTTTTTGTTGGCCTCCATGGAAACTTGATCATTAGTCACTTTAGTGAAGGATTGAAAGATGAAATTGCAGAATTGACTCCCTATTTGTTCACTTAACTAAACTTGCATGAATATAAGGGTTTTATTAGTTAAGGGATTTATTTAGTCATCTTGTTATTCATGTTCGTGAGTGTATATACAAATTTCAAGTCAATATATATATAAGACAGGAAACAAAGTAACAAAGAATTTTTATTTCAATAAATGTATTAAGTACAATCTCTATAAACTGTTTATAATGAAAATAAACTAAGTCCTCTGATTCTGTTTCGTAGCTTGAGAGTGACACGTGTTGATGTCGACGTGGAGTTGAGTGTAGGGAGACGTTTTGTCAACGTCAACCTGAGTTTGAATGTGGAATGACGTTGTCAACGGCAACCCGAGTTTGAGTTTTTTTTAGGTGTATTCGAATAAGAGCTGACAAAAGCTTGAATCTCAGTCGAATGTATTTGAGTGTATCTGAACAGTCGGCACGGATTTGATATGCTTGTTGACTATTTGTAGATAGAATTCCAAGAGAATTTTATGAGCTCTTGAGAATAATGATTTTTCGGTCCCCTCAACTGAAGGAGAAGAGGTATATTTATAGGGAATGGAGATCCCTTCATGGACTTGGTAGTTTATAGGCTTGGGCCCGTTTTATGACTTGGAAGTTTTTTTTTTTTTTACCTTTGCCATTTGACCATCTTATTTGGACTAGTGATATGGACTGACCCAAATATTTAACAATCCAAATAATATTTGTTTTGTTTTAATTTGGATATTTTATTTAGGTGGGCTAAATTAATTAAACTGGGCTAATTATATTTATCTGTTAACTCAATAATAATCCATTTATTTTAATGTAAAACACTAATAAATTTTTAGTGTCTACAAATTGCCCCTCGAGACCATGTCATGGACACGACTTGTTGTGTTTGGGTATGATGAGGTCTCGAATTTGAGTTTAGCAATTAGGTGACAATCACTGTGTTGTCAGGCTTTGTTGCCGAGAGTGATGAACCACCTATAACTCTATTAAGTCTTGGACTTGGAAAAATAATCCTAATCGAATAAGTATTAGATTTTTTTTTCAAGTATATAAATACACACGACTTGCGTTTAATGTGCATATCAGCAGATAAATTTCTTGGCCCCGCTTTCAATTCGTGAGAAACCATTAGGGAGATCTCCACTCTTTACTGGACTTCGTTTGATTACCAACATTGGGTTTGGTTTGCATCTTAACAATATTGAGAATCAAATGTAATCCAACGTATGTTTCATGCAATCTTTGATTTTGCTTCTTCTTCTCTTTTTTTTTTTTAGTTTTTTTCTTGAAAAGCAACACCAAGCAGGTGACCTTGGCTCTACACGCCAACGTCTGCAAGGCTTTTTTTTTTTCTTTGAATCAAAGAAAAGAAATTTTGCTTTCTTGCGGTTGGTCTTACTCAGTGGCGGAGCCACGTAGAATGAGGATAGACGTGCTACCCCCGTTTTTCTTAAAAAAAAAAAAAAAAAAAAATTCAAAAAAAAAGAAACGCTTAAACCTAACGCTGCGCCGTTTTCCCTCTCTCTCTCAAACTCAAACGCGCTCTCGCCTCTCAACTATCACTCTCCTTCTCTGCGTCGTTGGTCAGTTTGGTCGTCGGTCGTCGGACGTCGGCTTCCTTTCACTCTCTCAAACTTGGCTCAAAGCCTCAACTTAATTACTTACCTTGACTGCACTCAAACTCTTTCCCTCTTCGGCTTCGATTACCGGCACGATTGACAAGACTTCGACTTGGATTGCCCTTTTCGTTCTTCAACGTTCTTGCTTCTTCGATTGAGGTTTTTTTTCATTTTCTTTGATGGTTCGATACTCTGGATCTGCTTTTTAATTGTTATTGAATCTTCTTTGATGGTTTAGTACTTCATTTCTGCCGCCTAGTGAATTTCAATTGTTAGTGAATTTTAATTTCTAATTGTACGTTAGTTAAGGATTTATGAGTGAATTATTGTTAGTTTATTGTAATTGTGGAAACAATTTTTAGTGAATATTTGATTTTGGGGGATTAATTTAAGGCGAAAATGGAGTTTCCGATCAAGTTAGGGTTTGTTGAGAAACCCTCGGATGAGAGGAGAGAGAAAATTAATGATGAGGTGGTTGTTAATGGCGGTGGTTTTATTGATTGTTTTGTGAATTTGCCTAATTTTATCTCGATTTCTCGGTTGGTTTCAGGTCCTCGTGCTTGGTTGGTAAGTTTATTGACTTGTTGTTTTCTGCTTTTAGGTTTATTAATTAGTGTGATCAAAATCTAAGACATTTTCGCTGGAGTTATAATTGCATTGATATTGTAAAATGACTCATATTTTGCACTGCTAGTATAATCCTACATTGTTTATATAACGTGATATCATCTTACATTATAGTATAATGCTATTAGAGGAATGTGGAAGGGTTAAGTGGGAAGGAGAATACGATTAGTATAGTAAGTAGTAACTGCCACCTGCCGTAGTTATTGTCGCGAAAACGATTCTCTATGACGGTTCGTGTTAGCCGACCCCAAATCATTCGAGACTAAGGCTTTGTTGTTGTTGTTGTTGCTGCCGCTGTAGCAACCACCGTAGACCATAGTAACAAATTTGTAATTGTGGGAGTATATGAATTGCATAGAAGCAATTTTGCAATATGTTGAACTTATGGTAAGAGCTTTCACTTAATTGTCTTCTTGTTCTCTCTGTACCCAATGTATATAGCCTTGACTTTGCAGCCGTGGGAGATGGTTAAGGACTTGAGGCTATGAATCCTATGATATGTTATGATGTAAAGCTGCTCAATTTTGTTGAGAGTTGTAAAATGATGTTTTGCTTAAATTAAAAGATGTAGACTCCAATTAAAGTTGAAGTCTTATAGGTGATGCGTAGTAGATAGTAATGTTGAAAGTTGATAATGATTGAAATTTCTGCATTATGTAAGTTACTCCGTAATTGAGAGTGAGGGATAGCCTAGTGGTTAGAGCTTCCCTCCCGGTTCCAGGAGGTCCTGGGATCGATTCTCACCCTTGGCAAGTTGGGATCCCCTTTGTTCCCCCCAACTTGTCAAGGTTTCTACTTACCTTATTCAAAAAAAAAAAAAAAATTACTCCGTAATTACTGTATGTTTTAGCTTCATTTATTTTACTTGGAGCGTAGTAGATAGTATTGCAAAATTACGCTACCCCTGACTTTGGATCCTGGATCCGGACCTGGTCTTACTCTTCCCTCTTTTGTGATATATATATACTAGCTTTCAGACCCGTACAATTTGCACGCAAATTTTTTTTTATATAAATTCAAGATTTTATGATATTTTTTCTAAAATCATGATGTAAATATTTAACCCGTAGATTTATAAAAGTGTTTATATAGAAGTTAAGAATATACTCCCTCCGTTTCTTTTTAATCTACATACTATTGGATTTTTTATTCTTGGTAACATGTCCATCTACTTTGTCGTCTTTGTCCACCCATGTCATCCACTTTTTAATTTATCTCTCAATTTTCAGTTTTTATCTCCCCCATTTTAGTTTCTCCCTCATACTTTTGTACTTTCTTCTTGGTTTTTCCCCAAAATTGAGTAAACTAAGATGAGATAGAGGGAGTAAAACCTAAATCAATATAAGTTTGAGAAATTAAATTATTTTATTATTTATTTATAAAGAACACTACACGTACAACCTTCCTAGAGCATGGGCGCTCGTCAACAAAAAACCAGTCAATTGAATGATAACATACTTCTTTAGAGAATAAGCAAGTCAATTCTCTAAAGTTACTTTCTTTTCTTGTTTAGAGTCTTAAATGCACAATATGCACCTGTTTGATCATCGGTTTTTTGTAATTATACCTAATAAATGGATCCAGATATATCTTATACGATATTTTAACACATATGGAATATTAAGATAAAATTATTTAAAAATCTAAATTTGACCTTAAAACAAAAGTGCATTGAATTTTAGAGAAGGAATAAATATTTCTTGTATGTTACCATTAATGTGATTGCCTAATGCCTAATGTTAAGATAAAATTATTTAAAAATATTAAGATAAAATTACCATATGGAATATTAAGATAAAATTATTTAAAAATCTAAATTTGACCTTGAAACAAAAGTGCATTGACTTTTAGAGAAGGAATAAATATTTCTTGTATGTTATCATTAATGTGATTGCCTAATGCCTAATGCCTAATTTTAGAACAATTTTAGCTAAATTTCAAAACTAATAGCTCGTGCTCCAAAAAATTCAAGTCATCCAATTGTTTATAATAAATTCCAGTCATGTGACAAGGGGCGGAGGTATGTTCGGCTTAGTGGGGTCAGTTAACCCCACATAAATCTGAAAATTTTGGATTTTTTTTCTTTATATAATTTGAGATTTTTGTAAATTTTATGGTAAAATTGATTGTTTGAACCCTCTAAAAAGTAGTAATTTTATTTTAACCCCACTTAATACATATTCTGGATTCTCCACTGCATGTGACCCATTTATCTCTCATTCCTTTATATTGTAAATATGTAAAGCTATCAACCAATGTGTAAAGATATCTATAATTATATAGACGAACTACTGCGGATATCATAATTAATTAGTGGCTACTCTGAAACTCATTACATTATACTAAAAGAAAGAAACACATGTATATTTACTAATCTTGTGTTTTCTATGCGGATTGTGGTTCCCTCTAGGGTTTCTTTTTGGGAGGGTTTTTTTCTCTCTAGGGTTTCTCCTTGGGAGGGTTTTTTCCTAGCCTCCATCGCTAGGTTTTTCTTCTTTTTTTAAGGTTTTTCCTTCATTCTTTACCCTTCTTTCTCTTTCTCTTTCATCTCTTTTCTTATTGGCCTCAATTGTGAATTATTATAGGGGCTTCCACTGGTATTCGTACCGGTGGTAAGCCCCAAAAACCCCTTTAATTGCTTTCAATAAGTATATCCCATCCTTAAGATGGTATTTATTTTAGGGTGTTTAATTTGGTTTTTTGTTCGTCTGATGAAAAAGGAAGATCTAACAATCTATATTCTCTGTAAGAATCTAGAAGACCAAAGAAGTATTTTCACCCAAACGACTATGCATCAGCGGAAGTTAAGCCGAATCAGAGCGAACTCACAGATTGTATTGCTTCGGATGAAGTTTTTTATTAAGGCTGTTTTTAATCAAATCTGCGATATATCTAGTTCTAAGGTGTTATATACTTGTGTTGGAATTTTCGGTTTTTCAGGAATTGATTGTAAGTGCCGTTTGGCTATCTCTTATGAATGAAATCCGTTTTCTTCCTGTCAAAAAAAAAATCTTGTGTTTTCTATAATGATAATATAGACATTTTAGAATTTTAAGATAGGAATATTTCATTCAATACACAAAAAATAACAAACTTTATTTGCATAGTAAAAAAAGAACAAAATCTATATAAAATATTCTCGTGTAACTCTTAATGTGAACTATGTTATATCCAAAATTCTCGTATAACTGTTATTGTGAACTATGTTATTTACTTCTTGAGTTCTTGTCTTCTCGTTCAATTTTTTTTAAATGAAAAAAATTAGGGACTCTTCTTTACCTATTTTCTTCTCATTCACTGTCAATTATATATGGACTTTTTGTCTCTTTCACTTCATATTGCCTAACACATCATATTCATCCACTTCATATTGCTCGCCATTTCTTCACCTGCTTACCCAAACACCATGAAAACACCCACTACAAACCAATTATTTTTTAAAAAAAACGACTGATCATCTCATTAGAACTCAATTTCGGAACTTAACCCCACTATTTTTCACACAAAAAGAAAAGACTCAACTTCTCTTTCTTGATGCTACAACCACTACTTCTCATTTCACTCATTTTTTTAACTTAATTGGATAATCATCAATCATATTTTCAAGATTTTATTTGGTTGAGTTGATCTCTTTCTCTCTCATATTGATCTCCCCTCTATTTAGTGACCATCGATTCGGATTCCTCACCGGTGTTGCTTGCGGTTCCTAACCGGCCAACGGAATTGTATATTGTTTCGTTGTTCCTCCATTGTTGTTGACTTACTGTAGATCGATCAAATTATTTTTTGAGCGGAATGTGATTGTTAGAGAATTGGAATGCTATAAATATTCGCTGGCGATTTGTTTCTCTCTTCTCACAATTTTCTATTATTTCTGGTTCTTTATATAGTTGCCATATTGTATAAGAATCTTGTGGATTTGATTTGTATAGATCTAATTGATAAATTAACGCCTTAATTAGTGCCTAAATTTAAGGTGATTTTGACCACTGTTTAACAGTTCAATCATCTTTACTTGCCTAATCAAATATATATTTCTGGAATATTTCCCATAATAGTCGTGATTTTCATATAATTAAAGTCTCATATAAAACCAAAAAAAGAGTAAATATTATTGGATCCTACGTGACAGTGTATTTTGTAGAATTGACACATCAGCAAAGCAATAAGGCATTGCCACGTGGCAAAATCCTTATTGCTTTATAGTATTATATAGATAATGTGATCATAGTTTATCACATAGGGAGATTTTGTCTTGCTGCCACGTAACAAGGTATATGCAAAAGCTTCGTCTTCTCTATTTTTTTTTGTCTTGGCATGAATTCTCCTCGGTGTCTTGATTATAATCATGTCATATGTGTTATATTTTTTATGTGTAATACCCTACATTAGTAAAAAAATTACACAATTTTAACAAAGAGGAAAGGGACAGACGACAGAGAATCACATAGCCCCTTTTCTCTCTCTAAACCAAATACTCTGCCTTCGCTCTAAACACAAAGCGCCCCTTTCCCCCCTAGGAACTCGCCGGAGTTCCGACGCCGCGTAGATTTCCGGTGGGTTCTCGGGCGGGTTCCCCTTTATTTTCTTCTTTTTATTAACTGTTTTTTCTAGTCGGGTTCGTTCTTCGTACTTTGTTCTTCGGTTTTTCCTTTCTCCGTCGGGTTTGCTCTTGTATTCTTATGGCGACCTCCGGCAACGTCGTTTAGTTTCCCCCTCCCCCTAGTATTTAGTTGGTCTTTCCCTAGTTCGAGGTCGTTGGCGACTCAGTTGCCCGGTTTCGGCTTTAGGCTTCCCCCTCCCCTGTTTCGTGGTCTGTTAAACTAGGTCTGGGCTTCCCCTCCCCCATCCCCGTGGTAGTTGTTTGTGTTTCCCTCCCCCTCCCTCGATTAGGGTTTCGTAGTATAAGTTTGGGCTTCCCCTTCCCCCTCCCCTCTTCGGTATATGGTCTTCTTTGGGCCTCCCCTCCCCCCTCCCCCGGTTGTCGGCTTGGGCGTCCCCCCCCCCCTCTAGTTACATCGGTCAAGTTGTGCGTCCTATTCTCCCCCTCCCTTTAAGTTATCTATCTGCTTTCTGTTATTTAACTCTTGGTTGTGTTAGTATGGTTTTTTACTTGTTATCTTAACCTTCTTGATACTTTTGGCAATTGCTGGAGGTAGTCTTTGTCTTCAAGTTTTTGGATCTGGGTTTTGTGGTTGGTTAGGGTTTGCGTGGCAAGCGATTTCATGGATGGAGTGTGTTTTATCCGATTTTGAATATCGGATAGTTCTTCGAGATCTAGCAATGGTTAGATTTCAAACTTTCTTGGTAATGATTTTATTAATCATTGCCTTCAAAAAATCATATCTGAAGGCGGCTCTCCAATTTGTCAATTTGATTTATAGTGCGTCAACTCATTTAAGCTTCTCATCAAAGGAGAAGCCTGAAATACCCTTCCAACAGGGTATTGAGTCACAAAGGAATGTGACTCTTCCAGGAAGCCCGGTTGAAGAATCCCATGTGACAGAAGGTCGCGGGGATTGGTCCGGTTGCGAGATCATAATCTCGCTGTTACTTTGTTGCTCCGCCTGTGAAATCAGTCCTCTCCTTCCTTTCCCTTCGTCAGGGTTATGGCGATCGTCATCCACCAGCAGAAGAGTTCCACCACAGTTATCTTTCAACTCAGACCTTCAGATCGAGCAGTTCTATCCTAGTTTAAGTTTAAGTTTAAGTTATTTTTGCTTTTGTAATTGTTCTGTAAGAGCAAGCATCGTTCAGTTTAGTTCGGTTGTATTAGCGATAGGTTGTACTTCCGTCTTTTAATTAATGCATATTTTACCCGTTGTAAAAAAAAATGTGTTATTTATCTTATGCAGTATTTTGGCTTCACCATATGTGAACATATAACAAGATAAGTGCCTCCCTCAAAAAAAAAAACAAGATAAGTGCCGAGAATTTTTTTTTCTTTCTGGTTGAATTAAATCTTGACGTACTTTATATGACCTGCATCACATCAGATTTTGTGAGATACTGAACTTCTAGATTTACCGTGGAAATATCACCATAAACTCAAGACTAGTGAGGTGATGATTTTTTTTATACCTTTTAATATTATATTTGCATATCATTTTTTTTGTGCATGTGTACCCGTGTATTTTTTTTGTACTATATGACAGGTTCATATGAAGACGGGGACTTCGTCGTGATGAACCATATGTCTTTAGCACTGTGAGCCTCTCAGGGGTGTTATTCATATGTCTTTACTACTGCGACAATGACACCTCCAGACAGTCCCTTGAAGACGAAGACGGGGATTTCGTCGCGATGGGCCATATGTCTTTAGCGCTGTGAGCGTGTCAGGGGTGTTACTCATATGTCTTTAGCACTGCGACAATGAAACCTCCAAACAGTCCCTTGAAGACGAAGACGGGGATTTCGTCGCGATGGCCCATATGTCTTTAGCACTGTGAGCCTATCAGGGGTGTTATTCATATGTATTTAGCACTGCGACACTGACACCTCCAGACGGTCCCCTGACAGTTAGTCTCACCCTCGAGGTATGTTGTCTAACCCATGATTTTTTTTTGTTAAATGATTGTTCACTAACCCAAGAATTGCTTTTGTTTTGATGCTTTTGGAAAAAGTTTTGGCTTGAGTTATCATTTCGTCCTTCACTGTTTGCACTCTTGTGGGCTAGGAATTAGAATTTTTTTTTTGCTTCGCCGTTCACAGTTTAGACCCTTGCGGGCCAGGAGTATTGCTTTTTTTTTTCTTTCGCCGTTCACAGTTTATACTCTTGCGGGCCATGAGTATTACAATGATTGCAATTTTTTTTGGTGTGGCTGCACTCGAGTATTATTCTTTTTTGTTACCCAAGCTGCCTACGTACTTGCAAAAGAATTAGCGATTCACTTTTACAAGATCATAATTACAAAATCGACTACATAGTATTTTCCTGTACAACAATCATAATGTTTGTTTGTTAAAGTAATGTATTTTCCCATATTATTCATGGCAATATAAGATAGTTAGTTAGCTAGTACCAGACGGTGGATGAGGGAATCCCATTATATTATATTATATTATATTATATTATATTATATTATATTATATTATATTATATTATATTATATTATATTATATTATATTATATTATATTATATTATATTATATTATATTATATTATATTAATATTGTTATTACTATTCTTTATTTATTAATTTATATTTATTAATTAATGATAGCTAAATTATTATCATTACTATTAGTTATAATTTAATTTAGTTCAGTTCAGATTAGTTCAGTTCAGTTGCAATCAGTTCAGTGCAGTTCAGTTCAATTGCAATTAGTACGATTCGGTTCGATTGTTTGTTTTGTGCCGAAGAGAACATGCCCTTAATTATTGATTGATAATTTAATTTTATATTTAATTTCAATTTTAATTACTAGTTGATATATGTAAGTAGCTATAATCTGATTTCTAGTAGTATTTATTTTAGGTGTTGGGTGATAAAAATATAAGCTTTTAATTTGATTCTAAAGTTTAGAAACTTTTTTGTCAAGTTACTAGTTTGCATTGTCTGGTTATTACAAACTAATAGATAAATCATATACATGAAAACAGCTGCGGATAAACGTGAATTATTCAATTCTCAATTACTCGTTTTTATCTTACAATCATGCACATTTCCTTAAATCTCTCGTGTGTTCCGTTTATTTATTTTGCCCCGGGCCCAATAATATTCAGGAACGGCCCTGCATGCCCCCTAGATCTTTCACTTAGAATAACTTTCACAATCATGGCGTCGACGAATCTTCCATTGATGCGTCAGATGAGTCTGATTCATTTTCATGACAAGCAATAATTGTAAGCTCCATGCCGTGCGCTTTACTTGCTAGTTCTTGAAATGTTTTGGGTTTGATCCCTTGCAAGATGTAGGTCAAATCCCAATGCATGCCTTGGATGCACATTTCGACTGCAGAAGTTTCTGACAAATTATCTTTACATTACAAGCTCAAAGCACGCCAACGATTAATGTAGTCAATGACGGGCTCATCATTCCATTGGCGAGTCTTAGTCAACTCAACCATGCTGACAATACGTCGAGTGCTATAGAACGTGTTTAGGAACTCTTCCTCCATTTGATCCCAACTATTGATGGATTGTGAAGGTAGATCTGTGTACCAATCAAAGGCCATCCTTTTAAGAGAACGTACAAATTGTTTGACGAGGAAATCGTATGTGGTACCAGCATTCTTGCATGTTTCTACAAAGTGAGTAATGTGTTGCTTAGGATTTCCTTTCCCATCGAATTGTTGAAACTTTGGGGGATGGTAGCCAAAAGGCATCTGCAACTTATCAATTCTCTTGGTATAAGGCTTTACATAGTGGTGACTTCCTTGAGAGCTTTCCCGAAGTTGATTCTTGATAGCATGAACTATCAACAATTCGAGTTGTCGAGTTGTTATTGGACGGTGAGCGTTGTCACCACCCTCGTCTTCGCTGTCATCACCACCTTGGCTTGATGATGCGTCGCCTGGGATTTTACTGAGTTTCTCATTGAGGGCAGCAATTTGCTCGTTTTGGAGTCTGATATGAGCATTCTTTTCCTCTCCGTCCTTCATCAATTTATGGAGTAGGATGTTCATTTCAGCGAGTTGTTCCTCAATTGTTTTAACTGAGGTCACCATAACAGAAGCAGTGACAACATCTTTCCTTCATTCTTCTGGTACGAAAATTATGTCATACATAAAGTCACCTAACGTTAAAGATTTTCGCCGGGTGTCAGCAAAGTTGTCAGCAGATTGAAAAATGTTCTTCCTCGTGGCCATTTCTCAGATTTGTTGTTGATGACGAAACAGAGATGAGAGGCAGAGTTAGTCCCACCGAGTGTGCCAAAAATTTGTATACACAAATTTCGAGTCAAAATATATATAAAACAGGAACAAAGTAACAAAGAATTTTTTATTTCAATAAATGTATTAAGTACAATCTCTGTAAACTGTTTATAATGAAAATAAACTAAGTCCTCTGATACTGTTCCGTAGCTTGAGAGTGACACGTCTTGATGTTGACGTGGAGTTGAGTGTAGGGTGACGTTTTGTCAACGTCAACCTGAGTTTGAATGTGGGATGACGTTGTCAACGTCAACTTGAGTTTGAGTTTTGTTTGGGTGTATTCGAACAAGGGCTGACAAAAGCTTGAATCTCAGTCGAATGTGTTTGAGTGTATCTGAACAGTCGGCACGGATTTGATATGCTTGTTGACTATTTGCAGAGAGAATTCCAAGAGAATTTTATAAGCTCTTAAGAATAATGATTTTTCGGTCCCCTCAACTGAAGGAGAAGAGGTCTATATATAGGGAATGGAGATCCCTTCATGGACTTGATAGTTTATGGGCTTGGGCCCGTTTTATGACTTGGAAGTCTTTTTTTTTTTACCTTTGCCATTTGACCATCTTATATGGACTAGTGATATGGACTGACCCAAATATTTAACATTACAAATTATATTTGTTTTGTTTTAATTTGGATATTTTATTTAGGTGGGCTAAATTAATTAAACTGGGTTGATTACATTTATTTGTTAGCTCAATAATAATCAATTTATTTTAATGTAAAAGACTAATAAATTTTTAGTGTCTATAGTGAGTTGAGGTTTGTTGCATGAAAATAGGACATAATCTCCAATTTGAGTAACCCTCTTTAGCTTGAAAGAGTAATTGATAATTTGTTAGATGACCCCTTTAATTCATTCTCTTTAGACTTCCCCCTTATTTCGTAATTTTTTTCATGGTTGAAATAATTTGTGAATTCCCCTACCCTAGTTCCCTTTATTTAATACTTCCTCCGTTCTTTTTCTATTGCAACAATGGGATATTCACACTATTCACTTATCGCCCTTTAACTATCTATTGTGATTATTACGTAAGGAAAAATATAGTCATGTGGGTCTTGTTAGATTCATCTCGATCTATAATTTCAAAATATCAAATTTGTATATTTTTTTACTAACAAGTAATTAAAGATATTAATAGTTGAACTTGTGCATTGGCAAGCTTGAAAACTCAATTGTTGCAATAGAAAAAGAACGGAGGAAGTAGTTTTTAAGTTGGTAATTGACAAATCTCATATAACTATATGTTCATCCTAGCTTATTATAATTAATATTTTTGGTGATTACTCTTAATACTTGTGGAAGAATGACCCTTGCTTGTCATTATGCTCTGGCTAGTGATTAGTTAAGTAGTTTGATTTAGGGGATTTATTCAAAGATGCGAAAAACCTACTATCATACTACTAAATAAGAGTATCATTATGTATATAAAGTTATAAACTGAGTGTTTTTAATATAGTTGGGTATTTTTGAAGAAATCCAAAAGATCATTCAAACTCGAACTACACCCAGACAATAATAATTCTTATCAAACTAAAGTAGTACAAGCTAAAACTCGACTGGGCTCATTGACAACTCTAGAAGTCAAGTTAGAGAGAATTTATTTGTTTTAATCACTAATTTCGCCCATGAAAGTAATTTATTATTCTTGTAATCGGAGAAAATCCATTCCGAATTCCCATCCACGGCTAAAATAGTGGTCTTCTTGCAAGTTGCAACAACCAATCAACGAAAAAAGAAATAAGAACAAGAAGGGATCACTAGAATAGATGTAGACTTGTACAAAACAAGGACCAAACATGATTATACTCAAAATTTTGTTAACATATGTAATAGAATACTCGTATCAATATATTAAGACCATAATATACTAGCGTTTCAAAGCAATAACGCTACAACCAGTTTGTACAACAGTAAGAATGAGTAACACAATAGCAGCAACGACTGAAATAATAGTCCACGGATTGTTAAAGTAATCATGTTTCAAAGTAGCTTTCCACTTATTCCAAGGTGCTTTTGAGTGAGCAACCAATCTTCTACAAATATCAGTGTAATAAAACTTGTGAGCTTCATAGTTTGTTTCTCTACAAATGGTGTTGAAAAGATTGGCCACTTCATCATTGTTGCCTAATGCATTTGTTATGATCCCACTACTTAGAAGAATATCCACATCCTTTAGAGTGGTAATTAGGACATCCATCATTAGCACATAATCAACAATGTAAGAATCTGAATGATAGTGGCATTGCTCGTACGCTGATAAGTTTAGAAGAATAGACTCTGTATGATCTTCCACCTCTAATTTTGGGATGTACAAAACTCCATCTTTGAACTCTATATCAAGTAAAGAATCGCTTTTATGAAGTACAAATTTGATTCCTGAATCATGGAGATCTCCTACACCGGGAGGAAACTCCCAACACGCGGCATCGCGTGTTGAAACATAATTTGGGTCCCTAAGATGTTTAGGGAGGAGATATGTTCTCAAGAAATCAACCAAATGCAAGATTTCACGCCTCTTGAACTTCTTCGGAAGCTCTCTTTTTCCTATTACAACCTCAGAAGTAAGATCAATGAGAGGGATGGAACTCTGAAAAGACTCACCATTATCATCAAAGACAAGACTATATAACTCTTCAAGAACAAAAAAAGGGAGTTGGTTCTCGATCAATAATAAATCCCGTCTAATTACATGTTCCAAGGACGGCTTTCCAAAAATACGGTCATCCTCATCCAATGTCTCCCAATACCAATTCAAGAAAAACTCGATAATAAAACACCCATCAAGCAACATCATCTCCACAAATTCATTGCTACTTAGGCTAATACTCTCAATGTAACACTCCCTTGCATCTTTCTCCCACATTTTGATGACTCTAAGATAATCTTGGAGTGTTTTATCCTCATTTCTCCTAAGAAAATTTTGAAGATACCTTAATTTTTGTTCTTGCATTCCTTGTAACCTTTTCATACCATGATTGAGGGGCCCAATTGAAATAAGGCAAGGCTTGTAAGCATTTAAATTGACATTTCTTAGTGTTCTAGGGACTCTATAGATGCAACATTTGGAAGAAAGTGGGGGTAATTCTTCAAACCTCTTTCTTATGGATTTAGCCAATTGATGAATTCCATCTTCCATGTTATTCTTCCCAATTGTTGCTCTTTTTCTCTGAACCAATAGAAACCCATATCAATCAATCAATCAATAATCCACTTATAAGAAAAACCCCAAAAACAAAAACCACAAATTATTTGTCACTTTAATCAATAAAATCAATCAATCAACACAGCCCACAAAAAAAAATTGAATCTCTTACCTTCTTATGGGGTTTGGAGGTCATAAGTTTAGCTCAAGCAGCATCTACTAGTGATCTTCAACTCAAAATTTTCTTTTTTTTTTATTGTTGCTAAAAATAGAGCTGAATTAAGAGCAGAAAACGTTGATCAGAAGAATTAAGAAGATGCAAAAAGGGTAAAAAGGAGATCTAAGTAGTGTGAGTAAGCAGATGGGAGCTGGTGAGATTAAGTCGTGGGAAAGTATCTTGAAAAAAAAAAAAAAAAAAGAGGAGAGAGAAAGTGAGTTGGGGTGTTTTTGCTGGTTTTGGAGTATGCGAAAGTGGCTGCCAAAAACCCAAAATATATAGAAAATAATTGAGAAGCATATTTTTTTTAAATGGAATGGAGGCACGTTAAGTTAAGAGCTTTGAGAATTGGAGAAAAAAAAACTGAAAAAGGGGTTTTGGCGTCCTCGTGGGTTTTGGACTACTAGGACAAGTAAGAAACCTTGGTGCTTATTGTATGATGGTAATTGATGAGTCCATACTTAAAAAGACATTTATTTCGATTATAGTATTATGCAACCCACCAAAGACTCTTGGATCCACCCGATGGTATGCTCCTACATGCTGAGGCTGAAGGTTCAAATCTTGGTGGAAGAAAATTTCAATATTGTTGGGGGAAGGGGGAGGGAGGTTGGGGCTTTTGGGCGCTTTGGGGGAAGTGGCGCATGTGCGAGCGATCAGGAGAAATTAATGCTCTTACCACGCTTCCCGAAAGGGGGCCCAAAAACAAAAAAAAAAAAGTGTGCAACCCATCGAGAATAAGACATTCTATGATAAGTTAGCATTTCATGCAAGTACGGGTAAGCGGGTTGTTCAAAATAATCCGATCTGATTGGTTCGGTCCATAATCTAGTCTATCCGATTCGAAAATTCAGATATCCAATCCGAATTTTAAGGTTTTAGGTTTCTCGGATCGGATACTAACCGGAAAATTTTAGTTTTGGATATCCAAAACTTTTTAAATTACTAAAATTTTCTTTTTAAAACAAACTGGAAGTATCACGCAACCTCTCCACTTTCCCAACTAAAATATAACCTAATTACAGATTTTGACACCCCCGCCGCTCACTTCCATAATCCAGACACGCATCCTCTACACCGGCCAGCAAACCATCGGCCAGCGCCCAGCAACCCACCAGACACTAGCGTTCTCCCTTCTTTTTCACGCGCCCAAGCACACCAGACACCAGCCTTCGTCGTTCCTCTTTACACGCCTCCAACCTTATTCCTCTTCGCTGCCCCAACCCTTCCTATTCACCAGTCTCATCGGCCACCACGAGCTCTCCCTCTTCGCATCCCTAGCCGCCACCCCTTCCTCTTTCTCAAGGTGCAACATCAACAGTCAATGATAATTGTTAAATATTTGCACCAAAATAGTGAACTAAATAATGGGAAAAGTTACTAGAAAACTTGGTTTCACAAGGAACGGCAATTAAAGAAAAAATCGATCGAATATCCGATTATTTCCAATCGTATTTTGTCCGATCTGAAATCTTCGGATTGGATCAGATTATCCGAAATAAACACCCCTAATAAGTAGGACTAGATACTCGGCCAAGATTTCAAAAATTGGAACCAAAATTTATCGGAATTGGTTTCATATAAGAAGAAGTGTAATCCGGAGCGAATTGTTGTTTTAGATTCCTATTATGAAAATTTTGGAACTGGAAAATGAACTTGCTACTTTCCATCTCTAGTTTCGAATACTGACTATTTTGATAATTAATGACTATTATAGTATTTAATTTTTTTAAGAGCTTAGAAATTGTTGGAATGCCACTTAATTTATGGGAAGTCAAATGCAACAAAGTGTCTTACAACAAAAACAATGATGTTCGAGCTTGACCATCAACTCGTTCATCAATCCAAAACATATATAAAGTAATATTACAACTACTTTATTATAAGCTATTTGCATTATACAAATTTTATTATACATCCGGGTGTATCGTGAGCATGGTACACCCAATGCTACTTTTATGTTTGTTATTCTAGTATGAACACTAGACCAACTACAAGAGGGGGTGAATTGTAGTTGAGGGAAATTTTCAAAATGTATTGCGGAATTAAAACTAAGTAAAAGTAGAAAGAGATAAACACACGAGATTTTTACAAGGAAAACTTCCTAGGCCCAATAGGAAGAAAAACCTTGACCACGAGGGATTTTGACTCAAACTCTCTTTACTATAATAGGCCAAAAGACTCTATCTTTTACAACCTATTAACGGACCTTCTCTGTTCCTCTAGGAACTTGTTCCCAGTCACTCAGTTCCCCTTGAACTGATGACACTCACTTTGCCTTCACTCGAAGTCTTCTCTCTTCTCTCTTTCTTTCTCTCTCTTGAATACAAGGATATTCTCTGAATTTTCTCTCATCAACACACTATGAATAATACAATAAGTATGTGGAATATAAGAGGAAATTACAAGAAAAACTTTCTAAGTATTGATCGACTTTTATGCTCGAAAGTTCTTATTTTTCTACAAGTAATTTCTTCCTTATATAGCTGCTGTAATTTTTCTTCAACTGGACATTTTGTACTCCACGTTCTCCATGATGTGAGCCTGTAGTGGTGTAGAGATCATGGCCCTAATTTTGCTGCACTTCCTCCACGTTTATTGCAACGGAAATAAACTACCTTCCACTATCCGTTAGTGGGAGAATTTCCAGCAAGTAACACGCAGGTTGGTGGAGTTAGTTGGAGAGCTTCAAGGACTTAGCTCCACAATTTATGCCACGTTTACTCCAACTGTTTTTCAAATAAAACAACAGCAATCTAATAACTAAGAATCAAAAGATTCTAAGTTACTAGATATATCAAACATATCTTATAATAAAAATTCAAAGTGTATAAAAATAAATATCTTGACTTAGATTAAACAAATAATCATTCTCCACATGATATAAATGCAACATTAAACATTACATTATTTTTGGTATTTTATATTTTTCGCAAAATAAAAACTATATAGTATAACCTAATTTTTTGGCATCATCAAAACATGGAATACAACAATATTCCCCCTTTTTGATGATGGCAAATATAAGGCATATAAAAATATAAAAGAAACAAAAATGAATAAACTAAATAAGAAAGAAAACTAAAGACTAAAAACTAATACTAACATAAAACTAATACTAACATAACTCAGTCGTGAGGATAAGGCAAAGAAAAATCTAAAAAGCATCAGCATCATCTAGAAACTAAGAAGACTAGAATTGAATTTTTATGTGCCACTCTACTTCCCCCTTTTGTCATCATCAAAAACAACTAATTACCCAGCAGTACTCTAAGAGTGCATCATATACAACAATGTCAAAGCGTAGTAGCTCAAACACGCATCTAATAATACTAGCCATCCAAACATTATAATGAGCATATTAAGATGAGATCAATGCACATAGTCATGAGAAATGCACAAGCTGAGTTCCGAATGAATATAAAAGAAGGAAAAGAAAGCAAAAAGAGAAGGAAAAGAATAAAAGATAGAAAGAGATAAAAGATAAAACAAAAACAAATTTATCACCAGAAACTGATGTGTGATTCACATCCAAAAAGGGTGATAAAAGAGAGTAACAACAAACCACCATTGTTTAATACAAACCAAAAAAATTAATTTTGTTTCAGCATATTATAGGAAGGAAAGGGGATTAGGGCTTGGAGGGCTTAGGACGAGCAACAAAAGAAGTGACCACATCGTCAATCTTCTCACGAACTGCAGACTCTCCTTGCTTTACTGCTGCTAGGATTTGCTCCTGTTGAAGATCAACTCTGGCAATCCTGGCTTCAACACCCTGGACTCTTGTGTGCAGGAGAGACAGAGACTCCTGAATTGAATGAAGAATCTCATGGAGACCAGTAGTGGAGAGAAGGGGAAAATCAACAGTCCTTGATCCTGAAGGAGCTTGATCCTCCTCCAGATCAATATGAACAGCACCCTGACCCTGTTCCTTAGGAGCCTTGGGCACATCGATTCTTTGGCTCTTCCTCACTGACCTAGGTCCTTCAGCACTGACCTCCTCCTCAAACTTCCTCTTGACCCCAGTCTCTACCTTTCCCTTTGGTTCTGCTACCTCAAATTATAACTTCCCACCCTATACCCTTAGAGACAGCCTGGATAGAGTCTCTTTTGTCAAATAGTTATCAGGCTCTAGATCAAAAGAAGTACTGGAAGGGAGTTTAATTTGGTTCTTTTTTAGGATAACAGAAATAAGATTTGCATACCCCACTTTTGTGTTGTGGGTAATGCAATAGGAAAGGTGAGAGATCAGTAAAGCAGGGAAGTTGATTTTTATATTCTTAGCAAGGCAATACATTAAAGAAAGATCCATGAGGCTCGCTTGAGTCCTCTTGGAAGTCCATGGCAAAATAAAGCGCCAAACTAAGTGAAACAAGAATTTGTGATATGGAGAGAGATGTTTTTGATCTAGGGACAGGTCAGAATCCTTGCCCCCAAAGAAACTCATAATTGTAGAATTTGAAGCCCCGTTAACATTCAACTTAGCCCTACCCTTAACATAATCCTTGTACCCTTCAGTAGGTACCTCAAACCATTCGCCTAAGTTCTTTTTTGTGAACTTAACAAGTTTTCCATTAACAACACTAATGCATAGCCCCTCGTTATTCTCGAAACTAGCAATAAATTCACTCATCTCACTCTCATAAAGACCCTCATCAAAACTCAACACTTTAACCCATTTTTAAAACTTAACAAGATCAAGAAATTGACCCCACTTAATTATATACTTGGAAGACTTAGATTTCTTACCCCTTTTAAGTAGGAACCAAGACTTCCTTTTCTTACTCTGTTTCAACATCATCCACATCGTCTTCCTTTTTCGGAGAAATCACTTCATGCTCAGTCGAATTTTCTTGAGAACCCAGGGAATCTTCATTTGAGTTAGAAGATTCATTCTCGCTTTCATTGTAATCCACCAGAGGTGAAGATTTTTCGGCCGGAAAATTTTTTGCATCATCGGAGGATTTTCTTTTGGGAGCCATTTAGGATTTTAGGTGAAGAAGATGAAGTTGTCAGATTTTTGTGAGTAAGAGAGAGAGAAAGGCGGTTTTGCAGAGGTAATGATTTTGGGTAAAAAGAGAGGAATTTGCCGTGTGAATTTTGGTTTGATTTAATGGGTTTTTATTTTGGGGAAGGTTTATGGGGGATTGTGAAAAAGAATTAAATGCGGCTTTTCCCATCCTTCTTTAAATCCATTGAAACATTTTATTTTTTCGGTTGATACATAAACGCTGGTGAAGCGTTGTAAAAAATTTATTTATGGGGGATGAATCAAAAAAATAAATTGAGAAAAAATACAATCAAATAAAGTGATTGATATTTACGTGGATAGAAATAAATGGAATAGAAGGTGTGAACTCATGCATGTTACATGTTCAAGTTATATGTACAGTGACCTTTCTATTTTTGCTCAAGTGTATGTATGGACAATGAGGGGAGTATTATGAAGACTAATGTGAGTCCTTTACAATGACTGTGTAATGTATGAATAAATTCACAAAATATTGCTGGCCACTTAGTGTAATCTTGTAACTAAGGGTTTTATTTGAAGTAGCACACTTAATAAAATTCTAATCATCCCTAGCTCTAAGCGAATTTTCTCAAATTTTTCTCTTGGAAGTGGTTTAGTCAGTATGTCAGCTATTTGACTTTCAGTTGGACAAAATTCGACTTTAAGAAGACCTTTTTCTACATTATCCTTAAGGAAATGATGTCTAATGTGAATATGCTTGACCCTTGAATGATGAACTGGATACTTAGAAATACAAATTGCACTAGTATTATCACAATAGATAGGAACACATTTAAACTTAATGCCAAAGTCTCTTACTTGTTGCTTGATCCAAAGGACCTGGGAACAGCATGCAGCAGCAGCCACATACTCTGCCTCTGCAGTGGATAAGGCAACAGTATTTTGTTTCTTTGAGCTCCATGATACCAAGATTGTTCCTAGATACTGGACAATGCCTGATGTGCTCTTGCGGTTAACCAAGTCTCCAGCATAATCCGCATCCGAATAACTTACTAGGTCAAAAACATCACTTCGAGGATAGAACAAACATAAGTCGTCGCTTCCTTTCAAATACCTTAGAATTCTCTTAACTGCTGTTAAGTGAGATTCTTTGGGATTTGATTGGAACCGAGCACATAAACCAACACTAAAAGAAATATCGGGTCTACTTGTTGTTAAGTAAAGTAATGAACCAATCATACCTCGATATTGCTTCTCGTTTACATACTTACCATTTGAATCTTCATCTAACCTTGTTCCTGTTCCTATGGGAGTGTGGTTGGTTTTTGAATGTTCCAGTCCATATTTCTTAAACAGTTCCTTGACATATTTTTGTTGACGGATCATTGTTCCTCTTTCAGTTTGCTTGATTTGCAATCCCAGAAAGAAGTTCAACTCTCCCATGATACTCATTTCGAATTCACTACTCATAAGATCAGCAAACTCCTAACAAAGAAGATCATTAGTAGCACCAAAAATTATATCATCAACATAAATCTGGACTACTAATATGTTTGTTCCTTTTGATCGAAGGAACAAGGTTCTATCAACTTTACCTCTTATGAACTCATGTGAAAGCAGGAATTTTGACAACCTTTCATACCAAGATCTAGGAGCTTGTTTCAACCCATAAAGAGCTTTATCAAGCTTATAGACTTGATTTGGAAGTTCCGGATTTTCGAGTCCAGGAGGTTGTTCCACATAGACGTCTTCAAGTAAAAAACCGTTTAGGAATGCACATTTGACGTCCATTTGGTACAACTTAAATCCCATAAAGGCAGCAAAGACAATCAAAATTCTAATTGCTTCTATTCTAGCAACAGGAGCAAAGGTTTCATCAAAATCAATACCTTCTTGTTGATTATAACCTTTGGCAACAAGTCTGGCCTTGTTCCTTACCACAGTTCCATGTTCATCAAGCTTGTTCCTGAAGACCCATTTAAGTCCTATAACCTTCTGGTTCTTTGGTTTAGTCTCCAGGTGCCATACCTTGTTCCTCTGGAACTCATTTAGCTCCTCTTGCATAGCGTTGATCCAATCAGTCTCCTTGAGTGCTTCCATATGGTCCTTAGATTCTGTCATAGATAAGAAAGTGTGAAAGGCACAAAAATTCTTTAATTGGGATCTCGTTTGAGTTCCCTTTTCAAGGTCACTTATTATCAATTCTAAAGGATGAGAATTTTGGTGTTTCCAAGGCTCTGGATCAAATCTCCTAGTTGCTTCTTGAGTTTCTTGTGGTGATTGATTCGCTTGATCTTCTTCTGGATCAGGAGCTCCTTGATCCTCCTGAGTTCCTCCTGTTGCTTGTTCCTCATGGGGATCAGGAACAGGGTGATCTGGATCAGGAACTTGCTTCTTCTCTTTTCCTGCAGGGGTTAGTTCCTCATCATAATGATTAATCTCATCAGGACGAGTCAAACCTATTTCAAAGTTATCATTGTGACTCTGTTCCTGCAAGGAGTTAGTCTCATCAAATATAACATGGAGACTTTCCTCAACACACATTGTTCGTTTATTGTAAACTCGATAAGCCTTACTACTTAAGGCATATCCTATAAAAATAGCCTCATTACTTCTAGCATCGAACTTTCCTAAGTTGTCCTTTCCATTATTATGTACAAAGCATTTACATTCAAAACACACGAAAGTAAGCGATTTTGGGTTTTCTTCCTCTAAGGAGCTCGTAAGGTGTCTTCAAAGTGATTGATCTTAGCATGACACTATTGATGATGTAGCAAGTCGTATTCACTGCTTCAGCCCAAAAATTCTTCGGAAGACAGCTTGCAATAATCATTGTTCTTGTCATATCCTCAAGGGTCCGGTTCTTCCTTTCAACTACACCATTCTGTTGTGGTGTTCTTGGAGCTGAAAAGTTATGATCTAATCTTTCATTGCTGCAAAATTCATCAAACTTGGAGTTTTCAAACTCCTTACCATGGTCAGATCTTAAATGCTTTAATTTAAAACCACTTGTTCTTTGAATCTTTTTAGCAAAGGTTATAAATTCATCAAACATCTCATCCTTACTATGAAGAAAAAGAACCCATGTGTATCTTGAAAAATCATCTACTATGACTAATACATATCTCTTACCGAATCGGCTTTGGATGCGTACAGGGCCACATAAGTCCATGTGAAGAAGTTCTAATGGACTTTGTGTGCTTACCATTTTCTTGGATTTGAATGAGGATCTCACTTGCTTGCCTTTAACACATGAGTCACAAACACCGTGGTTCAAAGACTTAATTGTTGGTAAGCCAACTACCAAGTCCTTTCCACTTAGTTTATGCAGTAGGGACAGGCTTGCATGACCGCATCGTTTGCGCCACAGAAAAGGATCAGCTTCGATCACAGTTAAGCATGTGAGATTATTCCTAGGAATAAGGTTCAGGTCGAACATGTAGGTGTTCCCTTTCCTCGTTCCCTCAAGGATCTTGGTTCCTGTACTTTCATCGCTGACTACACAAGACTCATTAGTAAATTTCACTGTATTTCCCTTATCACAAAACTGAGATATACTAAGTAAACTATGCTTTAAACCCTCGACCAAAAATACATTATCTATGGAATGTGACTGAGATTTTACCTATCTTACCAACAGCAACTATATTACCTGTAAGATTGTCTCCAAATATCACAGTTCCTCCATTATAGACTGAAAGTGAGAGAAATTTGGATCTATCTCCTGTCATGTGCTTAGAACAACCGCTATTGAGGTACCACAGATTGTTCCCCCTCACTTCAGCCTGTACCATAGCAAACTAGTTAGTGGTAGGAACCCAGTCTAGCTTGGGTTCCTTTGTTGGACTTGAGTCGTTCTTAATTTTCCAAACCTGTTTTACTAGGTACGTGTTCCTCTCAATACGTTCTTCTCTGGTGGAACAGTCAGACACTATGTGACCACTGTTCCCACAGTAAGAACATATCTTGCTACTTGGCAGGTCAACATATTTTTTCTTTTTGTCTTTCTTCTTGTGATTGAAACCGAGACCATCTCTTCCTTTGTTTTGATACTTTTGTATCCATGAGACTGGGTCAAGAAGCTTGTTCCTTGAGGGTTCCAGTTTCTTCCTTAATACCAGGTTTTCTTGAAAAATATTGTCATAATCGTTTTTCAAATTTTCAGCAATATTTCTGGTATTAATTGAAGAGATGAAGGAACAAACAGTTTCAATTCTGCCAATTTCAAATTCAAAAGATAATTTTCGTTTTTGACCTTCTCAAATGCTTCTTGATAAGCTCTACTCTTGTCAAAAAGTTTAAAGAATCTTTTTTCAGTGTCACATTTTAATGTGTTAAGCCAATTTGAATGGTTCTTAGTGACTTTCAAGGCATTAGTTAGTTGATCTCTTTTTGCGCATACATCCGTGTAGTCATCTAAGGTTTCTAATAAAAGTTTTATTAATTGACTTTTATTCAATTCTGTAAGTTCCTCTTCAATGGCATTGAGACTTACCTTGGGGTTTGATGATTCCACTTTGTTCTCGATATTTGCCATGAGACATAGATGAGCAGTTTCTTCCTCAGTTTGTTCCTGCTCCTCCTCTGAGTCAGAATCTCCCCATGCTGCCACCATGGCTCTCTTCATATCATTTTTCGGAAATGACCTTTGTTATTCCTTGCCCTTCTCTTTGTATCTTCCTTTTGCTTTCTCGTTTTCCCATTGAGGACATTCCTTGATG
Source organism: Beta corolliflora (assembly GCA_947648045.1). Taxonomy (NCBI): domain Eukaryota; kingdom Viridiplantae; phylum Streptophyta; class Magnoliopsida; order Caryophyllales; family Amaranthaceae; genus Beta; species Beta corolliflora. The sequence goes on along the minus strand of CANSZD010000499.1, from coordinate 320,576 downwards.
AAATGATCAAGACCTCCACATTTGTGACAACTTAGCTTCGTTGGTTTCTTGGTAACCTTTCCTTTGTAGTTCTTGTTGAAGAACTTCTTGAATCTTCTAACAATCATTACAGCTTCTTCATCATCAGTTTCTGAGTCTTCTTGTTCCTCAGACCTGAGGGCTAGAGCCTTAGGCTTTGATGATTCAGTTTCATGAGTTTCGAGGTGTAACTCATGGGTCATCAAGGAACCAGCAAGTTGTTCAATGTTGAACGTTGTGAAGTCCTTAGTTTCCAACAGTGTTGTTGTCTTGGCCATCCATTTCTCATCTTGTGGTAAACTCCTTAGTACCTTACGAACCTGTTCCTCTGGAGAGATTATCTTTCCCAGAGATTCAAGTTCGTTTATAATGTTGGAGAAGCGAGTGAGCATATCTTGATTAAGCTCCTTTTGTTTCATGTGAAACAATTCGTACTTATGCATGAGCATATCGATCTTTGATCGTTTCACTTCGCTTGTTCCTTCATGAGTTATTTGAAGGAGTTCCCACATTTGCTTTGCAGTCTTGCATCCCATAACTCGATTGTGTTCATGGGGACCAAGACCGCAATGGAGTAGCTTCTTAGCCATGTTGTTCATCTCCATTTTGTCGAAGTCCTCTTTGTCAAAGTCGGTAAGGGGTTTAGGAACCAGCTCCCCTTTCTCATTCTTCTTTGTGACTTCAAAGTCGCCGATTTCAATTACCTTCCATACTTGGTAATTTTCAGATTTAATAAATATCTCCATACGGTTCTTTCAGTATGGATAATATTTGCCATTGAACATAGGTGGGCGTTGAGTTGAATACCCTTCATCAAGCTTTTCACCTGTAGTGTTCATTGTTCCAGGAACAATCTCCTCAGTGTTAGCTGATTCTGGAGGTACTAGGCTCTGATACCAATTGTTATTCTAGTATGAACACTAGACCAACTACAAGAGGGGAGGTGAATTGTAGTTGAGGGAAATTTTCAAAATGTATTGCGGAATTAAAACTAATTAAAAGTAGAAAGAGATAAACACACGAGATTGCTACAAGGAAAACTTCCAAGGCCCAATAGGAAGAAAAACCTTGACCACGAGGGATTTTGACTCAAACTCTCTTTACTATAATAGGCCAAAAGACTCTATCTTTTACAACCTATTAACGGACCTTCTCTGTTCCTCTAGGAACTTGTTCCCAGTCACTCAGTTCCCCCTGAACTGATGACACTCACTTTGACTTCACTCGAAGTCTTCTCTCTTCTCTCTTTCTTTCTCTCTCTTGAATACAAGGATATTCTCTGAATTTTCTCTCACCAACACACTATGAATAATACAATAAGTATGTAGAATATAAGAGGAAATTACAAGAAAAACTTTCTAAGTATTGATCGACTTTTATGCTCGAAAGTTCTTAGTTTTCTACAAGTAATTTCTTCCTTATATAGCTGCTGTAATTTTTCTTCAACTAGACATTTTGTACTCCACGTTCTCCATGATGTGAGCTTGTAGTGGTGTAGAGATTATGGCCCTAATTTCGCTGCACTTCCTCCACGTTTATTGCAACGGAAATAAACTCCCTTCCACTATCCGTTAGTGGGAGAATTTCCAGCAAGTAACACGCAGGTTGGTGGAGTTAGTTGGAGAGCTTCAAGGACTTAGCTCCACAATTTATGCCACGTTTACTCCAACTGTTTTTCAAATAAAGCAACAGCAATCTAATAACTAAGAATCAAAAGATTCTAAGTTACTAGATATATCAAACATATCTTATAATAAAAATTCAAAGTGTATAAAAATAAATATCTTGACTTAGATTAAACAATTAATCATTCTCCACAAGATATAAATGCAACATTAAACATTACATTATTTTTTGTATTTTATATTTTTCGCAAAATAAAAACTATATAGTATAACCTAATTATTTGGCATCATCAAAACATGAAATACAACAATGTTCATTGCTCATTCTCCCCCAAAATAAAGTGAGAAAATTAAAAAGAAACGAAGGGAGTACCAACCAACAAATCAGTTCTGAATTCCAAATTGGCGATTTCAAAGGAGCAGGTCTGAAACAAAGGAACCCAACTACTATGCTCACTCGTACGTAGCATTACGTATACGCCCATAGGAGGAGTAAGAGTGCCTTGTTAGAAATATATGATAGAGATAGGCCTTTTTGTAAATTCATTTGGAAACACATCTTTTTTTTTTAAGAGAGCACATCTGTTTTGTTGCCTAAAATTATATATGAAAACTCTATTATTTGGCTAAATTTCTAATAGCTAAACATTAGATAAAAGAGGTGGAAACCCTACATAAAGTACATTTAAAAATATGTCTCAGTCCTGTTAAAAAAAAATATGTCTCACTAACTAAACTCACAAGACAAAATATTAATTAGCCGGTAAAATTAACTAATTAAGCCAAATAACCTCATTATTAGTGACTAACAAATTAGCTATCCTTTTTGAAGGTGCAATCATTGCCAAGTTAACCACGCTTTATGAAGAAGTTTGAGAAATTGTTGCATAATGCTAATAATCTAGCATTAACTTTGCTATTGGCCCATCAATCTAAATGGCATGATGAATCAATTTCGGGGTTTGATATTTTTTCGCTTAATATTTTGATTCTATTTTTTCACAAAATTACATACGAACGAGGTCATATCTTTAGGTATACCGTATAAGTATATACCCATAATCACCCTTAATTTTATATTATTTCATGGCCACAAAATTGCATATCAGAATTAGATTCACTTTTGTACCACTAATTTCTTTAGTCTCTCTCTGATCTTCACGTTAGAGCCGGTTTTTTTACAAGTTTTGGGAGTACCACATAAGCAAATTAATGTATATTAGTTTCGCCGAATAAGATCGAAAATATAAAGATTAACCAAAGAATTGATAATTGTAATACAGTGTCAACAAATTTAATGAATGAAATTGAGATGATAAATGAATAAGGATGTAAAGATGCCTTTAGGTTTTAGGATAAAAGAAAAAATTGAATCCAGTATTCAATGGGCAAACAACGATAAACTAGTATTAATATTATATTCACTATAATTAGAATAATTAATAACGGTAACGATATACTTATTTTTAATGCATTAGCGTGTCATATATGTTTAGGAGGCAGGTGGCTGTATTGTGACTCTAATTAAGTCTTTTTCATCTCTCACGTAAGATATTTTTTCATGTGATCTTACCCCTATAATATGTGCAAGATAGCAAATTTGATTTGTATTAGGCCATGTTTGGCACTAGCGTTTTAGGTAGCGGGTAACGATTGGACAAGATCAAAACGCTACTTAAGAAAATTATGAGTGTTTGGTAAGGTATTGGTTGTAGTAGCGGGTAGCGGTTGGAGTTGATTATGAGTAGTGGTTGTAGAACGTTACTACTAGTAACTTTTGAGATTTATAGGTAGCGCTTCAAAGAAATAAACACTATATAATAGCATAAGATAGAATTGTTAACCAATGTTTTTAATTTCTTTATCCTTTTTTTGTTTATTAATTGCTTTATTTTTATAGCAATTCATTGTTTTTTGTTTACAGTAGCAGGGATGTTATTTAAATACTTATTTATTTTAAAGATAAGATATAGTAACTAATATTTCACAATTTTTTATACTCCTCATTCCAGAAGCATTTTAGTCAAAATAGGTAATATAAATTATTTAAGGGTTGAATATGATCTTAAATTTAAATATTTCTTTGAGCAGTAAAAAAGTCGTATACTCCTATTTTTGTAAGTTCTTTGAAAAAATAAATATTTGAATTTAATTATTCAACGAACATATGAAATTGTTGTTGTTCATTTCATATTGGAACAAATGTCATTTATTGTCTTTTACAATTTCAACAGCTACTTTTGCCAAACACTTCTAATTAAACAACTACTCTAATTGCTAATCGCTACTAGTAGACAGCTAGCCACTACCTCCAACTAGGGGTGTTCATTTCGGATATCCGATCCTATCCGAAAAATTTCGGATCGGATCGGATATCCGAAATTTCGGATCGGATCATCGGATATCCGAAAACTAAAAAAAAAATTGAAAAGTTCATAAAATAGGTTTTGGATCGGATCGGATATTTCGGATATCCGGCCTTAAAAACGGATATTTCGGATCGGATATCCAAAAATATCCGGAAAAAAACCGAAAATTTTCCATGTTTCGGATATTTCAGGATATCCGAAAATAAAAAATTCCGATCTGTATCCGATCCGAAATATCCGAAAACTAAAAAAAGCGGATCCGATATCCCAAAAATCGGATCGGATCGACCGGATCACGGATCGGATCACCCGGATTGGATATTTATGAACACCCCTACCTCCAACAGCTACAGCTACTGCAACAACTAACCCCTCGAAGAACCGCTAGTTTTGCCAAACATGCCCTTAATCAAAACTAATTACGTTTGATACAATTTAATCACTGAATCATTCAAAATTATCTACATTGAAACTCATGATTGTTAGTAGTTGATGATAGCATATTCTAAGAAAAGTGATTTACTTATATATGCAGAGTCAACTCCGAATTAAAGTAATCTTTTCAAGTCATTTTTAAAATTTTACCTAATCAACAGCATGGCCAATTAGCCCAATGAACCGTCCTCAAAATCACAATAAACACGCATGAAAGCATCTACACTTGTATTATTACGACATCATATGTGAATATGTGATGGCGACAATGAGACATGCATAATCTATCTTGGCGTTATTACTTGATTAGCTAGATGAATTTTTACTTAGAGACCATAAAATATTATGTACTTATATAAATTAAGCATGCTGGTTGTGGAACCGATATTTCAATTTTTTTACTGCATCTGTCAATTCTAAGGGCTTTGCCGAAAAGTTGAATAATAATGCCATCAATTTTAGAATATATCATACTTTTTCTTCTTTGATTAATTTTTGACGTCATTTTCAAATGAGTTTTTCTATTCAAAATGAGTTGTTGGTGGTTTGTTATATCAGCGTCATTAAGATTTAAGCATTTGTCTGAATCCAACAAGCTATAGCTGTTACCATAAACATCACCATCAATTTTTTTATACTCAAATTTGCAAAGTTGAACTACGTGAACTCGTGAAGTATATTAGTTTATTTTTCCCCTAAAAAAGAAAAGTATTAGTTTATTTTACTTTAGACAATTTCATTATAGAAGTACACATCCTAAATTGAAAATAAATAAAAAAACTAAAAATAATATTCGGTCTTGTAAGACCTTATTCTCTTGAACTCATTAATATCTTTTATTAACATTGTTTATTTGTTGTTATTAGTCCATTTATATATATTTAAAACCCAAGGTAAAAACATGTCATGTTACCACATGTACAACAATAAAAATGTGTGATTTAATACTCGAAATCATAACCTTTCATTTGAAATACAAATGCATGCACTAACCAACTACTCTAAAATATCATGTGTCTTTGTGAGGAAAATATTATTTAAAGACAAGATAATATTTCTATTTTAAAACAATTAAATACAAATGTATATATTAATACTCAATAAGCTTCTTTTTTACGGGATTAATACTCATTAAGCTAATACACTTTTAAAAAACCCGGTTACCTAGGCAAAATTTTAATTGAGTATTAAGCAAAAGTAAGGGTGGAGGATTAAAGGGAGTGGGGACCATTGCACATGGGATTGAAGGGAAGGGAGGAGAGAGAAAAGAGGGTCCACTGTCCCATTTCCCGCCTGATTTCCCACGCCCAAGTGGAGGGAATCAGGGAAGGGGAATTTTTGGCACCAATTAAATTCCCTCCAAAATGTAAGCTTCTCCAAATTTTCAGAAAATTTAAATTTTTGGCCATTCAAAACCAGTTAACAAACACAGCCCTAACTACTCTCTATTCTATATATACCCCCAACATTTAATGAGGAGTTTTTACACAAAATGAAGAGAGAGAGAGAGAGAGAGAGAAAAAATGTTAATCACCTAGTATGGTTTAGTTACATTAGAAATTAAGTCTAGCAATTAGTTCACTGCACACACAACACATTAAGTAGTCATTAATCATCCAAAAAATTTACAGACTGAAGTTCCCAAAAAAAAAACTTCAAACTTCAGCCTTCTTCTTTACAGTTTATCTAGCAAAATGGAGTCAGATGCTGTGGGAGATGGAGGTTTCTTTGGCCTTCAAGAGCTGCTGGAAATTGAAGGCATGGAGGATGACTTGTTGCTGCATAGGAGAGCATTATGAAAGTGACAGTGACATTTACACAGACAGTGAAGAAGCACCCATGGAAACAATGCATGATTCACAACAACAACAACAAGAAGTTCACCACCACCAGCCACAGTCAGAAACACAGATCAATATAAGTTCTACTAGGAGAAAACCAATGTTATGTTTAGAAAAAAGGAAAATGTTGGTTGATGAACTTCTTACCTCATAAACAAAAGGTAAAGTTGCATGGGGTTTAAAAAGAAAATTATCAACAAAGTATGGCATACATAGGGTGACATTAGATAGAATATGGAAAGATGCAAAAAAACAGAGAGAAAGTGGGAAATCCATAGATGTTAGAAGCAAAAAAATGGCAGATGTGGCAGAAAACTACAAGTGTATGATGAGGCATGGCTTCAGTCAGTCCCATTTCATCTAAGGACAAGTATGATGAGGCATGACTTCAGTCAGTCCCATCTCATCCACTGTGTATAGACTGCTGAAATAGGAGAAGCTCAGAAGTCACACAAGCAGCACTCACCCAAGACTTACAGATGATCACAAGCTTCAAAGAATAATGAAGTGGGTATTGCAACGCATATTACCAGCATCAAGGACACAACCACCAAGATTTGTTGACATGCATAATGTTATTCACATAGATGAAAAGTGGTTTTATTTGAGTCCATACATGAGGAGATTATTCTACTTGCTCCCTGCTGAAGATTACCCTTATAGTTGCTGCCAATCTAAGAGGTATAAGATTAAAGCTATGTTCATGTGTGCAACATCTAGACCTATTAAGGACAGGGAAGGGAAGATGATACACGATGGAAAATTTGGTATCTATCCTTATGTTGAGTATGGGAAGGCCAAGTATTCAACTAAAAACAGAAAAGCAGGAACCATGCTGACAAAGGCAATTGAAAGTGTCAACCTAGCAGTTTTGAGGGACATGATAATCAACACTATCATCTCTTCCATCATGAGGAATTGGCCAGAGGGTGTGTCAAAAGACATTTACATACAACAAGACAATGCAAGACCACATACATATTCATGCAGATGACCCATCATTTAGGGCAGCAACAACTCAGAATGGCTTTAATATTCAACTGATCAATCAACCAGCTCAGTCTCCTGACTTAAATGTGCTAGACTTAGGGTTTTTCAGAGCAATTCAAGCATTAAAATATCATTCTTTTCCTTAGAATCTAGATGATTTTGATTATGAAAGTGCAGGACTGTTATGATTTCTTCGACCCAGAAGTGTTGAAGTACACTTAGTTGCAATTACAGTATGTCATGGTAGAAATACTCAAATGCAAAGGACACCATGGCAAAAGAAAGCTAGAGAGACAGGGATTACTTCTAGAAAATGTTACAGTTGAGCAATCAGTCATAGATGAGGCAGTGGCTTATCTCAATGAAAGGTTCATTAATGTAGGTGAAGCTTTTGAGTATCTAGATGTAACAGAAGATCGAGTTGTATGTGGAGAAAATGCAGGTAAGTTTTTGCACAACTTTTTGGTATATATGAAGGAGAAATGCAGGGGCAAGTGTATAAGAAGGTATATAAGCAGGTACAAGTATATAAGAAGGCATATAAGCATGTATAAAAAAATACATACACTTTTGGGTTTACATGATGGAGAAGATGCAGCAACACTTCTAATCAAACCATAATGTTTTTGGGTTTTTGGGTTTAGTTATTATGTTCTACTTTTGTTGTGTAAGTTTTTATGTTCAAGGACTAGTTTGTATAAGCAGTGTTGCAACAATTAATGTTCAATATGAAATGAATTATGATTTATGTTTATTGTCATCATTCAAGTTATGTGTTCAATGAAGGAGTTCAAGATTATCATGTCAACAAGTTGATGGCATTTGTCTTTAATTAAATCCATCAGGGAGAATTGCATAACTCATTGAGAAAGTAAAGGTGATTTAAATCCTCAACTTACTGGTTTTACACCAAGAAGGAGCAAATCATCCCTTACTCCTCAAGCTACAACCATGAGTCCCTTCATCACTTGGATTTTATGTGCACATGAACAAATGGAGTCTTTCAATATCCAACACAAACAGAAAAGCAGGACTCAAATAACTCAGCAAATTTGCCCAAACATTTAGGTTTCAGGATGCCTTTGTGACATAATTAGTCATATACATCACCATACTAACCAGTGACAACCAATGGAAATCATCAGCCAACCTCCATTTCAAATCAACAGGCAACCAAATCATAAAACCAATTAATATCATGAGGCAACCAAATGAATTCAACCAAATCATATCATGAAGCAACAAAATGAATTCAACCAATTCATATCACGAGGCAAAAAATTCAACCAATTTATTATATGATCAGCAAACAAACCAGTGGCAATCAATTAATCATGGTAGCAGGGGGACTCATAATCATACCCACAAGTGAGAATCAGTGACAATCAATTAGTCATGGTAGCAGGGGGACTCATAATCATACCCACAAACATAAACAACGATATTAAACGCAAAGTAAACGGAGTTAGGATGATAGAACCTCAAGGACTCATATTTTTGGCTTTACGCCGGAGTAGGAAGCAATGGAATTTTGGGTCCAATTTAGAGCTAGTACAAGGGCTCATCGGGACATCAAGATCATCATCATCAGCTTCAGAAGAAGAGACGATGTCTTCAATCACCTCAAACACAGAAAAACCCCCATCGTTCTCCACATACATGGCATATTTGTTGCCCTCTTCATCATACACATGAAAATTTGTACAGGTTTCTGCCCTAAAATCCTCCTTCCCCTTCACCTCTTTCTCCTTCCCCTTCACCTCTTTCTCCTTCCCTTTTTTGGAAAACCCCTTACGGACAGACGTAGATAGATAGTACTCAGGAGCCCTCAAAGCACATACAATCTCTTGGGTGGTCCTCAAAACAGCCTTACCCTTTCCTTTCTTCCCATCAGCCACTTCCTCACCTTCCTCCACATAAACCACTACCTTAACCTTACTCACATAATAGGTTCTAGGCCTCAATCAACCTCTTAAGTCGACTTGCTATTGGTGGTTGGGCCAAGATCTTGGCTACAGGGGGACTCGCAGGTTGTGGTAGTGATGATGAGGGAAGAAACTCCCTTGGAAAACCAGTGGCCTTGTAAAATTCTTCAACAACAACACCCAAAGCCTTCAAAGCATAAGGGCGAAGCAAATTTTCAGCATCACCATTGTCTTACAGTCTTCTGGGGCAAGGAGAGTTGGCTTCGAAAGTATGCATCAACTCCTTAATGACATCAGACTCATCAGCATCATTCGTTTGAAAGAGAGCATCAACAAGTGGGTGGAGATCTGGGACATACATATTCGTTGAGAATTAGGGTTTTTTAGGGACTACGAAAATCAGATCTACAAACTTTGAGATGATGAAGATGAAATCAAAGTGAGAGAGTGAGGAATTAATGTGATGAAGTGCGGAATTGAAGTGAGATAATGCAAACTCGAAGTGACAGAACCAAAATTAGAAAAAGGTAGAGGCGAATTGAGGACCGAGAGTGATGAATTGAAGAGAGAGAAAATGGAGGTGAGGAGAGAGAAATTAAATGGATGAAGGGAGGATATGAAAATGAGAGAATTAGGGTTCCGCGAAGTTGAATGGGTTGATGATAATGTGGGTAGGGGTTGATTCAATGAATAAGTGGTTGGGGGGTTTAAATTCTGATGGAATTTATGAAAGGTAGTTGGTGGGGTTGATATTTTGGTGGGAGTTATTTTGATCTGATTAGGTTGGGGTATGTTTTAATGAGGTTAGATTAAGTGGGATTTGTTTTTGTTAATGGTTATAAGTAAGGGCAAGTACGTAATTTTATAGCATAAAACTTTCTATTTTTTACACTTTTAATGCGAACTCGAAGTGACAGAGCCAAAATTAGAAAAAGTGTAATTTTGATGAAAATATGGATCAATGTTGTATTCCATGTTTTGATGATGCCAAATACTTAGGTTAATTTTACTATATAGTTTTTATTTTGTGAAAAATATAAAATACCAAAAATAATATAATGTTTAATTTTGCATTTATATCTTGTGGAGAAAGATTATTTATTTAATCTAAGTCAAGATATTATTTTATACACTTTGAATTTTTATAATATGGTATGTTTAATATTCTAGTAACTTAGAATCTTTGCATAAAAAATTCTTCAAGTTAGTAGATATTTTTGCTGTTGTTGTTGTGCGTGAGAAGCAGTTGAAAATTGCGTGGCATAAATTGTGGAGCTAACTCCTTGAAGCTCTCCAACTAATTTGATCCACCTGCGCATTACTTGCTGGAAGTTAGTCCACTAACGGATAGTGGAAGGTGGTTAGTTACCGTTGCAATGTTTATGGAGATATGCAGCGAAAATCAGGCCATGATTCCCATTACTCCACTCGCGCCATTTGAGGAGAACATGGAGCACAACATGACCATTAGAAGAAGAATTGCAGCAGCTATATAAGAGGAAGATTATTCGAAGAAAAACTTAAGAACTTTCAAGCACAAAAAGTCAATCTATACTTAGAAAGTTTTTCTTGTAATTTCCTCTTATATTCAACATACTGATTATTGTAATATTCATAGTGTGTGGGTGAGAGAAAATTCAGAGAATATTCTTGTATTCAAGAGAGAGAAAGAAAGAGAGAAAAGAGAAGATTTCGAGTGAAGTCAAGAGTGAGTCTCATCAGTTCAGGGGGAACTGAGTGACTGGGGAACAAGTTCCTAGAGGAACAGAGAAGGTCCATTAATAGGTTGTAAAAGATAGAGTCTTTTGGCCTATTATAGTAAAGAGAGTTTGAGTCAAAATCCCTCGTGGTCAAGGTTTTTCTTCCTATTGGGCCTAGGAAGTTTTCCTTGTAAAAATCTCGTGTGCTTGTCTCTTTCTACTTTCAAGTTTGTTTTAATTCCGCATTACAAATCGAAAATTTCTCTTCAACTACAATTCACCCCCCCTCTTGCAGTTGGTCTAGTGTTCATACTAGAATAACAATTGGTATCAGAGCCTAGTTCCTCCAGAATCAGCTAACACTGAGGAGATTGTACCTGGAACAATGAACACGACGGGAGAAAAGCTGGATGAAGGGTATTCAACTCAACGCCCACCTATGTTCAATGGCAAACATTATCCATACTGAAAGAACCGTATGGAGATATTTATTAAAGCTGAAAATTACCAAGTATGGAAGGTAATTGAAATCGGTGACTTTGAAGTCACAAAGAAGAATGAGAAAGGGGAGCTGGTTCCTAAACCCCTTGCCGAATTTGACAAAGAGGACTTCGATAAAATGGAGATCAACAACATGGCCAAGAAGCTACTCCATTGCGGTCTTGGTCCCCTTGAACACAATCGAGTCATGGGATGCAAGACTGCAAAACAAATGTGGGAACTCCTTCAAATTACTCATGAAGGAACAAGCGAAGTGAAACGATCAAAGATCGATATGCTCATGCATAAGTACGAATTATTTCACATGAAACAAAAGGAGCCTATTCAAGATATGCTCACTCGCTTCTCAAACATTATAAACGAACTTGAATCTCTGGGAAAGAAAATCTCTCCAGAGGAACAGGTCCGTAAGGTACTAAGGAGTTTACCACAAGATGAAAAATGGATGGCCAAGACAACGGCACTGTTGGAAACCAAGGGCTTCACAACGTTCAACATTGAACAACTTGCTGGTTCCTTGATGACCCATGAGTTACACCTCGAAACTCATGAAACTGAATCATCAAAGCCTAAGGCTCTGGCCCTCAGGTCTGAGGAACAAGAAGACTCAGAAACTGATGATGAAGAAGCTGCAATGATTGTTAGAAGATTCAAGAAGTTCTTCAACAAGAACTATAAAGGAAAGGTTACCAAGAAACCAACGAAGCTAAGTTGTCATAAGTGTGGAGGCCTTGATCATTTCATCAAGGAATTTCCTCAGTGGGAAAACGAGAAAGCTAAAGGAAGATACAAAGAGAAGGGCAAGGAACAACAAAGATCATTTTCGAAAAATGATATGAAGAGAGCCATGGTGGCAGCATGGGGAGAGTCTGACTCAGAGGAGGAGCAGGAACAAACTGAGGAAGAAACTGCCCATCTATGTCTCATGGCAAATATCGAGAACAAAGAGGAATCATCAAACCCCAAGGTATGTCTCAATGCCATTGAAGAGGAACTACTTACAGAATTGAATAAAAGCCAATTAATAAAACTTTTACTAAAAACCTTAGATGATTGCAAGGATGTATGCTCAAAAAGAGATCAATTAACTAATGCCTTGAAAATCACTAAGAACCATTAAATTGGCTTAACTCACTAAAATGTGATACTGAAAAAAGATTCTTTGAACTTTTTGACAAGAGTAGAGCTTATCAAGATGCATTTAAAAAGGTCAAAAATGAAAATTATCTTTTGAATTTGGAACTGGCAGAATTGAAACTGTTTGTTCCTGAATGAACAATCTCTTCATCTAATACCAGAAATATTGTTGAAAATTTGAAAAACGATTATGACAATATCTTTGAAGAGAATCTGGTATTAAAGAAGAAACTGGAACCCTCAAGGAACAAGCTTCCTGACCCAGTCACATGGATACAAAAGTATTAAAACAAAGGAAGAGAAGGTCTAGGTTTCAATCACAAGAAGAGGAACAAAAAGAAAAAATATGTTGATCTGCCAAGTAGTAAAATATGTTCTTACTGTGGGAACAGTGGTCACATTGTGTATGACTGTTTCACCAGAGAAGAACGTATTGAGAGGAACACGTACCTAGTGAAACAGGTTTGGAAAATTAAGAAAGGCTCAAGTCCAACAATGGAACCCAAGCTAAACTGGGTTCCTACCACTAACTAGTTTGCTATGGTACAGGCTGAAGTGAGGGGGAACAACTTGTGGTACCTCGATAGCGGTTGTTCTAAGCACATGACAGGAGATAGATCAAAATTTCTCTCACTTTCAGTCTTCAATGGAGGAACTGTGACCTTTGGGGATAATCTTACTAGAAACATTGTAGCAGTTGGTAAGATTGGTAAATCTCAGTCACATTCCATAGATAATGTATTTTTAGTCGAGGGTTTAAAGCATAATTTACTTAGTATATCTCAGTTTTGTGATAAGGGAAATACAGTGAAGTTTACTAATGAGTCTTGTGTAGTCAGTAATGAAAGTACAGGAACCAAGATCCTTGAGGGAACGAGGAAAGGGGAACACCTATATGGTTGACCTGAACCTTGTTCCTAGGAATAATCTCACATGCTTAAGTGTGATCGAAGCTGATCCTTTTCTGTGGCACAAACGATGTGGTCATGCAAGCCTGTCCCTTCTGCAAAAACTAAGTGGGAAGGACTTGGTGGTTGGTCTACCAACAATTAAGTCACTAAACCACGATGTTTACGATTCATGTGTTAAAGGCAAGCAAGTGAGATCCTCATTCAAATCCAAGAAAATGATAAGCACACTAAGTCCATTAGAACTTCTTCACATGGACTTATGTGGCCCTGTACGCATCCAAAGCCGATCCGGTAAGAAGTATGTATTAGTCATAGTAGATGATTTTTCGAGATACACATGGGTTATTTTTCTTCATAGTAAGGATGAAACGTTTGATGAATTTCTAACCTTTGCTAAAAAGATTCAAAGAACAAGTGGTTTTAAATTAAAGCATTTAAGATCTGACCATGGTACTGAGTTTGAAAACTCCAAGTTTGATGAATTTTGTAGCAATGAAGGTTTAGATCATAACTTTTCAACTCCAAGAACATTACAATAAAATGGTGTAGTCGAAAGGAAGAACCGGACACTTGAGGATATGGCAAGGACAATGATTATTGCAAGCAGTCTTCCAAAGAATTTTTGGGCTGAAGCAGTGAACACGGCATGCTACATCATCAATCGTGTCATGCTAAGACCAATCATCTTGAAGACACCTGATGAGCTCCTTAGAGGAAGAAAACCCAATATTTCTTATTTTCGTGTTTTTGAATGTAAATGTTTTGTACATAACAATGGAATGGACAACTTAGGAAAGTTTGATGCTAGAAGTGATGAGGCTATTTTTCTAGGATATGCCTTAAGTAGTAAGGCTTATCGTGTCTACAATAAGCGAACAATGTGTGTCGAGGAAAGTGTCCATGTTATTTTTGATGAAACTAACCCCTGCAGGAAAAGAAAAGAAGTAAGTTCCTGATCCTGATGACCCTGTGCCTGATCCCCTTGAGGAACAAGCTACAGGAGGAACTCAGGAGGATCAAGGATCTCCTGATCAAAAAGAAGATCAAGTGAATCAATCACCTCAAGAAACTCAAGAAGAACCTAGGAGAATTGATCCAAAGCCTTGGAAACACCAAAATTCTCATCCTTTTGAATTGATAATAAGTGACAATGAAAAGGGAACTCAAATGAGATCCCAATTGAAGAATTTTTGTGCTTTTCACGTCTTCTTATCTATGACAGAACCTAAGGACCATATGGAAGCACTCAAGGAGGCTGATTGGATCAACACTATGCAAGAGGAGCTAAATGAGTTCCAAAGGAACAAGGTATGGCACCTGGAGACCAAACCAAAGAACCAGAAAGTTATAGGACTAAAATGGGCCTTCAGGAACAAGCTTGATGAGCATGGAACTGTGGTAAGGAACAAGGCCAGACTTGTTGCCAAAGGTTATAATTAACAAGAAGGTATTGATTTTGATGAAACCTTTGCTCCTGTTGCTAGAATAGAAGTAATTAGAATTTTAATTGCCTTTGCTGCCTTTATGGGATTTAAGTTGTACCAAATGGACATCAAGTGTGCATTTCTAAATGGTTTTTTAATTGAAGACGTCTATGTGGAACAACCTCCTGGATTTGAAAATTCGGAACTTCCAAATCACGTCTATAAGCTTGATAAAGCTCTTTATGGGTTGAAACAAGCTCCTAGATCTTGGTATGAAATGTTGTCAAAATTCCTGCTTTCACATGATTTCATAAGAGGTAATGTTGATAGAACCTTGTTCCTTTGATCAAAAGGAACAGACATATTAGTAGTCCAGATTTATGTTGATGATATAATTTTCGGTGCTACCAATGATCTTCTTTGTAAGGAGTTTGCTGATCTTATGAGTAGTGAATTCGAAATGAGTATGATGGGAGAGTTGAACTTCTTTTTGGGATTGCAAATCAAGCAAACTGAAAGAGGAACAATGATCCATCAACAAAAATATGTCAAGGAACTGCTTAAGAAATATGGACTGGAACATTCAAAAACCAACCACACTCCCATAGGAACAGGAACAAGGTTAGATGAAGATTCAAATGGTAAGTGTGTAAACGAGAAGCAATATCGAGGTATGATTGGTTCATTACTTTACTTAACAGCAAGTAGACCCGATATTTCTTTTAGTGTTGGTTTATGTGCTCGGTTCCAATCAAATCCCAAAGAATCTCACTTAACAGCAGTTAAGAGAATTCTAAGGTATTTGAAAGGAAGCGATGACTTATGTTTGTTTTATCCTCGAAGTGATGTTTTTGACCTAGTAAGCTATTCAGATGCGGATTATGCTGGAGACTTGGTTAACCGCAAAAGCACATCAGGCATTGTCCAGTACCTAGGAACAAGCTTGGTGTCATGGAGCTCTAAGAAGCAAAATACTCGTTGCCTTATCCACAAGCAGAGGGCGAATATGTGGTCAGTTGCTTGCATGCTTCCCGTGTCCTTTGGATCAAGCAACAAGTAAGAGACTTTGGCATTAAGTTTAAGTGTGTTCCTATCTATTGTGGTAATACTAGTGCTATTTGTATCTCTAAGGATCCAGTTCATCATTCAAGGGTCAAGCATATTCACATTAGACATCATTTCCTTAAGGATAATGTAGAAAAAGGTCTTGTTAAAGTCGAATTTTGTCCAACTGAAAATCAAATAGCTGACATTTTGACTAAACCACTTCCTAGAGAAAAATTTGAGAAAATTCGCTTAGAGCTAGGGATGATTAGAATTCATTGAGTATGCTACTTCAAATAAAACCCTTAGTTAGAAGATTACACTAAGTGGCCAGCAACATTTTGTGAATTTAATCACTCATTACACAGTCATTGTAAATGACTCACATTAGTCTTCATAATACTCCCCTTATTGTCCATGCATATACTTGAGTAATAATAGAAAGGTTGCTGTACATATAGATTGAACATGTTACATGCATGAGTTCACACTTTCTACTCTTTTCTTTCTTTCCACGTAAATATTATCTTTATTTTATTTTATTCTCTCTTCTTCCATTTATTATCCTCTTTCATTCATCCCCCACAAATATTTTAATGGCAACGCTTCACCAGCGTTCATGTACAAACCTAAAACTAAAATCATATACCGGATTTAAGGAAGGAAGGAAAAAGCCACATTTAATTCCTCTTCACAATCCCCCATAAATTCCGCCCCAAATAAAAATACATCAAATCAAACCAAAATTTACACGACAATTAATCCCATTTACCCCAAAACCATTACCTCTGTAAAACCGCCTTTCTCTCTCTCTCTACACAAATCTGCCATCTTCATCTTCTTCACCTAAAACCCTAAATGGCTCCCAAAAGAAAAACCTCCAATGATACCAATAATTTTCCGGCTGAAAAATCTTCACCTTTGGTGGATTATAATGAAAGCGAGAATGAATCTTCAAACTCAAATGAGGATTCTCTGGGTTCTCAAGCAAATTCGGCGGAAAATGAAGTGCTCTCTCCAAAGAAAGAAGACGATTTGGATGATGCTGAAACAGAGCAAGAAAAGGAAATCTTGGTACCTTATAAAAGGGGTAAGAAATCTAAGTCTTCCAAGTATATAATTGGGTTTTGCGTTGATTTCACCTGGTGCAAGAAAATCAAGTGGGGTCAATTTCTTGATCTTGTTAAGTTTCAAAAATGGGTTAAAGTGTTGAGTTTTGATGAGGGTCTTTATGAGAGTGAGATGAGTGAGTTCGTTGCTAAGTTTGAAAATAACGAGGGTTTATGCATAAGTGTTGTCAATGGAAAACTAGTTAAGTTCACTGAAAAGAACTTAGGGGAACGGTTTGATGTACCTACTGAGGGGTACACGGAATATGTAAAGGGTAGGGCAAAATTGAATGTTAATGGAGCTTCCAACTCTACAGTTTTGAGTTTCTTTGGGGGTAAGGAGTCTAACCAATCCCTAGATCAGAAAGATCTCTCTCCTTTTCACAAATTTCTGTTTCACTTAGTTTGGCGCTTTATTCTGCCAAGGACTTCCAAGAGGACTCAAGCGAGCCTCATGGATCTTTCCTTGATGTTTTGCCTTGCTAAGAACATAAAAATAAACTTCCCTGCTTTAATGATTTCTCACCTTTCCTACTGCATTTCCCACAACACCAAAGTGGGGTATGCTAATCTGTTTTCTGTTATCCTCAAGAAGAATCAAATTAAACTCCCTTCTAGTACCTCTTTTGATCTAGAGCCTGATAACTATTTGACCAAAGAGACCCTATCCAGGCTGTCTCTCAGGGTACAGGGTGGGATGTTAGACTTTGAGGTAGTAGAAACTAAGGGGAAGGTTGAAACTGGGATTAAGAGGAAGTTAGAGGAGGAGGTCAGTGCTGAAGGACCTAGGTCTGTGCGTAAGAGTCAACGAATTGCTGAGACCAAGGATCCCAAGGAACAGGGTCTGGGTGCGGTTCATATTGATCTTGAGGAGGATCAAGCTTCGTCAGGGTCAAGGACTGTTGATTTTCCTCTTCTCTCCACCACTGGTCTTCATGGAATACTTCATACAATTCAGGAGTCTCTGTCTCTCCTACACACCAGAGTCCAGGGTCTTGAAGCAAGGGTTAGTTGCTCGTGTTGATCTTCAGCAGGAGCAGATCCTAGCAAGAGTGCAGAGAGGAGAATTGATGTTGTGGTCGCCTCTTTCCTTGTTCGCCCTAAGCCCTCCAAGCCCTCCAATCCCTAATCCCCTTCCCTTCTACTTAATCTAATGAAACAATAATATTTTTTTTTGGTTGGTTTGTATTAAAACAATGGTGACTTGCTACTATCTTTTATCACCCATCCCTTTTTGGTGATAAAATATTTTGGTTTATATCTTTTCTTTTCTTACTTCTATTTCTTTTTGCTTTCTTCTCCTTCTCTTCTATTCATCTTGAACTCAGTTTGTGCATTTTTCATGAAATTGTGCATCGATCTCATCTTCATATGCTCATTATAATGTTTGGATGGCTAGTATTATTAGATGAGTGTTTGAGCTACTCCGCATTGACGTTGTTGTATATGATGTACTTATTATTTTTGATGATGACAAAAGGGAGAAGAAGTAGAGTGGCACATAAAAATTCAAATTCTAGTCTTCTTAGTTTCTAGGTGCTGATTTTTGGATTTTTCTTTGCCTTATATTCAAGACTGATTTATGTTAGTTAAGTATTAGTTTTTCTCTGTTAGTTTAGGGCTAGATTTATTTTCTTAGTCTTTTGTTAGTTTTGTTAGTTTTACTTTTTAAAGTCATTAGCTCTTAATTCTTTTGCTCTAGTTAGTTTATTTTTCTTATTTAGTTTTTATATGCCTTATATTTGTCATCATCAAAAAGGGGAAATATTATTGTATTCCATGTTTTGATGATGCCAAATACTTAGGTTAATTTTACTATATAGTTTTTATTTTGCGAAAAATATAAAATACCAAAAATAATATAATGTTTAATTTTGCATTTATATCTTGTGGAGAAAGATTATTTATTTAATCTAAGTCAAGATATTATTTTATACACTTTGAATTTTTATAATATGGTATGTTTAATATTCTAGTAACTTAGAATCTTTGCATAAAAGATTCTTCAAGTTAGTAGATATTTTTGCTGTTGTTGTTGTGCGTGAAAAGCAGTTGAAAATTGCGTGGCATAAATTGTGGAGCTAACTCCTTGAAGCTCTCCAACTAACTTGATCCACCTGCACATTACTTGCTGGAAGTTAGTCCACTAACGGATAGTGGAAGGTGGTTAGTTACCGTTGCAATGTTTATGGAGATATGCAGCGAAAATCAGGCCATGATTCTCATTACTCCACTCGCGCCATTTGAGGAGAACATGGAGCACAACATGACCAGTAGAAGAAGATTTGCAGCAGCTATATAAGAGGAAGATTATTCGAAGAAAAACTTAAGAACTTTCAAGCACAAAAAGTCAATCTATACTTAGAAAGTTTTTCTTGTAATTTCCTCTTATATTCAGCATACTTATTATTGTAATATTCATAGTGTGTGGGTGAGAGAAAATTCAGAGAATATTGTTGTATTCAAGAGAGGGAAAGAAAGAGAGAAAAGAGAAGACTTCGAGTGAAGTCAAGAGTGAGTGTCATCAGTTCAGGGGGAACTGAGTGACTGGGAGTTCCTAGAGGAACAGAGAAGGTCCATTAATAGGTTGTAAAAGATAGAGTCTTTTGGCCTATTATAGTAAAGAGAGTTTGAGTCAAAATCCCTCGTGGTCAAGGTTTTTCTTCCTATTGGGCCTGGAAGTTTTCCTTTGTAAAAATCTCGTGTCTTGTCTCTTTCTACTTTCAAGTTTGTTTTAATTCCGCATTACAAATCGAAAATTTCTCTTCAACTACAATTCACCCCCCCTCTTGTAGTTGGTCTAGTGTTCATACTAGAATAACAATCAACAACAGTTACACTTCTTGCCAGTGAAGATCTTTCACCCTACAAAAATACAAAAAAAATCCACATAAAATACTTGACTAAAAATATTCACTTAGCCATAGAGAATATTCAACAAGAAAAAGCAAATATTCATTTACCTGAACAGATGTATTAGGAATATCATTTGTTGGTAGAGAAGATTTTTCACCCTATAAAAAAACACAAAAAACACATAAGTTTGAATATTCAGTTTTCAATAGAAAATATTCAAAAAAAACAAAAGCAAATATTTATTTGCCTGAACAGATGTACTGTGGTTAGCATTTGTTGTGGGAAGAGAGGCAATAATATTTGCATCTATATTAACTTCAGATGCAGTCTTATTCTTCGACCTTGAATTTAATTTCTTCTTAGTAGCACAATTTTTATTTGTTGTTTGATGAGCTTCATTTTATTCAATCAAGCCAATAAGACCTGAATTTTGAGTCATTGGATGCACAAAACTAGTGACATTTGGATGGAAGTCCTGCAATTACACATAAAAACTAAATGTTCAGTAAAAGATACGTAATATTCAAATAGGAAGTGCAAATGGGATATTATCTCAGATAACCCTGACATATGACCCTTTTTCCCAAATAGCCCCCACATTGTCACCCCTATCGCGGATAACCCTAAATTTGTAATTTGTCATTAAAGTTGACGGAATTATAAACGACAATAACTTGGTTTGACTTTGGATGGGTTTGGCACCATTTAAGAAGTTGGTTGGTGGTATTAAATGCGAAAAAGGTTATCCTTCTAGAGTAATTCTGTTATATTGTGCAGCAAAACTAATGGCATCCTTCTGAATAGCCATCAACCATCTTCTTAAATGGAGCCAAACTCACCCAAAGTCAAACCAAGTTAACGCAATTTGTAATTCCGTTATATTTAATGACAAATTATATATTTAGGGTTATCCGCGATAGGGGTGACAATGTGGGGGTTATTTGGGAAAAAGGTCTATATGTCAAGGTTATCTGAGATAATTTACCAAAGTAAATATTCAACCTAACCTTTAAGGTATTCTGAGCATAATGTTTTGTTTGATCAGCATATATGTAATATCCCGAAAATTTAAACTTGCCTAAATTAAAATTAGTGGTTAATTTTTTCCTTTAATTATAAGGTATGACAAAAGTTTATTTGCTCCACATTCAAGTAATGATACAAGATGATTTAGTTTTGTGTAAATAATTATATGAATTACAAAATTGACTAAGAAATAAAATATTTAGTGAGTATTAGATTAAAATAATAATAATTCCACTTGGTACCATTGTACTTTGGGTTTTTCCATTTGGTACCCAAATTTTTTTGGATTCCATTTGGTACCATTGTAGTTTGGACTTATTCTATACTGTAACATTATATTAAACAAAACATTTATTTGGGGGTTAAATAGGGTTAGGGGTTTGTCTAATTTTGCGTAATTAAGGTTTTGGGAGTCATTATTTTTCTCCTTAACGACCAAATTTAAGGTCCAATTTTGTAAAAAAACAAGTAAGTATTTCCTAACATGTAAAATGAGGATCTAGTTGTTTTACTCTAATTTCGACCCATAAAAGCCAAAATGACTCCCCAACCTCAGCTGAACTATTCTCGGTGCACAAGGCACGTAAACGAGGTAAACTACTAACCCTATTTAATCTAAAACTAATGTTTTATTTAACGAAATGTTATGATATAGAATAATTCCAAACTACAATGTGATATATGGAATCCAAAAAATTTTAGTACCAAATGAAAAACCCAAAAGACATGCTGGTATGTTATTAATTTTCCCTAAAAAAATTAATACTTCTAAGTAGTAGCTAGTGATCTCTATTCTATAAAGCAACTATGGGGGGACACCAAAATATAAAAAATCCTATTTTACCCCTCAAATAATAAAGGTAATTACAACAAAAAAATGAAACAAGGGCAAAAAAGAACATAAAAAAGGGGAAAGAAATAAGGATCACCGTAATATTCAAAATTATTAACTCAACTTCCCGAGTGATTTCTTGACATGGTGTTCAAAAATAAAGAAAGTCCCGTTTTGGTGCTCAACAAAAAATAATTCCATAATCTGGTGTTTGCATAGGTTTGGATTTTGGTTCATAAAATAGATTATTCTAAAATGGTGTCTAGATAAAAACAATTTCCCATTTGTAGTGTTCACAAAAAATAATTCCACAATCTGGTGTTCGCACATTGATGAGTCCCTGCATATAATATCAATTTCTTCTAAAACAATTACAGTTTGATAAAACAAGTTGTTGGCTTAAAATAAGAACTATATTCTTTTTACTAAATATTCTAGATTCCTTTATCCTAAAATCTATTTTTTTTCACTTTTTCAACCACTAGCTATAAGTTCAAGCACTACTTTCATCATTAGTAAGGTTTTTACTTGATCCAAACTCTAAAAACTTCTTTGAAAACTGTTGTGAAACACTCACAGTCCAAAAAAAAACTTTTGACGACAAGAAATCATGGGTTTCTTAGCAATAACGGATGAAGTGTTTTTGAAAAGCTAGCTAAGTAAACTAGCTTTCAAGATAGAGGAACCTTTTAATTAAAATAGATTTTGAACATAAAATATAGTACTTCATTTTAGTTATTTTTCTGAACCAACAACTAGTTTTGCTAAACCGTAATGGGAAATTCTTTTTATTTTGGACACTAAAATGGGAAATTCTTTTTATTTGGACACCATCTTAGTAAATCAATAATACGAACCAAAATCCAAACCTATGTGAGTACTAGATTGTGGAATTATTTTTTGTTGAACACCAAAATGAGATTTTCTTTATTTTTAAACACCATTTCAGAAAACGTTCCAACTTCCCATTATTAAGTAAAATTTTCAAAAAAAAATCCCTAATTTAGTGGGATAAATACATGATTAACTGACACATGCACACATCTCCTAATATCTTTCATCTCCATCTCTAATTAACGCCCCAAAATTCTTTTCAGTTCTTCATCTTCTCCCCTGCACTTTTTACTACTTCATCTTCTACCCTACATTATCTGGCAAAAAGAAGAAAATACAACAGTATTATCAACTAGAATTCCCCTTTTGAAAGGCCAATAGTCAGGTAATCCATATTGTAATTGACTAACAGCACTAAAATGATTAACATTTGTATCATTCTTTGTTCTTCATCTAATTATTGTTATCATATATTTATTGGTGAACATTTAGTTCAGCGTAACTAACAAAACTAAGAGGAGCAAAAGCCAAATCAAGGGGAAATCACAGTCAAAAATAATTCTTACTTCCCATACTAGCCATTTAATTTAAATATATGAGTGAATCCAGGATTGCTTAAAAATTGAATCTTTGACTACTTATCCAAATCACGCACTTTTTTTCCCTTTCATTGAAAACAAGACATACTTATTTTTATTTTTATAATGGGATATCAATCAAATATATAGTGATTTACAATAAATAAAATCGCAAAATAGAAGGAGAAAGGATAGGCAATTTACCAGAACTGTAGAGAAAGGCAGAACCAAGTTTCATTTTTGAAAAAATTGCTGTATTATCTATCTTCAAATTTCAAAATTCAATCTTTTCAGGAAGGTGGGGGGTTGTCTTCAAGAAAGAGAAATTGGGGTTGGATGTTGTGCAGAATCAAAACACAAAGGGACGCTAAAAATAAATTAAGGGGGTGGGGTGAACTGACATTTTTTCTGAGTATGTTGAACCTAATGTTTGCTGAACTGAACGTATCTGAATCTATTTCAGCATAATTTTTCTGATACAGACTGAAAATAATTTGAGCAAAACAGAATTGTAGTAAGGTTTATGTATAACCGATATGAAAACGACAAGCCAGCAAGGGCGACAACTGTCATTAGTTTTCTCTATGCATTAAAGCCGGATTAGATTCACTTAACTTCACTTACATTATTATAGTTTAAATATTCTTCACTTAGTAAATGTCATTTTAGCCCTTATTCGAAACATTGGGTAATACTTCACAATCTAATCTAATTCTATATATGGTGAAGTAAGTTAAAAGTAAAACAATGAAAATTTTGATATTAACCGTTAAAAATAAAGTTATTAACCCTTACAAATAAAGTTATTAACATCTATATATGAGTTTATAACACTTTATCAAAGGGAAAACCTTTCAATGAATAATTTTCAACACTTACTAATCTTTGTTAGAAATAATGTAACTAAGACTTTTATTGTTAGGTATTCACATTTTTATATTTACACCCTTCAGATTTGCAAATGCCACCTATAACTGAGGCTTTTAGAGAATTAAATGCTTATTGATATAATTTGAACATTTCAAATGGGGGAGTACTGTATTTTTTTTTAATCAACTTGATGTTGTCTTCTTAAGTAGCTCTTTCTTGGAATGTAGGAAATCCAAATGGAGAATACAAATGAGGGAGGATTGCATAGGTAGCTTTTTCTTGGATCTTACTTCCACCAATTTGAGGATTCAATCCACAACATTCATATACAGTTAGTTACATGCTGCATGTCGATTGGGCGGAGGAGTGCATATGTTTAGGCAAGTAGCATGAACACAACTTAAACAAGTGAAAAAACACAAATTGAAATGATCATTTACTTTAATTTATTTGTAATTACATTGTTGCACTATGAAATTTTTTTTCCTTTAATAGAACTTTGTAAATAATTAAACTTCTATTATGATTTAATTTCTTAAACAGATGTAATTATGCAATTGATTTAACTTCTATAATAATTTCGCACGCATAGCGTGCATATAAGACTAGTAGATTAAAACACAAGAGAAGTAGGAAACGAAAAAGAAAAAAAAAAAAGAGAAAGGAAAAGGAAGAATGAATACAAAACAAGTGACTTGATTCTCTAACTCGATCTCAATTTTTCCCTCACAAAAACTCAACCATGAATTTTTTAATTCAAATGTATTTTTCTTCCACATAAAAACTGAACTTCAATTAAAAACTCCATATCCAAATCAAATCACCCAAAAACCATAATTTTTATTATTTTTACCAACCCAAAATTCAGTAAATTAGAGTTCTTGAGGAACCCCAACCATGGCTATAATAGCCATGTTTGCTGCGTAAATCACCACTTAATCATCAATCTACTCCACCTTTCCACCATCCCCAACCTTCATCGGAAACCGCCACTTAAAGAACCACCCTCTAAACCCCTGTTTTTCGCACAAACTCTTTCTCTCCTCTGTTTTCGGATCACCACATTACACCACCTGTCGCACCACCAAAACACCACCCTCCGGCCTCTGTCGCTGCCACCCTACTCCACCAGCGCGTCCCCTGTGCGCCACCCACCGCACCGCCAATCCAGCCCGCGCCCCCTCCTCCATCGCTCGCATTTTCTCTCGCCCAAACTCTTTCTCTCTCTCGTGTTTGCCTCCTTGTTGCGCTATAGAGCTGCGCCCCAGCGCCACTTCATCACCTCCTTTCTACGGCCGGAAATCCACCGCCGGCGCACGCCATCATCGTCGAAGCGTCGGCATCCCCTCCTGCTGTACCACGTCGCTGCTCCCAAGAGAGCAGAGGTATATTTACCTCTTGTTTTCTCTTCATTCTCTGATTTTTAGTTACAACCCAAATATACCATTATAAATTAGGAAAATTTGTCAGAAACAACCTTTTATAAGACACTTTTTGTCAGAAACAACCTTTTAAATTTTTTTTTGTCAAAACAAACCTTAAACCAAAATTGTTTTGTCACATTAAACCCGATGACGTCACATTACAAATTCCGACATTGACCATAGGTTTCCGGCGTTGACTCAGTTAATGACACACTTTTTCCCCATTTTCGGACACCTAGCTATCTACCGGACCATACCCCACGGCCCAACCCATCGCCGGCGTCGGCACGACTCCTTCTTCTCCTCCCTTTTGTCGAAAACAGCGAGACGATTGAGGAGTACGGCGAGGAGAGAGAAATCGCCGACATAAATCGGCAAACTTCGAGCTTTCAATTCTGGAAAGAGTTTGAGATTGAGGAGTTGATGATGAAGTGCGGGAAAATAGGAGACGAAGAACGAAGGTATCGATGAGGTCGTTTGGGGGTGCACCAAGTAGAAATGGGGGAATGGTGGAGAATTCCCGCTTCCATGGTGGAGGATTGAGTGGCGGAAGAGAGAGAAACTAGGGGCAAAGAGAGAGAGAGAGAGAGTGAAGGGGAGGCAGAGTGAAAGAGAAGGAGAGAGAAAAGTCCGGTGAGTTTCAAAGGAAATGGGGAAAAAAAGCCGAGTCAACGCCTGGAAATCAATGGTCAACGCCGGAATTTTTTAATGTGACGTCATCGGGTTTAATGTGACAAAAAAATTTTGGTTTAAGGTTTGTTTTGACAAAAAAAATTTTAAAAGGTTGTTTCTGACAAAAAGTGTCTTATAAAAGGTTGTTTCTGACAAATTTTCGTATAAATTACTCTTAATTGTTGGGCTCAATGTTTTAGCGCAATTTTGTATGTGGACTCGACTCGAGACCACCATGTGCTGTGTGCTCTTGGAATGAAACGCACACCAACAACAAACAAAACGCTGCCCTTAAATCTCGCGCAAAGCCGCAAAATCCAGTTTCTTTGCTTTCATTATTTAAAAAAAAAAAAAAAAAAAAAAAGGTAATAATTTCTTCCTCCCAAATTATCGTCCAAGCAATTTGCAAATTGACACATGGAAGATATTGAAATAATTGCTATCTACTACTTTTTCAAATCCTTAAGATAGTTTTAGAGTGAGATCCTTCCATCACAATAATTTATTTAAAGGATAAACTATTCATATTTATACCATTGTTTCCATTTTTTAATTATGAGTTTTAATTGATATAAGATCAGATGATATTGTTCCTACTATTTTTACGTGATGTAGAAGATGTTGGTTTTTAGAGTATGTGTTCAATTGCTGGAGTTTATTGCCCGGTAAAGGAAAACGACAAAGATACCTTTTGGAATTTTCTTCATAACCTTGTCTCCACACAACCGTACCCATGGTTACTAGTTGGAGACTTCAATGAAATGTTAAGCAGTAATGACAAGTGTGGAGGACGTCCCCTTCTTCCCTACCAACTACAACACTTAACTTGTTTTTTAGATGCTAGCAATGCCATCGATATTACATGTATTCAAGGTCAATATTCCTGGAAAAATAGTGATATAAATGCACCAATTTATGAACGTCTTGATCGTGCTATAGCGCTTAAAGACTTTCTCGACGACTTTTCCAATAGCACCATCTCTTGTGGTAATTTCACGGTCTCAGATCATACTCCACTTTTCTTTGCTACCTCCCAAGAATGCCAAAGATATCATCCACTAGTAGAATAAATGCTTATTGCTGCGGTCATTAAGTGGCCTATTGCGGCAGTTTTGGCCGCGCAGCAATTAAGGGCGCATCAATAGGTAATTAGCCTATTGCTGCGGCTTTAGACCGCAGCAATATGCCAAGATATTGCTGCGGTTCCTAGCAAAAACCGCATCAATAGGTTATACATATTGCTGCGTTTTCTAGCCAAAACCGCAGCAATATGTTAATCTATTGCTGCGGTTGTGGGTGAAACCCGCAACAATAGGTGTTGGCCAAAAAAAATTCTTTTTTTTGGTTAAATAATCCAGTAGTTCTCCCTACTAAAGTAGTTAGGGCAATATATCCAACATTATGGTGCAATTACATCAAAAATAGCTACAACAAACAACATTGAATCGTATAATATAAATATATTTTTACAAATCCTAAAATTACAAAAAAAAAAACTAAGAAGAACAAAACAAAAAAAAACTAGAACAGAACAACTACGACTTGAAGAACAACCTAATTACAAAAACAAATCGCCGGCCAAAAAGAAGAGACTAAGATTACAGATTCAAAATGAAAAGAACAAAAACAAAAAGAAGAGACTAAAATTACAGATTCAAAATAAAATCACCATGACTTGGAAGAACAAACGAATGAATTGAAAAAAAAAAGTACAAAGTCGAACGAGTTAATCATATAAGAAATAATTAGTAAACACACAGACTCACAACCAACAAACAAGAACTGAAAAAACCGGCTAAATTCAGGTCAAAGTTGCGCTATTTTAAATTTCCAGAAGCTGAAATTTAATACCCAGAACTTTAATTTGAATACCCGAAAGTAACATTGTTGCAGAGATAGAAATCAGAAAAGTAAAAATAAAGCTAACAAGTATTAAAATTCCATATCCTGCTTACTTTTGACACCACCAGCCGCCGCTCAGCCCCAACGAACTTGAGATCTGGTTCCAATTGCGCTGAAACATTCCTCGCCGAGTCGCCATCTCCAATTCCACTTTCTTGGTCTTCGTCATCGTCGAATTGAAGAAGCAAACGAGCGAACGAGCGAAGGAAATCTGGTCTTCGTTGCTTCTCAAAACCGCATTGTCGTGGAGAGAGAGAACGAGCAAACTGAAGAAGCAAACGAGCGAAGGAGGTGATCATCGTTGTTGGTGGTCGTCGTTGTGCGAAGGAGGAGCACAACAGGCGTTGGTCCGTTGATAATTCCGGCGAGGAGAGTGAGGAGAGAGAGTCAGGAGAGAGAAGAGGGTGAGGAGAGAGAAAGAAAGGATAGAGAGGAGGTGGGAGAAAACGGTTGGGTTGTTAAAAGGAAAGAGGAATAAAACACTAATAGAGCTGCGCATTTTTTTATATTTAAAACCGCCTATTGCTGCGGTTTTTTGTAGGAACCGCAGCAATAGGTTCAAATATTAATAAAAATTAATATTTTAATATATTGCTGCGGTTTTGGTTGGGAACCGCAGCAATAGAGCTGGTCAAAAAGTCAACTTAAGTTTGAAAATTTTCCCGTTGAAATCTATTGCTGCGGTTTCCGGCCTAAACCGCAGCAATAGGTCTATTTTATATTTTACCTTTTTTCACGTGATTTATTGCTGCGTATGGGTAAAACCGCAGCAATAAACAATTATTCTACTAGTGATTATAACTTCAAGTTTTTAAACACTTGGATCTTAGAAAAACAATCTCATACTATTGTGGAAAAAAACTGGCAGACCAATCGTCCGGGATCGCATTTTTATCGTATTCAGCAGAAACTCAGTCACATTAAAGATGACCTCAAAATATGGGCAAGAAATCACTATCGTCACTCTACAAACAAACTTATTCAAAATGAAAACAAAATTAGAGAGCTACAATCCATTTTATGGAAGCAACCGTTCAACCATATTCTTCGAGCCCATATCAATCGCTTAATTATTCAAAGGGAGAAACTATTGCTTTTTTATCAACTAAAATGGGGGTCACAAAAAAGAAACAGTTGGCTTACTCAAGGGGATCGTAACTCCAGATATTTTCATAACAAAATGAGGAAAAAAATGCTTATAATACCATTTTTAGACTCAAAAATGACCTTAATCAATGGGAGGAGTCTCCTGATGAAATAGCTCATATACTCACTAACTCCTTCAAACAGAGATTCACATCGTCTTTCAATCATGATCGTACTTTAGATCTGTCCTTTATAGACCCCTTAATTTCTGAAGTTGATAAAAATTCCCTACTAGCTCCAATTACAAACGAAGAAATTAAACAAGCGACCTTCAATATTAATCCAGATAAAGCACCAGGATCGGATGGATTCGGGGGGAAATTCTTCCAAGCTTATTGGCATATAGTTGGGACTGAGATTACTACATCAATTCAAAGCTTATTGGCATACAGTTGGGACTGAGATTACTACATCAATTCAAAGCTTTTTTCATCATGGCAAACTTCCTCCCACGCTCAATCATACACTCATAACGCTCATTCCAAAGAATGATCATCCGGAAAATCCCAATCATTTCAGACCAATTAGTCTAATCAACACGCTTTATAAAATTATTTCCAAAATTTTGGTGCAAAGATTAAGTCCTATACTTCAGAGAATAATCAGTCCATATTAAAATGCTTTCACCCCGGATAGATCTATTCATGATAATATTCTTATAGAAAAGGAAATTTTAAACACATTTCATAAAGAACAAAATAAGACGGGGTGGGCGGCCCTCAAGCTTGATATGGAAAAGGCTTATGACCGTATCGAATGGATAGAATGGATTAAAGAGTGTGTTATGAACGTTTTGGTTTATCTGGATTAATATTCGGGGGGAAATCCAGATGACCCCTTTGGACAACTCTTAACGCTTTTGGTTTTCCCCCTTGCTGGATAGAATGGATTAAAGAGCGTGTTATGAACGTTTCTTACTCCACCAAAATAAATGGGAAGCCAACTCCATGGCTCAAGCCCTCCCGGGGGACTTAGACAAGGTGACCCTCTATCGCCTCAACTTTTTATTCTGTGTATGGAAGTCTTTATCTCCATGCTCAGACTTCATTCTCAGAACAACGATTCAGGAGTCGGCTTTAAACTCCGCTCTCTCTCTCCTCATCGATACCTTGTTTGATGTTTGCAGATGATAGTCTTCTCTTTTGTAAAGCTACAAATATGGCTTGCGCAAATCTAAAATCGACTATTGATTCATTCTGTAGTTTATCAGGACAATTGGTCAATTTTCATAAATCGTCAATCATCTTCTCTAAAAGAGTAACACCGGCAAGAAAAATAACATTAGCTAGCAAATTCAATATGTTACCCAATTCAAACTTGGGGCGCTATTTAGGGATCTATTTCAGCTCCTTCAAACCAACGACAACGGACTTCAAGCATATTATTCAAAAGGCTGAACAACGCATACATAATTGGGAGACATGATTCATCTCCAAAGCAGGCAGACACACCCTTATTCAAAGTAATTTGGAGGCCCTTCCAGCCTATGCATGTTTGCTCTTCCTCTTTGCTCCCTCACTCCATTGCCAATTCTATTGATAGTATGGATAGGATTTTTTTTTTGGAGACAACAAAAGGATAAAAATGCTATTCCTTTAATTTCATGGGCAAATATTTGTAAGCCAAAATCTAAAGGTGGCCTAGGTCTCAGAAAGACTATGGCGCTCAATAAAGCATTCATAGCTAAGCTTGGTTGGAAAATCTTAACTGATCATGATAACCTATGGGTTAAACTAATGAGACAAAAATATTTATCCAATACCACATTCTTCCAATGCAAACCAAAAGCTACTGATTCCTAGATCTGGAAACATATTCTTGCTCAAAGATATATTATTAGGAAAGGAATTCGGTGGAAAATTGGGAATGGAAATTCCATATCTTTTTGGTTTGATAACTGGATCACCCACTCTCCTCTAATAGAGATCCTCAATACTCCACTTCATCAAATTCAAGAGGACTTAAAGGTTAGTGATTTCATAAAGAATTCTCACGAATGGGACATTTACAAACTCAGACAATTACTACCGGACAATATTGTTAATATAATTAATATTATTAAAGGTATTCAGTTACCCTCTATCCCGACTACAGATCAGCCCATCTGGGGATGCACCTCATCTGGGGTGGCTAGCTCATAATTTAGACCCTGCTGAACAGAATTGGAAATACAGTTGGATATGGAAACTAGATATACCGCCTAAACTCTTAATTTTTCTGTGGCAAATTTGTCATAATAGCTTAGAAGTTAGAGATATTTTGTACACACGGAAAATTATTCCTTTTAAGGAATGCCCCTTATGTCATTCTTACTCCGAAAGTATTGACCACCTCTTTAATAAATGTACTATCTCCACATCAATGTGGGACTTACAAGAAACTTTAGTTTGGATCAATTATCATCATAGGGAAACATCCTTACTGGACACTATTCAATCTCTCAGAAATAGGAAATCTAGCTTATCCAAATTTATCTTCCTTCTATGGTTTATTTGGTAAGAGTGGAATGATATCATTTTCAATAACGCTTCTTTCAATAAATTCAGGATTTTTCATAAAGCCAAATTCCTTTTTCAGGAATGGTCTATTCGCACAAAGCTTGATTCTTGTCAACTCGCAGGTACACCATTCTCTTCCTCCTCCACTCATTCCTATTCGGCCGAGCAACCTTCTTCAATCTTGGTTGCCTGGTCTCCACCACCTTCATCCACTTTCAAGCTCAATTTTGATGGCTCCGTTGCAAAGAAGTCAGCCGCAGCAAGAGTCATTATCCGCAACAACAGTGGAGACCTCATTCATGCCGCAACCTTCAATTTAGGCACTACACTTTAGCCTTTGCGAAGCAACAACTCTTCACAAAGGATTACTCCTAGCTCTACACAACCAAATTGAGGATCTACACATCGAGGGCGACAATTTATTAGTAATAAATGCAGTCAAGAATATCTGGCAAGCTCCATGGCAAATACATCTCATTATTAAAGACATAAAAGCACTCCTACGTCAATTCAGGTTCAACACTATTAATCACATTTATCGTGAAGCAAACAAAACAGCAGACTGGATAGCCAATGTCGGACACTTAGTTAAATCTGATTTCTATATTAGTAAAGTTTCTTCTTCGGCTTTAATTACAATCCTTGTAAATGATAGTTTAGGAGTTCCCCTCGTGAGGAGGGTCTCCTAAACCTCCTTTCATCTTACCTTTATATAAAAAAAATACCGTAAAAAAAAGCATGAATGTGTACAACAAAGAACATCATACTGATTATAAAGAACATGTGCATATAATTCGTGAGAAATAAAAAAAACTATCAATAATGAATAAAACTATAAAAAGAACATGAAGGTATAAAAAAAAGAACATGTGTGTATAATAGCTTGAGAAACAACAACTTATTAAAAATCATAAAAATGAGTAATAACATAAAAGCAACCGAAAGGTATCAAACGAAGAACACCATACGAATTATAAACAACATATGCATATAAGACTTGAGAAAAAAACTATATAGAATCACAAAAATGGAAATAAACGTGAAAATAACATAAAGTTATAAAACAAAGATCACCATCTGATTATAAAAATAATATTTTTTGTCTAAGTTGCTTCGTTTCTTTTTGTCCAAGTTGCATCTATCACAAAAATGAAAATAAATATGAAAAGAACATGAAGGTATCAAACACAGAAAACCATCTTGATTATAAAAAGAATCATAACAATGAACAAAAGCATAAAAAAAACATGAAGATATAAAATAAAGAACATCATACCGATTATAAAAGAACATGTGCATATAAGACTTAAAAAAAACTATAAAAAAACATAATAAGAACATGAAGGTATAAAACAAAGTACATTAGTATGATTATAATAGGACATGTGGATAAAAGACTTGAGAAGCAATTTATTTTTAAAATCACAAATATGAAAATGAATATGATAAGAACATGAAGGTATAAAACAAATAATTATAAAAGAACATGTATGTAAATATTTTTTAATGCCTTCATGTTCCATTAAAACAATAAAAAAATATACCTCAATGTTTCTGTTTTATCTAAGAGTATG
The DNA here is from genome assembly GCA_947648045.1 of Beta corolliflora. Taxonomy (NCBI): domain Eukaryota; kingdom Viridiplantae; phylum Streptophyta; class Magnoliopsida; order Caryophyllales; family Amaranthaceae; genus Beta; species Beta corolliflora. The sequence continues at coordinate 287,335 of CANSZD010000499.1, read as the reverse complement.
CACATTCCATTAGGGTCGAAATCCATCATAAGCTTCGCTGAGGATATAGTGTTATTCCTCGGAAAGTTCTTTTTGTCTGTGTTTTTTACTACTCTTTTCTCTCAACCCAAGTAGTAACCATTCCAAAAATATATCTTTTATGCATACTAGCTAATTAATTACTATTATCATCTCTATAATGTACACATTGTATTTGTTGGGTCCATACTCCATACCATCAAATCACTTCTATTAAGTACATTGCTATAGAATTCATTATTCAACAAACACACAACACCAAAAAAAAGAGTGTCAAACTATCGAATTGGTATGTCTCTCTCTCTTCTTTTTTCTTTCTTTCCTTCTTCTCCCTCTACTTGTTCCTCTATTTTTGTTTTTTTTTCTTCTTTCCATTTTAAATCTTCACTAATATATTTTTCAAACCAAATTATTATGAAAAATCCCTTCTTTCTTAACTTTCCAATTTGAGTTCCAAAAAATCATTTTTTCAAAGTTAAACAAAAAAGAGTTTTACTGATTTTTTCACAAAATAAGTATGGTTTCTTGACAAACATAATAGAACTCAATATCTCAATAAAAATAAAAAATTAAAATGAAGTTTTTTGGGTTTTACTGAGATTTGCGGAAAACAAAGCGTTGTAATTACTTAAAATCTTCATATTTTCTACAGAAATTTTAGCTAAGATTAAGGGATAATTCAAATGATAGCTAAATTTTGAAATTAATATCTTGAAATTAAAAAGACAAGTTCTTTTTATAATTTGAGAGATGTTCTTTTCAGTTTGATTTTGAAACAAAACTTGCGTTTCAAATAGAAAAGCATGTGTTTTGGAACAAGTGCACGGTGCACATGGTGGTCTCGAGACCACTATCCATGCTTTGATGTTTTGGACTGACTCTACTAAATCAGTAAATGGAATGGACTAATTGAGATGGCTAAATTTTTATAGGAAAAGTTATTGTAAATAAGTCAACCTTTGCGCGGTCTTCCCATTTAAGTCTACCTTTTGATTATCCCTGATTGAGTTAGGCTTGTATGTCTGTTTTCTTCCATTGAGTTTTAACCTATTTGTGACTTGTTTAGTAGGTTACTTATGATACGTGTTACAATGTGATTGGTTCACTTTTTTTGTGTTTTTTTCATATCCATAATTTTAATTATGATTTTTACATAAATATTAAAAAGAGGATTTTTCATTGCATCCCACCATCCCTACTCCTTCCACACCAACCTAGCCACCACTACCACCCACCCTCCCCGCCGCCCCCGCATCCCTAACCACCCACCCCACCCTCCCCGCCCCCGCATTCCCACCGCAAAGATCCCCCCACCCCACTCCACCCCTCCCCGCCCCCGCTACATTTCCACCAAGAAGACCCCCACCCCTCCCCGTCCCTCGTCGCATTTCCACCAAGCAAGACCCCCACCCCTCCTCTTCCCTCGTTGTGTTCCCACCCAAAGAAGACACCCCACCCCAACCCCACCCCTTTCCCTCCCCTTCTGCGTTCCTACCCATACCCCCTTAGCCCCACCCCCCACCCCCCACCCATGCTCCCGCAGCAGCCTTCCCCCCCACCCCACTCTACTACGTTTCCACCAAAGCAGCACCCCCACCCCTACCCCTACCCCAACCCTCCCCCGCCCCGCAGCCGTTCCCCACCCCTCCCCCCGCCCCTAGCCCGGCCCCACGCAGCCCCACAGTCGCCACCCCCCTCCACTCCCACTCCCACCCCCCACCCTCGCCTCCCTCGCCCCTTCCCCTCTCATCTCCCTTCTTCTTAGCCCAAAGCCCCCTCCCCCGTTAAGTACATCGCAACCCAAAGCTAGGGTTTAAGGTTGTGGGTTGGGTGGTGGGTGAATTGGATGGTTATGGTGGGGGTTTCGATTAATGGTTTGTGGGTGGTGATGCTAGTGGATTGGGTGGTGGTGGTTGGAGGGAGGTGGTGGGTGAGAATTAAAAGAGAAAATAAGAAGTAAAAAAGTTAAATTAAAACGTAAATTAAAACAAAAAAAACCTGTTGTTCAGGTTGTAAGTATTTTGACTCGTTAGAAAAGAATAGTCCTACAAGCCAAACTCAACCAGGGATAATCAAAAGGTACACTTAAAATGGGAAGACCGCGCAAAGGTTGACTTATTTAAAACAATTTTTCCAACTTTTAATTGTTGAATTACTTTGGTATTGATGTTCATGTTCTTGTTTAGCTAATAACCCAAATATAATAAAAACTCACTATCTCTTGAAATTTGGATTATCATGAGACCTTCACCTAACCATGACTAATAAATTATTAAATAAAGATTATCTATGCGATAATATTTGATAGTATATTTCAGATCTATTGGTAACTCTAATATATCAACTAAAGAATAATACAAATTAAGTATAGTTTACTTGTTCAAATTTATGTATAGTTTAGATTACAAGAATGAGATAGTTTAATACAAAGTCAATAACTATAAATTATTAAGCATAATCATGAACCATAAGATTAATGGCCAATGATTTAGATTTATAAAATGGCGAACATGTTTAATGGGACCCTACGAATATGGTGAAGATAAGTTAAATGTTAACAAAATTTTAACATGTGCTTAATTTTCAGTTTATAAAATACAAATTGGTTACTTTAAAGACGTCTATAATCACAAATCATGAACTACGACTTAAGTGCTAAGTTGTTAAGTAGAAAGAGTGCCTATGACTGTTATCAACCATCAAAGACCTAAATATATAAAACTCCTAATACCTCCTAAAATAGACACATGGTGGAAATGGATCAAGAAACTCAAAATTTAGAATAAAAAATTAATAAGTCTTTTATTAATCCCTGAATAGATTAGATTAAAAAGGAAGAGATATTACAAGCCTCCCCCGACTATCAACGTTGTTAAGCAGGAGTCCAGGTAATGTCTACTGCTAACACACGCAATCCCTTTCCAACTACGTTTTATGCTGCTTTTATAATGTTTACGCTATGCTATTTATGGTGTGCAGGATATGAACTATTTTATTATGCAAATGATGATTTGATGACGTTTATATAATGATTAAACTATGATTTCTAAAAAAGTACTCAAAAGAAACGAAACATGATAAATGAAAGTGAAAGACGGTGAATGGCAGTACTATGTTCTCTAGGCCGTGCACGTGTCGTTCTGTTATCTGGCGGTAACGCCACCTTATGATGGGGAACAATGTCCTCGAAGGTACCCGCATGATGGCATTATATGCCACCTTCTGATGGGGGACAATGTCCTCGGTGGCTTTGCCTGTCATTATATGCCACCTTCTGATGGGGGATGAATATCCTCGGTAGCTTTGCCTTATGTTACTATTGGCATTATATGCCACCTTCTGATGGGGGATGAATATCCTCAGTGGCTTTGCCTTATGTTACGATCTATGGCATTATAGGCCACCTTGTCCTCGGTGGCTATGCCTTCTGTTGTACTCGCCAAGTAACCAAAGAAAGTTTTATGATAATAAAATATGATGATGGAGATTATTAATGAATGACAATGTAAATGACTTTTAAATTCCTGATTCGAAGTGAATGTTATGAAATTATTTTACTATATTCTCTTCCCCCTGTTTGCAAATAAAATGAATTTACGATGTTAGAATAGTACGTTACTGAGCCTCGGCTCATGACGTTTTGTTTTTCTGTTTTAGGTATTAGCGGAACCATTGCAAGAGCGTTGTTAATGAGGAACATGTTCAAGGGAAATTGTTTGGTATCTTGTATTAGGAAACTCATTATTATTTGAGTCGAGCATTTGCGTATCAATTATCAAGGACTATTCAAGGCTGCATTGTATTAGTGGGCCATATTCCAAGGCTTAAGTTCCATTTCCGCTGCTAAGTATGAGCAATTGTGTTTAATTAAGGTTATGAATTTTCGGGGCATTACAATATATACCAACCCTATTCCTCCAAGCTTTGGCCTTATTATAAGCCCTTTCAACAGCACCCTTTAGCCTAATATTCTTTTGGTATTTAGTTTGAGCTAAGGGAGGATCTTAAATGTCTAGATAAGATAGATCAACAACTTCTTCCTCTTTTTTCTCACCAAAATCAATCATACCCCTCAAACTCTCAACCTTTTCTTTCAACAAAGCAAAAGAATTATCAATCTCTGCCCTTGCAAGAATATTTTGATATGCACTAACCAAAATAATCATACTCCTTGGAGTTTGAGCTCTCCAAACTGAAGAAGCAACAAATTTACATCTATCACATAGGTCCTCCACGGCAGCACAACTCATTGCACTTTTACACCACCTCTTCAGTATGTACTTTTCAGGAATACAATGTACACAATGTCCATGATAAACACGAAGGGAATGCGAACAAAGTACTCCAACCTCACCAAAATATTTGCAAGTGCATGAAAAATTATGGGACTCCTTGTTGAACCTTACTTGATGTTTGATTATATCAACCGACGACCTCAAATCGTAGTATAAGAAAACCACACCATCATTGCTAACATCTTTAAAATCACAAGATGTTCCTTTCACAAACTGCTCTTCAAACAACTTGTAGACTTCTCCAGTATAAACCTCACGAACATGCATAAGTATCTTCACATTTGCATAAGCCAAATGTCGATTACATCTCAAGCATTGATAGTCTTGACAATTTTCTTTACTTCTCCATTCGGTTACCACAGTATTAAAACAGTGGTAAAAGTCACACAACCCATGGGTCTTCTTGAGTCTATGAGAGATGGAGTGGTCCATCGAATCACTTCTTTGTCACCAACAGCAACAGGAATATCACTAGAAATCCTATATTCATCTTTTACAAATTCATCTCGAATATTCGACATTTTGAAAAATTTCGAAAATGTCTCTGAGACCGAATAAAATGCTTCAATGATTAAATGATTGGAAAAATCGAGAAAATGATTGAATGATTCAATGATTGAATGATTGAAAAAAATAAGAGAATGATTGAATGATGGAAGATTGAGTGATTGAATGATTTTACAAAAAAAAATAGAGCACATAAACAGGGAGGCGTTGATTTTTGGGTTTTTTAAAAGACGCCAAAAGCTGTCGTTTGGGGGGGTCCATGTTGCTACATGGACTCGAGTCCATATAATAATTTGCGGAGTTGTTATTGCTATCTAGGCCCATCGTATTCAATATGTAACCCAAATTAGGTGGTAAGAGTTATATGTTTTACTTTTTGCTTTTTGGGTTTTTTGGGCGGACGAACGTGTTACCTAGTAAAACCCAAAAAAGCAAAACCTAAAACCCAAAAAGCAAAATCTACAAAATTTCGACCAAGAAAACCCAAAATCGAAAAATGTTGATATCTCAAATCTCAATTCCTAAAACCCAAAAAACAAAACCTACAAAATTCAAAAAGTAAAACCTATACTCTGCTATTTTCTATAGAAACTGTATACTGTAGGAACAATAAGAGAGATGAGTGATATGATACGACAAGTCATTCTTCATATCCTAACCTAGCCCATGGCCCTAAAGGTCAATTTTTCCTTTTCGTTTCTTTAATGTTTTCGGTTCTATTTTCCAAATTTCCAGTATCAATTTAGCTAATTAAGGAAAATTAGGAAGGAGCTAGGTGCCAACATATATAATTATTGGTCCATAGTCAAATAATTGCAAATTGTAGGAAAATGATCGATAAAACTTAGGAGTTGACTAAAACATGACAATTGACTTGACCTATACTTTAATTCGTGTAGGACATGGTCATAGGAGTAGAAATGCAAGAGTAACCCTGATAACTGATAAGGACTTAGTTTTTATGTTTGTTATGAAGTAGTTGAAATGTCAAATTGAAAGTACATGTATCCCGCGAAATGGTTGTTGGCTAGTAATAGCGGGTGTGTAAAATATCTTGTTCTACCCATGTAGGAAAAAAATTGACAACGACTTATCCCATTTTTATTTATCAAATTGGTTTGTCATCTTTCACGAGTTCACGTATTTCTTTCATACCCTTAATGATCTAATTACTCTTTTTTTTTTTTTTTTTGTTGAAATCACAACCTACTTATTGGTCACGAGTTTGATCTTGTGTGAAATGGAAGAACGAATAAATATGATCACGTATGATGATAAAAAAAAATTTGAAATTAATGAGACATTTGCGTCTCCAACATAAAATATTAGTATAATTGGCTTATGCAAGTATATAATGAAGTAATATCCATCTCTCTTATTGTTCCTACAGTATACATCAAGTTTTACTTTTTGAATTTTGTAGGTTTTGTTTTTTGGGTTTTAGGAATTGGGATTTGAGATATCAACATTTTTCGGTTTTGGGTTTTTTGGTCGAAATTTTGTAGATTTTGCTTTTTGGGTTTTAGGTTTTGCTTTTTTGAGTTTTACTAGGTAACACGTTCGTCCCCATTTTTTGTAGATTTTTTGGGTTTTAGGAATTGGGATTTGAGATATCAACATTTTTCGGTTTTGGGTTTTTTGGTCGAAATTTTGTAGATTTTGCTTTTTGGGTTTTTAGGTTTTGCTTTTTGGGGTTTTAGTTTTTATGTTTGTTATGGAGTAGTTGAAATGTCAGATTGAAAGTGCATGAATCCCGAGAAATGGTTGTTGGCTAGTAATAGCGGGTGTGTAAAGTATTTGTTCTACCCATGTAGGAAAAAAATTGACAACGACTTATCCCATTTTTATTTATCAAATTGGCTTGTTATCTTTCACGAGTTCACGTATTTCTTTCATACGCTTAATGATCTAATTACTCTTTTTTTATTATTTTGTTGAAATCACAACATACTTATTGGTCACGAGTTTGATCTTGAGTGAAATGGAAGAATGAATAAATATGATCACGTATGATGATAAAAAAGACTTTTGAAACTCACGAAACATTTGCGACTCCAACATAAAATATTAGTATAATTGGCTTATGCAAGTATATAATGAAGTAATATCAATCCATTTTTTTAGTTGAAAAGTATCTGGTAATTTGAAGCCTACAAAACATTAAAATAACAAAAATATAATTAACAAATAACAAAAATTTGAAAGAAAAAAAAAGAGAGGAAAAAATAGCTAAAATTGATACTAGGAATTTGGAAAAAAGAACCGAAAACATTAAAGAAACAAAAAGGGAAAATTGACCTTTGGGGCCATGAGCTAGGTTAGGAGGTGAAGAATGACTTGTCATATCGCATCACTCATCTCTCTTATTGTTCCTACAGTATACAGTTTCTATACAAAAGATCAGAGTATAGATTTTACTTTTTGAATTTTGTTGGTTTTGTTTTTTGGGTTTTAGGAATTGAGATTTGAGATATCAACATTTTTCGATTTTGGGTTTTTTGGTCGAAATTTTGTAGATTTTGCTTTTTGGGTTTTAGGTTTTGCTTTTTTGGGTTTTACTAGGTAACACGTTCGTCCGTCCAAAAAACCGAAAAAGCAAAAAGTAAAACATATAACTCTTACCACCTAATTTGGGTTACATATTGAATACGATGGGCCTAGATAGTAAACAGCAACTCCGTAAATTATTATATGGACTCGAGTCCATGTAGCAACATGGACCCCCTTCCCAAACAACAGCATTTGGCGTCATTTTAAAAACCAAAAAAGAGCCCCCATTTGTTTCTGTGATCTGTTTTTTTTTTATAAAATCATTCAATTACTCAATCTTCAATCATTCAATCATTCTCTCGTTTTTTTGCAATCATTGAACCATTCAATCCTTTTCTTCTTTTTTTTCAATCATTCAATCATTGAATCATTTTATTCGGTCTCAAAGACATTTTCAAAATTGTTTTCAAAATGTCGAATATTACACCTTTGTTCTTTTACTGACTTCCAGAATTCATAACTTTCAGTAAAAAGCTTGAAACTGTGCACGTGATGTGCCTATGGATAAGTCAGTGAGTTCTTTATATTATTTCGAAATTTGACATGCTTTTAGTGACTAGTTGTTGCACCGCGCGCCGACGCGCGCAGCACCCCATAATGACGTATTTGTGATATTCGAATTAGGCTAGATATAATTATCATGCGACTTCAGCCATCAACATTAAGCAAGTATTAGAGATAGCATGACAAATATCAAATTCACAGTTTACAACAAATCCTGCATAAAAACGTAAATTAAATATGCGTAGTTTGATTTTTAACAAAACTAAGACCTTAATGAGTAATATTATTAATTTATTATTAATCATGTACCCAATAGCGAACTCAAAGCAACAGATGTTTGAACAAAGTATATGAAACTGGAATTGAGTAAGATGCTTCACAAAATCCCCCCACCCACATGATTTTGGTTCTTGCCAAAATTAAAACAAACTACTTACACAATAATTATGAACCCATATGAAAGCATACATTACAAGAATATTTACATATAAGGGCAACACCTTGAGGTGATTGTTTACAGCCTCCAAAAATGCTTTTTAGCATTAGTTGATTACGTTGCTTCTCTAGGAGTTGTTTTAAGATAAGTAAAGTTTAGGTTCTTTCCTCAAAAGATTTATCCCTTAAAAAGTACTTTTTAGTATCAATGGAATAATGGTTGCCTCTAAAACGTTTTCTAAGCATCATTATGATTAAGGTTGCCCCTAAAAAGTACATTTTAGCTTTAATGAAATAATGATTGCCTCTTAAACTTTTTTTTTTAATATTAATGAAATCTATATTACCCCTAAAAGTTTTTTTAGCATCAGTAATTTTATGGTTGTCTCTAAAAGATTGTTTAGCATTACTGAAATTTAGATTGCCCCTAAACATTATTTTTTGCATTAGTGAAGTTTAGGTAGCTTCTAAAAGTTTTTTTTAACTATATATTGAAATGTATATTGCCATATAAAAGTTGTCTTTATATCAAATGACCCCATTATATTAAATGATGGTACATGTTCTTCAACCACATGATTAGAGGACGTTTATCATATGTTGCTTAATTATTTATATAATTTGACTAAGTTGAATCTTTAAACAGTTAACATGATGCCAATTGCCAACTAAACAACTATCAATCATTCATTGAATTAAAATTAGAATATGTATGTGGTTGTATTAATTTTTTGTAGGATGCATTAAGCTATATCTTAAGATACTTTATGATTCATTAAATATACAAAGTATTTAAATAGAAGCTAGTTTGTCATGATCCATCAAAATATTGAACTTCAGGCTACATGCTATATTCTTGATTTGCTACGTCTCACACGAGCAAACACAAGGCAGAGTATTACAAGCCCATCTAGCAGGTAACATCAATCGAGGTGTGCAACTAAAAGAGTACTTTTACTGAAATAATTGAACCTAAAAATACCTATTATTGTGTAAAATAATATGGTAGTAACTGACAGCCTCGTAATTGTTTTTAGTTCTAGGTATATATGATGCGCCATATACATCATGGGCTATATAAAATAAAACCGATATTGGAAAAGAAAAAGAAGCAAAACATATTTCATTTTTTACAATGACAATGATGTCATATTTCATACATTTGTTTTGGTAAAAAGAATATATAAACTATTGTACAAAAGAATTATAATAAAACAGAGCACCACCACTTCTTTTCTACCTCGAACTACCCAACTAAAGCTTGACGTCTTTGTGCTTGCATTGACGGCCCTCAGTTTTACTATGCAACCAGCTGATCCAGGGGGCAGGCATTGAACCCTCAATGTAAAAAAAAATGCATGAAAGCAACAAAATGGCAGTAACATTCTAGAGGAACAACAAAAAAAATACATTAGCTAGTAACATGATTTATACTATTACTCTTAAAAAATATGAAGACAATCACATGCAATCAAGCTAATATAACCATATAACTTTAAGCATAGTAACACAAATTAGATCCATGTATAAGATAGCTTTATGTTCATATTTTCGTCAACTATAAATGCTTAGCACAATTTATTGGTCTAGTTTCAGGTGTAAAAAATATTAACCCATTTGAGGATATGGTAAGATCTCATTGTATAACAACTCTAATTGTATAACAACTCCGATAGTACCTCTTAGATGATATGATTAGAAAGATATATTAGTAAGTAAAGTAAATAGTAAGATTTCAACAAGCCCAAATAATTAGAAGACTAAGATGAAAGAGAAAATACCAATTCCCCTCCTATATACCCTTCTCACATTAGAAAGTCTCCTCCTAATTGGTCCCTCCATCCTCTTGCTCTCTCCTCCCCTCCCCTTCTAATTCCCTACTCCCCTTTGTCCTTTTTCAGTCATCATTTATAGTTGTACAAATTTTAGAAAGTTTTTCCTTCTTGTTGGTGGTGTTGTTTTTCAGAAAAATAAAGTATGCTCTAAATGTATGCTCTTTAAATTATTTTTAGTTTTCTTTTTCTCAATTATACTTTAAAAAATGGTCTCCCATTAATGTGACTTCTTTCTCCCCTTTGCCTCCCTCTCACCTTCTCTTTTTGTCATTCTCTCCCCCTCTCAATTATGTTTTATGGCATTTGCAACATTTAGAAGATCTTTGCCTTTTCTCTCTCTTAGTTCTTTCACTCCTTCCACCACTCGTCGGTAATTGGTTTTGCAAAATAAATCACTAAATAAAAACAATAATCTAGGTCAAGCCAAATGAGTGATAATTAATTAGCATTGTATAGTCACAATAGGCAACAATAACATATAGGAGTTCTTAACTTCACAGAAGATCTTCTACTTGGACATCTAAAAGAACAACAATTGAATATAAATCTTCAGTTCAACAAGACGTGTAAAACGGTTGAGTGGACAAAAGGCTAGACTTCAAACAGGATACATATTACCAAGACACATGCCAAATTTCAATACAAGTGCTTCACCTTGTTCAAACTGTTGACAAGCAATCAAATAGCAAAACTATTTTTTAGATATTTCATATAATATCCATATATAATAGGGATATAAGAGCCTAATGGCCAAAAGAAAGCATACCATTCTTTAAGGGCCATCAATTCCCTTGTGCTCTTTAAGGTCAAAGAGAAAGGACTGATTACAGAGTAGCGTTATGAGGACTGCAATGTTACATATTCCTCAGAGTAAGTCGTATCCACCAACTACAATTTCCCTTGAGCTTCTCTGCTGGCTCATAATAAGGTTTAACATTTAGTACCCGCATATCAAACCGATCCTCATACATCAATATAATTCTCTGAATTCTAGTGGATCCACTCGCACGTAGGCCGTAGCTACCCTATACCATAAATCAAATGCAAAGAATCAGGGGGCAGAACTGCAAAATATAATCAGCAATTTATAAATTCATGATGTTTTCTTCTTCTCCTTATAACTCCAATAACATAGACAATGAAGGTCTTTGCTAAAGCCTGAAAGGACCATGTCACATTATTTGCAATATTAGCATCGAGATTGAGTACTTTTAACAAATTTAAAACAGCCAAGAATTTTGATAAATTAGCCAAAAAAATTCCAAAAATAAGCAAAAAATCACAAAACAAAAACCAAGAAATCATTTACTCAATTAACAAACTATAACCCAAGAACACTCATAAAACAAGAAAGTCATATTATAAATACAAAAAAAGTTTAAAAATACCTGAACGTAGCATCCTTGGAACAGAAATGTTGGAGTTACTAAAAATCTACAAAACCCATGGAAACTAAACCAAAATTAATCATTAAAACAGTAGAAAATCATTCAATCAATAAAATTCAATCTGATTAAACAAGTAATCAAATCACCTTTCTAGGAAGCTTGAGTTTCACAGTAATGGAGTGAAGCTGATCTTTACCATCAAAACCCATTTCAGCAGAACGTACTCAATTGTTTGAATTTTTCTCTCCTCAAATTCTCATTTCCTTCATAAAACCTAGAACAAGAAAAAAATTAACCAACGAAAATAACAAATAAAAACAGAAATACTCATGTATATAAAAGGAGGCTGTAGCTAAAAATCAAAACAAATCAGGAAAATCATTTTGAAAAAAAACAGGTGTAAATACTATTACAAGACTTCAGATCTCAACTTGGTTCACAAGCACTCAAATTTCACGAAAATCCACAACTGAACTGCTAGTAATTCGCTGTTCATAAGGGATGAACTCACCTCTTTTTCTCAAGTTTGTAGAGAAGAAAATAAAATTACTTTAAATTACAGAACTTTAGATCTCAAATTGCATCATAATCACTCAAATATCACGAATTTAAATTACAGAACTTTAGATCTCAAATTGCATCATAATCACTCAAATATCACGAAATCTAACACACACAAAAAATGAAGCGAAAGAAAATGGAAAGTAATTAAAACCTTTGCATTATTATGTTAACAAAGAACCAACAAAAGCAACAAAAATAAAATCATCTTTAAATTGCCAACAAAAAGCTAATCTTACCCAGATCCGTGAAATCCATGAGAATACATGTGGTTTCTTCAAAGCCCTAACCATGTGCGACTGCCGATGGACTTGAAATGTGTTCTTGATTATCACCGATAGAAGTGTTCTTGAGAGAGAAGCCAAAATTCCTACAAGATCAAACCCTAGGATTAGGATAAAGAGAGAGATAGAGAAACGAAGAGAAAGAGGAGAGAGAAATCGTTGTTGTGTGGAGGAAAAACAATATGCAGAGATAGAGAAAGAGGAGACTGTAGAGGACAGAAGAAAGGAAAAAGTAAAATCGTGTGGCTTAGAGTAAATGAAGGATGAATGGCCCAAATTGTTTGGTTCCTTAGGAACAGTGAATTTCACCAAAACGTGACTCAGAACACTATTCCTTCGAACAATGGCAAGTTCTAACTTTTAAAAGGTCAGGATAACTCGAATTATGGTGAATTTTATACTAAAACCTAGCAAAATAGGACCTTTATCAAATTTATTCTTTGAAACTGAAGTTAACTAACTGAGTTTGATATGAATTTTGGTATGGGAATTCTAGACACTTTTTAGGACTAGACTAGAAATTTTTACTTGAATTGGACATCTTTAATACCTTTTTTCATTTATTTCCTTAACCAAAGAAGAAATCAGTGTTATGGAATTTAATGATTTTCATGAATGTTTTGTAAAAATTTCATATGAATACAATTTTTATGTTGCTGGAAAGCTAATGGTGAATACTTTAATTTTGCTTTTCTTAAGTTTTAGCTAGATGAGTTTAGTTTGAATTTTATTAAAAGAACAAGCTCATATGGTACTGGATAAGATCAATTTTTCACAATAATTTTGTATGAAGTTTAATTAACCGTACAAAATTTGTTTTTCGTAAATTCCAAACCTCGATTCTTGCAAACGTCTTGAACGTCATAGGAAAAATATTACATCCTATAAACTATTTACATAATACGTATGAAAAAATGAGATTTAGTACGAAATTAAAACCGACTATAATTGAGTTTACATTCTTGTTCAATTTTTCTTCTTTTACATTCTATAATCTTCTTCTTCTTGCATCATTTATTATCTTGATTCTATGTTGATTGCCCCAAGGTGTTATAATTAAGTTGTAGTATCGAACTCTGAGTCTCACAAGAGCTTGATTCTGCACAATGCAACAAATAGTAGTTGAAGTTAGATTAAATTTTTAATATAGAGTAGTTGCTGCCTGCTGTTATAAAGTTGAATATTTTACTTTTGAAGATGTATATATAGAAATGATTTGCATTTGAAACTCAAACAAATACAGTTGAACATTTCCTAATACAAAATGAATATTTATTTTTGCAAAGTTGAATATTTATGTAACTTACTAATAGATTTGTCCTAGTGAATTCGCAATTCTAAGTTTCATCCCCATTAAATGTTTTCATGTGGTGCATTACATATACTCTGCAGTTTGTGTGGTCATCCCTTGATCTCCAACTCATCTTGTCATGCTTTTCATTGTAATCCATGATTGCAACTGTGTCGTTGAATCCTTTTCTTTTGAAGTATGCAACTATTGCAATGAGTTTTCAAATGTATATTATGTTAGCTGAATATGTGTTTGTAAATTTGTGAATATTTGCATTCTTGAATATTTGAGATATATTATCTTACCATTTTCTTTGGGTGATATGGTACTTGTTTCTCACGGTTGTGTTCTAAGGTAGCTTTCTATTGTCAATGATATATATCATGCCTTGCTTAATGTGGATGACCATTAGGTAGTAGTGGAAAGACATAAGTGCTTGGGATGAAAAATATGTTTTACCATGAAAGATTCAAAATGTAATACAAAATTATGTTTATTATTTGAAATCATACAATTGGTTTATGAGGGGACTTACCATTTATGTATTTGCCAAAGTTAATTTCTTTGATTGTACCAACTCACGGTCAAGCTTATTTATGAGACAAACTATCATTTCTTCTTCAATGTCTGTTTCTTTCAATATGTCATTGGTGCATAGTATCAAGTGTTACAGTTGATATACATGTTAGTAATTTTTTATGATATTATGTACTAAAAATTGAATATTGGGTTTAAATAGTTGAACATTTGCTTACATAGGGGTTTGTTGACAAGAATAGTCTTTTCTTGTCTTGTTCATCTTTGATTCCAACATTCAAAATACGTGCCCATGAATCAACTATGCAGTTCATTATTTCTTGATCATGTAACAGTATTTGGATGTCTTTTCGATTAATTCCATTTTCTCCATCATAGTACAAAGCCTCACTGTTAAATTAGAGGAGTTGAACATTAGCTTGTTAAAGCTGGATATTTTGGAGAATAAAATGAATATGTATTAGTTAAAGCCCTGTTTGGTAAAGAGAGGTTTGAGGCAAAATTAGAGGTTTGAGCTCACATTAGAGGATTTGACTAGTCAATCCTCTAATGTGGGTGTTTGGTAAGAGAGGTTTGAAATAGCTTTTTGGGCCCAAAAAACTCTTTTTGAAAAAGCTGGGGAGAAGCTTTTTGAAATTACAGGTTTGAGAATGAGTGGGAAAATTACATTTATGTCCAAAAGTTCTTTAATATTACTACCCTTACCAAAGTTGTTTATTTGATTTTTCTTATTCTTGTAATTTTTTTGTTAATCTTGCATTATTCTTATATCTTATTTTTTCTTGTATGTCTTATTCCCAATATATATTCACCAAACATATGTATTTTCTAAACAATAAATGGTACAATAATGGATTATGCCCATGTCCTTATTAAATATATTTGCAAATTATCTACTCATATTATTTAAAAAATTTAAGTAATGATGAATATTGAATTTTATAGATGTGGTTAAAATTATTATTTATTAGTATGTTTTATCCCCAATATATATTCACCAACTATGTTTATTTTATAAACAACAAAAAGTACATAAGTGAAAATTATGTCCATGTCCTTATTGGTCATTTTACACAATCAAGTACTAATCAGCTATCAGTTACTTACCAAACACTTTTATAAAAACAGCTAATACAATCAGCTAGTCAAATCAGCTAACACAATCAGCTATCAACTAATATAATCGCCTAACAACTGACTATCGCCTATCCGCTAGTTGCCAAACAGGGCCAAAAACTTTTGAATCAAATGAAAGGAAGTTAGATTACTTACTTTGGGTCTCCTTCTCCAAAGGCATAGTCTGAAATTGCAGCTTGCATGGAGTCCACATTCTTGAATAAATCTTTGTAGGTCACCATGCAAGGAGATCTGAAACTGCTAGGGAGTGTGTGATTTGTCCTTTGAGAACATTTGTCTTTTGTCAATCTGCTTAAAATATATGAGATTTTAAATGCAACATTTATATAAAACTAGAATGTATGAAATTAAAATGTATGACAATAATGTATAAAAAAATTGAATTGTAAAGCTATTCAGTTGAATATCAGGCTCTAAAAGTTAAACATTATGTTCTAAAAGTTGAACATTCAATCTGTTTTAGAAAAATAGTTGAACATTTAGTTTTCAAAGTTGAACATTTCTAATAAACAGTTGAACATTAGGTTCTAAAAGTTGAACATTCAATGTGTTTCAGAATATAAGTTGAACAAAGTTATTTAAATTTTCAATATTTTGTTTTCAAACTGGAATATTTGTTTTATTCAATAGAACATTTGCTAAAACAAATTAATTTAAGTCTTTAATTATAGTTTTATATCCAATAATTATGAAGTTCCACATAACTTAAAGTAATAGCTAAGATATAATTAAACTGTTGTTGTGATTACCCTTGTGGATTCTTCTTCACTTGCTCACTGGTTTTTGTTGGTTGATCTTCCTTGTTTATGTATATTCCAAACTCATTGTCTTCGAACATTTTCATCACTTCAAAGGTTTAGGGAAGATCTACTGTTGGAGTTGTAAGGCTAAGACATGTGTTGATGTTTGGCTCAGGAGAATTTTATGGAGTTTTGTCTCCTTGGGAATCCATGTTGAAATTGAAGTTCAACTGAAATGCGTTTGGCTCAGGGGAATTTGGTAGTGCCTTCTTTCTTCTAAAAACCATCCATTATATTCTTCTCCAACTGCTCCAGTTCTTGTAAGAAAGATTCACTAGCAAAAAGTTCTTCATGTTGGCTTAGTATTGAGCCACTTTCCCTCCCATTCTTCACCATCTTTGCCGAGAAATCAGTGGTTCTTTGAAATAGAGGAATGTTAGGGATTAATTGTGTAGCTTGCTTCAGTAACTTCCTCAGTTCTAGGATATAAGGGCCAATTATCTTGAGCAAAGATAAGAATTTCTCGATGAACTCCTATTTGGATAAAATTCAGTTTTCAAAAGTGAAATATTCAATAGTCAAAACTAAATATTCAATAATTGTTCAATTGGAAAAAGTGAATATTCAATAGTGAAAAGTGAATACTCAATAGTCAAAAGTAAATATTCAATATTGAAATGAAACTACCTTTATATCATTCTCTTGAACAACTTCAGCTTCTTTTGCTTTTGGATCTTCCTCAATAGTTGGTTTTGATGTTGTGGGAGCAATCTCTTCCAGCACTAGGCCCTTTCCAAAACCATCTTGATCTTCTATTTTCAACCTTTTCTTGAATCATTTTCTTTTTCCATATTGAGATCAATGGTGTTATTCTAGGGTTCTCAATACCTAGTCTCATCGCTCGATCAAAGTAACAAATCTATAACACAATTAATAGATGTAAGGAATACTGTGTATAGCTATGTGGTTTATATAAATGAACATTTACTGCAGTTTTATGAATTTTATTTATAACTACTTGAACATATTATGTAAATGCACTTACTGCCAAGAACCAAAGAAGCCATTTGAAGAATGTTTGTTTTTCCTGCTTATGTTCTTTGGCTCTCATTATTAGATGTTGTCTCACATACTTCCGCCAATTCAAGTTCTTGATCCTTTTCACATCCATCATTGAGGAAAGGAACTTGAAATGACAATTTGTGCTTGTCCTTGAAACAATGAGGAAGTTTACAACTCAAATTACAAAGTGCATTATGAAATCATCATCTGGAGGGTCATGTTTTTTCTTCTTCTGCGTATCGATTTACAATCTCGCCTATTGTAGGACTTCCTTGGTTAAGATCTAAACCCAAGACTGCCTCCAAGTGCTTAAAAACTGCCTGAATTCATCTGTGTATTTGGGATATGTAGGTTCCGTCACTTCTTCTTTGCCTCGTGGAAGTGCAAATACATTTTCTAGATCCTCATCGTTTATCTCAAATTTGTTGTTCATTGGTAACAACATTGTTGAGTTGTTTTCATCGAAGCTATCCATTAGTGAAACATTAAAAGTTATATCTGAACTTGGGAAATCTACGTGTAATAGTGCCCCAAATCCAATGTCTTGAACAACCTTCTTCTTTTGGTCTATTAAAGCTTTCACAAGCTTCATGAATTTTAAAGGATTTGCCCTTGATTGTACTACATTTTCTTGTTGTGTCTTTTTTTCTGTTTCTCTACTAGTTCCTGCAATTGAACATTTGGTGATACAAAGTAAATATTTAGTTTTCAAAGTTGAATATTTGTTTTTGTAGATGATTATATACAAATGATTTGCATCTTAAACTCAAACAGATACAATTAAACATTTGCTGAAACAAAGTGAAAATTTATTTTTGCAAAGTTGAATATTTGCTTTTGAGGCTGAATATATACAAATGATTTGCATTTTGAACTAATCAAGATATAGTTGAACATTATTATATATAATGTGAATATTTATTATGCTAAATTGAATATTTACATATTTACATGTACACATACAGTTAAACTAAACAAATTGAATATTGTAGTTTGCAAAATTGAATATTTGCTCAGAAAGTAAAGTTTTCATACCTGTTTTTGTTACTTTTGTGCAGTTTGTGTCTTTGCTATCGATAATTTTGGTTTCTTTGGGGCTGGTGAATGTGCTTTTTCTGGTAATATCATCCTTGGTCTTTTTTTAGCTCGTTTTGATGCTAGTTTTTGCTTCATATCTGCTAGCATCTCTTCTTTCACCCTTTTGTTAAGATTTGTTTTTGTTTTAGTTTTTCTCTTTGGTGCAACTGTCAATTGTCTTCCTTTTGATTGTGCATTTTTTGATCAGCTCCTTGCTCAGAACCTTGTTGTTGATTTTCTTGTTCATTTCCTTTTGATTGTGCATTTTCATCTTGTTGTTCCTTTTCTGTAGGAGTTTCCTTCTCTACTGGTTTTTTCGGTTGTGCATTTTTACCTTGTTGTTCCTTTTCTGTAGGAATTCCTTCTCTGCTGGTTCTTTTATGATGTATTTGCATCATCATCATCATCCTCTTGTCTTTCCCTGTTATTTCAAACAATTAAACATTATTTTTCAAACAGTTAAATTCAATTTGAAAACCAGATATTTAACTTTCTAAGCTAAATATCCACTTGTTGGAGCATAAACATTCAAAATTTAAAAAAATGTAATTCTATTTGTGAAACATAAGTTTCAATTGCAAAACCAGATATACAACTTTCTAAGGTAAATATTCATTTTTTGCAGCATGAATATGCATAAATCAAAACATTATAATTCTATTTGTAAAGCATAACTTTCAATAGCAAAACCAGATATTCAACTTTCTAAGGTAAATATTCATTTTTTGCAGCATGAATATGCATAAATCAAAATAATATAATTCTATTTGTGAAGCATAAAATTCAATTGCAAAACCAGATATACAACTTTGTAACTTAAATATCCATTTTTGCAGCATGAACATGCATAAATCAAAACAGTATAATTTTATTGCAAAATCATTCAATTACAAAACCAGATATTCAATTTTATAAGCTAAATATTCATTTATTTGGGAGCATAATATGCAAAAATAAAAAACATTATAATTCTATTACAAACTCATTCAATTGCAAAACCAGATATTCAATTTTATAAGCTAAATATCCATTTTTTCGGAGCATAGATATGCAAAAAAAAACAACAGTAGTGATTCTATTTGTGAAGTATAACATTCAATTGCAAAACTAGATATACAACTTTCTAACCTAAATATTCAACTTTCTACATATTCATATTCAATTGCAAGTATTATAAATGTCCAGAAATTTTAATAAAGTGTTTATAAAATCAGTTAAAAATGGAACTTACTTTTTTTTAGGGGAAAAGCAAGTTAGATTAATCCAAAGAGAAATTATCTATGAGTACATAGGGCGCCACCTCCGGGGGGAGTGGTTTTCCCAAATTTGCTCAATACCAAATGGAACTAGCCTTGCTAAATAATGAGCTAGCTACAAGGTTGGCATCTCTTTTAACATGAGCCCAAACAAGAGAAGTAAAAGAAGTAGAAATAACTAGAATGTCATGAAGAATGATATCAAGGTCCGAGAGGAAAGGGGCACTTTTTGAGAAGCGCTTTATTATAACCTAGCAATCTGATTAAAGAATGATTTCATTAAAACCAAATCGCTTAGCCAATTTAATAGCAATCTTGATGGCTTTTGCTTCAGCAACTTCGGGGCTCCAATAAGCTCTAACACGTCGAGTTGCCGTAACCAAAACACATCCGCTCGAGTCTCCCCCAACCACACCCATTCCAACCCAACCAGGCGTTGCTAAGGAAGCATCAGCATTGAGTTTTATCATGCCTTGAGGAGGGGCTTGCCAAGTCTTCAGAGCAGGGATGGAAGCCGAGGCCTTGTGGCTGTAGATCCGAGCCCCATACTTCCCTTGTTTCTCGGCCAATCTATTCACGCAGTCCACCATCACCTTGTTTGGCGTGCTCTTGTTTTGAAATACAGTTTTTTCACCAAATACCCCTAACAAATTTTTTTATTCACCAGATACCCCAACTTTTTTCCAAATTCATCATATACCCCTGACTTTCTAAAAAATAAATCAGAATGCCCTTAATGACTAACGGCGGTTAACTCCGTTAGTCATTAACCCTAATTAACCCTAAAAACCCCTAAGTAAATCTAATTAACCCTAACCATAACCCTAATACCCTAACCTTAGCCACCCAACCACCACCCCCTAACCCTAACCCCTACCTTAATACCCTAACCTTAACCACCCAACCACCACCACATGACCCTCACCCCCAGCCCCACCGCCCCCTCCCTCCCCTCCCTCCCCCTCGGCCTCACCATCTCCCCTCCCTCACCCGAGCCGGCCCCCTCCCCTCCTCCTGACCCCCTCGATCTCCCCCACCACTCCCCCTCCCCTCCCCTTCGAATAAGTATAAACCCCCGGCCGCGGCCCGCAGCCCGTAACCCCTCCCCCCCACCCCTTCGAATCCCGCAGCCTCCCTTCCCCCATCCTCTTCGAATCCTTCCTCCCGCATTTCCGAAGGAGAGCGGCAAAATCGCGCTAACGGTAAGGTTAGGTTACGAAATTCGAAACCGCCATTGTTAGATCCGAACTGGATGTTAGATCCCAAACCGTCATTGTTGTCGAAGAAATCAGGAGTCATCGAGCGGCGATTTTACGACGGGGAGGGGGGTGCGGGGGAGATCGGTGTGGGAGATCGAGGTTGGGGGCTGCGTGGGGCCGCAGGGAGGGGGGAGAGGATGGTGGGGGCGAGGTGAGTTAGGGAGAGAGAGAGTTAGGGGTTACTTAGGGTTAATGGGGTTTACTTAGGGTTTTTAGGGTTAATTAGATTTACTTAGGGTTTTTAGGGTTAATTAGAGTTAATGACTAACGGAGTCATTATGGGTATTCTGATGTATTTTTTTGAAAGTCAGGGGTATATGGTGAATTTGAAAAAAAGTTGGGGTATCTGGTGAATCAAAAAAATTTATCAGGGGTATTTGGTGAAAAGGTTTCGATCACCCCATATACACCATGCAAGGAACACGCCTCTTGTAATCACTCTTTTGTCCAACTTCTTCCAGCTCTCGACCAAGTCAACATGGAACGGTTCGAAGCATTGACACACAAATCATCGCATTCTAAATCTCGCCACAGTTCGAGCACTCGAGGGCACTCAAACAGCGTATGGTAGGCTGTTTCAGCAGCACCACAATCCCATGGGCAAGCATCATCATCCACAAGATGTCTAGATTTGAGAAGAGCACAGGTAGGTAAAGAATTTGTGCATAATCGCGCAAAGGAAATGTCTAACCTTTGGGCTAGCCTCATGATAAGTGTGTTTTTTTTTGGTTTGGTTTGATCCTATTTATTCCCTTTTCTTCCCTCTTTCTTCCTTATTTCCCTCTCTATTTCTTTCACTTGATCATTGCTGATCATAGTGACATTTTGCTAGATTTTCGGTCAATTTTGACTGAATTTCTAGTACATTTGCTTTCACCGTGTTTTCCCGTGCTTTGATTACAGGTGTGACCTTTTCTAAGGTCGAGAGTTGGGAGATACGACATAAGGCGGGAGTTTCGAGGAGTTTGCACGCACGTAAATGGAAGAAAGGAAGCGTGAGCTGAGAGCTTTGTGCGTCCGCACTACCTTGGTGCGCCCGCACCTGACTTCGATGCGCCCGCACCTGACTTCGGTGCGCCCGCATCACCCCACAGTTTCAGTGCTCTTATTGTCAATCAGCTAGGTGCGCCCGCACCAGCTCTGAGGTGCGCCCGCACCAATTTCAATGGTGCGCCCACACCATTCCTGCGAAGATTGGACACCTAAATCAGTAACTGTGGTGCGCCCGCACCACTTCAAGGGTGCGCCCGCACCACCTATTTTCGTCTGGAAATTGTAAGGCTCGAGCCTAATTAAAACAAGAGAGTTTTTTTTTAGTTTTTCGACTTATGCTTTATTCTATAGTTTTGGAGAGTATTCTAGGTTTTACATTAGTGAGATAAACACCTTAGTTTTGTCAAAGATTGGAGATTCTAGATCATAGTTGGTGATTCGTACACATTGTTCAATTAGTTTCAAAGTTTTCAGTTTTTATTCTCTCTTTTGATTGTTATTCTTGTCCTTCCTATCATTAGATCTCATTTATTGTAGTTCTTAATTGCTTATCTTTATTAGAATTATTATACCTTAATCATGTTTAGCCCTAGATTAGTTATAGATTTCATGTTTTATTGCTTAGAATCCATGATTAGTGAGTAGTCTCCTATCTAGGGTTAGGGTGAAAGTATGGATTAGGGTTTAAATGTATTGTTAATGTGATTGTGATGATCTAAAGTTGTTTATGCATTGATCTTGGTGTTTTGAGGCCTTAGGATAGATATTGATCACATTTATGCTTTGGTATTCTGATTTCAAACGTTCTTAATTGAATTTTGAACTCTTTTATCATCCCCATGAATCAACTTAATTTCTAGGCCAAGATATTGGGTAGAAATTAAGGGGATCCTTTATTAGGGGTTTTCCGAATTCATTGAATCTCTTAATCAATTGACTACAGACTGTTCGAGAGAGGATTTAGTTGATTGATTAAGCGATCATTCTCGAGTACCATTCGAGAGAGGACTCGAGTATTTTAGAGGAAAACTAAACCTTGCATAATCGTCACATTTGATTCACAATTGCATTAATGATTGTTGCTCCGCTTTGATCCATACTAGTAACCTTAACTCTAGTGTCTTCCTATTTGATATTTCATCTCGTGTTATTTGCTAGTTCTTTGATTTTAGCTAGTTCTAGTTGTTACCAAATCATTTTAAACCCCCAAAAAAAATCCCTCAATTAGGTAATCTAGACTTGATTGATTTTGATTAATCCCATTTTCCCTGTGGATCGACCCTTGACGTGCATTTACTACGTTCTTAGTAATTGCTTGTTAGGTTTTATAAATATTGTTTGAAAAGCGATTTTTGGTGCCTTAACGACACACTAAAAACCTCTTATCATCTCAATACTCCAAATGTCCACCCACGCTTGGTGAAAAGCGTCAAGATCACCTCCTTTCCCAAGCATATAAGCGGTTTTTGCAGAATAATTGCCATCCTTGGTAAGAGCCCAGGTTAACTCATCATGATGATCCATAGAGCTCAACGGAATAGCTAGAATGCATTTTGCATCCCGCTCATTGAAATGCTCCTCAATAAATTCAACTTTCCACTCCTTGTTGAGGTTATCAATCAAATCTCTAACCTTCTCAATGTTTCCCATCGAAGCACTTGTAATGAATCTGTCTTCTTCACCAGCCACCCATGGTTCGGACCATACTCCAATCTTCTCACCATTGCCAACACGCCATAAGCAACCTTCTTTAATTAGAGCCTTCGAACTCTAAATACTTCTCCAAGAGTAACTACCCGAATACCCAAGAGAGGCATCAAGAAAATCACTATTAGGGTAGTATTTAGCTTTCATAACACGCCCAAATAAAGAGTGCGGGGCTTGCGTTAATCTCCAAGCTTGCCTCCCAAGTAAAGCATCATTGAAAACGTCAAGATCTTTCACTAGTAGAATAATTGCTTATTGCTGCGGTCGTTAAGTGGCCTATTGTGGCGGTTTTGGCCACGCAGCAATTAAGGGTGCAGCAATAGGTAAATTAACCTATTCTTTGCTGATTTTGACCGCAACAATAGTTGCGTATTGTCTGCGGTTCCTGGCTAAAACCGCAAAGTATATGTTACACTTATTCTTTGCGCTTCACCAAAACCGCAAAGAATATGTTACACCTATTGTTGCGGTTCCTAGCCAAAACCGCAGCAATATGTTTATTTTTTAATTAAAAAAATGAGGCCTATTGCTGCGGTTTTGGGTATGACCCGCAGCAATAGGTACTAGTACAGGTAAATTTTTTTTTTTGTACTCTTTGCCATCAAATTTGGAAGGAAAAAAATGCAAGAAAATATAACACACAAATTGAAGTTAGTGACCAAAAAATGCTTATACAGAAACATAAAAGATACAAAAAAATCAACAGATATTCAAAAAAAAAAGATACGAAAGAAAAATATGAAAAACAATAACAAAAATCAGAAACCCTAACATCTTATTGATTCTTAACAAACAAAAATGAAGAAAATAAAATAAAAAGCAAAATTTGAAGTCACTTCCTGTATAATATTTACAGCCACATCTTCTTCTTGGGCGTTAATAAAACCAGATCACTTTGCCAACAACCCCAAAACACTCCCAATATAGAAACAGGGAATTTTACACGATTGCAAGTGAAAACTACTACTACCAAGCACGACTATAGTGACGCAGAGTCAAACAAACACTCTCTTTGCTGGCAAATCCTACACGATTCACGGATTTCCAGTTTGCAATCAATAAATATGGCCACCTTCAACTCCACTACGGTTGACTCAATTTCTTCAACTCCTCTTCTAAGTTATTTGACAATAAAAAAGCTAAAAAAAACAATAAAATTTCTATGGTTGCAGCGCTAGATTGCAACAACTTAAGAATAGAAAATCAAACAACAAACCTAAATAAAAAAATGACCCGCAAAATCAGATCGAAGTGAGAGAGACGAAGCTTGAACGACCGCGAAATATTTACAGCCACATCCAGTGATTCCATGGCGAAATCGAAGTGAGAGAGGAAGAGACGTCGCGTGAGAGAGATGAAGCTTGAACGTCGGTGGCGAAGAGAGGTCGCGTGAGAGAGATATTGGTGAGATCTGCCATGAGAGAGAGGGAGGAGTAGGAGTGAGGTTGAGGGAGGAGATTTACTGAGAGAGGGAGAGGGAGAAGGAGAAGTGAGGCGCGGACCATATGTTAGATTTAGGGTTTTGTTACCTATATTGTTGCGCCTATAATATTGGGCCTTTTAAATATTGGGCCTTTTATTGTTGTCGTTCTTTAAAGAAACCGCAACAATAGATTAAAATATTAATATTTTAATCTATCGCTGCGGTTTCTTTAAAGAACCGCAGCAATATATCTAGTCAACTCGGTCAAACAATATTAAAAATCTCCCGTTGACATATATTGCTGCGGTTTCCGTCCAGAACCGCAACAATATGTTGATTTTCGATTTTTTCTTTTCTTTTGACGTGATTTATTGCTGCGTATGAGTAAAACCGCAACACTTTAACTGCAACAATAAGCAATTATTCTAATAGTGTTTGAATCCCATGCCACCAAAACATTTTATTGTGTACACTGAGTCCCAACTCTTCCAATGAATCTTCCATTTAGTATCCGAGCTTCCCCACCAAAACTGGGCCATAGCCGAGTGTATACGATGGATAATGGATTTCGGAAATTTATACACACCCATAAGGTATGTGGGGATGGCTTGAATAACAGCTTTTAGGAGTATTTCCTTCCCGGCACGAGATAGCAGCTTCTCCTTCCAACCTTGGAGTTTCTTCCAAATTCTATCAAGAAGAGAACAAAAAACAGCTTTCTTTGATCTTCCTTCAATAGACGGGATACCAAGGTACTTCTCATGTTTATCAACTTGCCTCATCTTCAGAATCCCTACCAAAACTTCTCTTTGCTCCATGCTAACTTCTTTGCTAAAAGACACCTCGGACTTTTCATAATTAATTTTCTGCCCGGATGCTAATTCATATTGGTTGAGAGTATCAACTATACTAGTGCATTCCTGTCGGGTGGCTCTCGTGAAAAGGAGACAATCATCAGCAAAAAAAAGATGGGATATTTCAGGTCCACTGCGGCTAGCTTTAACACCATGAATTTGCTTTTCCTGAACCTTTTTCTGTAACATTTTTGAAAAAGCATCAGCAATCAAAATGAACATATAAGGGGAAAGAGGATCGCCTTGTCGAAGACCTCTAACAGGATTAACAAAGCCGCATACTCCACCATTCACAATGAAGGATTAAGAAACAGAAATGACACACTCCACGATAAGATTACCCATCGCCCATCAAAGCCCATGGTAAGAAGAAGCTTCCTAAGAAAGCCCCATTCAACTCTATCGTATGCCTTGTTTATATCAAGCTTCATTGCAATAGTGCCTCTTCTACCCTTTGGTCTGTGCGTCATAGAATGAAAAATGGAACTTACTTTATTGTATATTCTTTGTCTAATATGTTTAGGACTTTCCACACAATTGATTTTGCATTTTGTCTTATTTTTCCTTTCCAACTATCTTCTAGTGAAATTTCAACTTTTTTTCGGGAGAATTTTGTTTGGACTACAAAATTCAAGAAAATTTGTTAGTCAAATTGTAAATGTAAACTATTTTTGTTCAAAATATTCATGAATTTGTAACTTTCAAGTAATTTTGTTAGTTTTTTTTTTTGAAAGAGAAATTTCATTAATTGAAGGCCAAACGACATCTACAATAAGTATTAAAGAAAAACAAGATATAATTAGACAAGATCAAATCAAATTCGTCTTCGAAAAAACTACAATGAACCTAGGGATGTCAGTGGGTAATGGACCCTACCCGGATCCGTGGATCCTGATCTGTTTTTAGCGGATCTGGATCCTTAAATTTTGGACCCTACGGATTCGGGTAGGATATGGATCCTAGTTTTTGAAAACGGGTCTGAACCGGGTCCTAAATTATTACCCAGATCCGGATCCATTACCCGTTTTTGAAAGTTATTTTAAAATATATAATTAAAAGGGTAAAAATTAATGTTAAACTCTTAATGTTATTTATGCTTGGATTTGTTATATTAAGGTTGAATGCTTGCTTACTTCAACATCGACAAATGAAGATGTTAAATGGCATTGTTTTGTTCTTTAAAATCTCTAATTATTGTGAAAATTAGGGTCGTTTGAAGAAAATAGGTTAGGATCCGTTTTGGATCTGTTTAGGACCCGGATCAGTAGGATCCATTGGATCTGCATCTGGATCCTCAATTTTATTACCCAGCGGATCTGGGTAGGATCTGGATCCTTGCCTAAAAAACGGATATGGATCTGGATTCTAGAGGACCCTGTCCAGATCCTACCCATTGCCATCTCTAAATGAACCAGATCGAGCAATACAGCGCAGCCCCCTTGTATTTGCTAAATCATGCAGCTATTGATGGGGAAGTCAATCATTCTGACATAGTTTGGGGAAGAAAATTCTTGATTTAACTAGGTTGACCGCATCCGAATTTCCAATACTTCGATGTTGATGGTCTTGAACTTCAAACAATAAGAACAAATTCTCATACCAATTTTTAAACTTCCACGTGGGAAGAGAATAAAACTAAACTCCAAACTCCCATTAAAGGAGAGAAAGAACCCAAAAATTGGGTAGAAAACTCTCAAAAAGAGAGAGAATGGAAGATTATTAATAACAAAAACAATGAAAGCTAGAAGAAAAAAGAAGAATTGGGGGCTTACCACCATCGAAATGATGATGGCAGCCCCAAACTAGAAGAGAAGGATTAGGGTTTTTTGAGAAGGAAGAGGATAGAGGGGAGAGGAGGAGGCTAGGTTTTGTTTAGCAGTTTTTGGCGGTTTTTTGGTGGTTTTGTTTTTTTTATGGAGAGATAGAGTTGAGAGTGATTGTGGAGAGAGAAAGTTTTGGTTTTAGTTTTGTCGGTTTATGGCAGTTTTTTATTATTTTTGCTTTTGTATCGCGTGTAAGGGGGTTATTACGCGTGTCAGTTTGGTGGGGTTCCATACAATATGGTACATGGACCCGAGTCCATAATATACCAATTGCATAATAAAAAACTAATATGAACCCGGTGCACACTAACTTAGTGTGCACCTGATCCATCTCACGTGAGTTTTAATGATTACAACTTTCCGTTTTTCCGCGTTCAGTCTTCCACTCTCTTCTCTCTCCTCTGATAATTTCTCTCCCCTGATAGTGTATTTTTGAAATGATATAGTGTATTTTGAAATAATATAGTGTATTTTAAAATGATATAGTGTATTTTGACATGATAGTGTTTTGCTGTATTTTTTGACATGATAGTGTTGCACGATATAGTGTATATTGGCATGATATAGTGTATTTTGAAATGATATAGTGTATTTTGACATGATAGTGTTTTGTTGTGTTTTTTGACATGATATTGTTGCATGATATAGTGTGTTTTGACATGATATAGTGTATTTTGAAATGTTATAGTGTAGTTTATTTATATATTACACAAAATTATCATAATCGATCGTTATAGTGTTTGGCACGATAGTGTATTTTTGACGTGATATAGTGTATTTTAAAATGATATAGTGTATGTTTGTTCTGAACAACTGTTTTTGTTAAAATTTTAGAGCGCGAGAATCTTATTGAAGAGAGAGAAAATCGCGCGAATTTTAGAAAGCGGGAGTGACTAGTTTGTAGTGGGGCACGTGTCTAGGCCCGGTCCACACTATTTTTAATGTGAACCGGGTCCAACGGATTGATTGCATAAAGCATCAAAATCACAATCCTCCTCCTCCTCATGAGCTCATCTTTCTCATGGACCTCTAAAGTCCATATTAATTTCGACGGGCTCAAATTTACAATCCATACAAACTCCCAAAAATTTCCCTCAAAGCCCCACACCAACTCCAAACCCTAAATCACCCCTCAAACAAATAATCCCTCTTTTCTCTCTCCTCCTCCTTCCCATCCCATTCCAATTTCTAGGGTTCATCATACTTGTAACTATTCCCAGCAAAAATGGTGAACATTCCAAAAGTGAAGAAAACTTACTGCAAAAACAAAGAGTGTAAGAAACACACAACCCACAAAGTAACC
Organism: Beta corolliflora; assembly: GCA_947648045.1. Taxonomy (NCBI): domain Eukaryota; kingdom Viridiplantae; phylum Streptophyta; class Magnoliopsida; order Caryophyllales; family Amaranthaceae; genus Beta; species Beta corolliflora. Next base: position 258,496 of record CANSZD010000499.1, on the reverse strand, counting down.
CAGTACAAAAAGGGTAAAGACAGTTTAGCTGCTCAAGGAAAACGCCGTTACGATCGCAAACAATCTGGTTATGGAGGTCAAACTAAACCAGTTTTTCACAAAAAAGCTAAAACTACCAAGAAAATTGTTTTGAGGCTGCAATGTCAGGCGTGCAAACACGTTTCCCAACACGCAATTAAGCGTTGCAAACACTTTGAGATTGGTGGTGATAAGAAGGGCAAGGGTACCTCTTTGTTTTAGATCTTCTTTTTTGACATTTATGTTAGTTTTGGGACATTTTTGTGTTATTGGGTTGTTTTTGTTTTTACAATTTTGTTGGAGGTTTTGATTTTGTATGGATTTATTTGATGAAATGAATGAGTTTCTCTTTTTGTGGTTATTTGTTTGGTTTGTTGATTTCTGTCATTTTGTTGATATAAGTAAAAAGAGTTATTTTTTTTTGGGTTAATTTGATATGTTGGTATAATCTGCATTACTTGGATGAGAAAGAATTTGAAGGAATTGTTTGTTTGAGATTTTGAGTGCGTCTTTACATTGTGATTGATGTATAATTGATCATATGATCTCAGCTAATTTGTGATTTTTTTTATGAATTATTGCCTTCTGATACTAAAAAAAAGTTGGGTTCTTTTAGAAAGTTTGAGGGTTAAAGAGGAAGAGTATTGTTGATTGTCTTATGGACAATTGAAACTGGCTCTTGTTGTCCTGTATCTGCTTTATACAACATGCTTTACATTGGATTTTATTGGCCTCTTGAGAAGATTTTGTCTCCACATCGACAAATTCTCGTCTTTGGGCTCTTAGTTACTTGATCATTGTGTGTAGGAGTTAGTAGTAGCTTGTCCTTGCATAATGTTGGATGTTTCTTGCTTGAGTATATAATGCTTACTAGATAAGCAGGGAATTGTGCTCACGCAAGGTCGTAATTCGAGACTTTTAAACTTCTATGACCGAGATGGCTCCTTATCCTTGCCACGCTTTCTGATCTTAGGTGATAGGTCTGAATTTTTGTACAGAAGATGAGCAAGTTCTGATTTCTTACTTATATGCTCTTTTCTTCATATAATAGCACTTTGGAAACATAGGCGGTTGAAATAATGAGTTTTGCTCTTATAAATATAGCGATTCTATTCTATATCTCTTTGCAATCTCGAATATCTGCTATATATTCCAGTGCTAAATTTTGCTAATTACTAAGTTCTAACTTCTAAGGTGATTTTATAGAGAAATAGAGATACGTAAAGGAGGTGATTTTGAGTCATCGACTGGTGAATGAGCTCAGTAATGCATAGAGGATATTATAGCAGGCAATTTTAGAGGGTTATAGTGAATCAAAAGATAACGTTCCACAAGGGATTTGAGACTATAGGTATCACCTGTGAAGTTGGAGCAGATACCCAAAACCGATAAAGCTCTTATGGATTTCATGATTTTAATTTTTGAATAAGTTGAGTGACTGATGAAAGTTTAAAGTGGATTCTTAGGAAATATCCTCTACATGAACTTCATAGTGAAAAGTTTAGTACATACAGATGAAGAGCCAATTAAATCAGAAATGAACTTTCTTCATATCATTATATCATAAAAATTAAAATAATTTAAGACTTGGATGTTTCTTTTCTTTTCTTTTCTTTTTTGTTAAAGGACATTTAGTGGACTAATCTAGTAGCTACTCAATCCATTCTTCTTCAAGTTGTTCTTGCTTAACTTGTATCTGCCATGGAGCTTAGACTAGAGACCAAGAATTGAGGCTACATTCACAAAGGTTAACAATCTATTAGATGTGCTCTAGAGAATTTTGCCATCGGTTGCCCAATCCATCATCATAATGAAGGTGGTTGTGCTTCCTCCGTTTGCTTCTTGTCACTTAATTCTTGAGAAGGTGGATGGTGGTGGTGGTGGTCATGATAGTGTTGGTGGTGCTGATGATTTAGTTCTGTACTGTGATGATGTGGTGTTGATGGATTGTGTTTCTTAGGGTGTGGCTTTGTATGATGCAATGGTGGAGAATGGTGGCTACGAGGTGGCTTGGCATGATGGTGAGGCATCCTGTTATGGCTATGATGTGTTTGTTCTTGGTGATGATGAGATAAGGGAGGATCGTGTCTGTTGTAATGTGTTCCATGATAGTGATGAACAGGATGGCCATGGTTTTGATGATTATGGTTCTCATGATGTGTCTCAGTGTGGTGTCCATGGACTATTGTTCTGTGTTGGTGAGAGACTGGAGGGCGAGCCCTGTGGTATGGTGTTGCATGATGGTGATATGTTGGAGGTCGAGCCCTATGGTATGATGTTACATGATGGTGAGTCACTGGTAGGGGGTGTCTATGATATGTCGTGCCATGGTGGTGGTATGTTGTCCCTTGATGATGAGTTGGTTGTTCATGGTTGTGGTGTCCTCTTCTTATGTGATGAGGTGGTGTGACATTGTGCCTATAGAATGGCCTCTGGTGGTGGTGATGAACTATTGGTAGATTGTGGCCGTGGCCATGGCCATGGCCATGATGTCTTCGTCTATGATGATGATGGCCATGGTGGTGATGTATTGGTTCATAATAAGGGTGGAAGAAGGGGTGTCCGTGGAATAGATCCCAATGATGATGATAATGACCATGATGATGATGTTGAGAAGAATGATGATGCTCATGATGCTCAGGAGAGTGATGTCTGTGGTATGGCTCCCAATGATGATGATGATGATGCTCGGGAGAGTGGTGCCTGTGGTATGGCTCCCAATGATGATGATGTTGAGAGTGATGCCTATGGATTGGCTCCCAATGATGATGATGTTGAGAGTGATGCCTATGGATTGGCTCCCAATGATGATGATGTTGAGAGTGATGCCTATGGATTGGATCCCAACGATGATCTCTCATATGGTGGTGACGATGATGATGTGGTATCATGAACTTGTGCGGTGGTCTATGTTTGTGTGGTTTGAATTTAGGTTTATGTGGGTGTGGGGGCCTGAACTTGTGTGGCAGCTTATGACATGGATGACACGGTGGAAGAATGATCCTTGGCGGTAAATGGTATGGTGGTAGGATGGTCTTGTGGTGTGGCATAAAATGTGGTAGTAGAAAGAGTTCGTGCAATGGTGGTGGTGAGAGGATTAGGTGGTTTTCTGATGGTGGTGGTGGCGTCAAGGGCACACTATCTGATGGTGGTGGTGGTGCCAAGGGCATGCCATCTGATGGGGGTGACATCTTTAGTGGCGGTGGCGGTGGTGGTGGGAGTGACGGTGCATAGTAGATGTTGCTAGTTGCCATGGTGACGGATGGAAAGGTGAGAAAAACAAATGCGATTAGTAGTGAGACTAGGAGGGATGCCATTGATGAGAGATGAGAGATGAGAGATGAGAGATGAGAGATGAGAGAGAAAGGTAAAGAGTTAGAAGTTTATTCTGCTTGTCAAGTGTGGATGATTCTCCATCTCTTCAAATACCGAAAACTTTAATCATGATTGTGGCAAAAAGTACGGCTGTTTTTTGGGCAGGCAATCTTTGATGGAGTTAGCCTCCAAATAAGGGGGCTTTGCCTGCATAAAATACGTTGGGTCTCAACTGGATTATAGTATATGGGAGAATATGCATCAACTTTTATCACGATCTTGCAAGGATAGATGATACCCACCAAATAAGACGGCTACATGGCTTAATTATAAATTTTTTGATTACGTATTATTGTCTGCTTCTACCAACTTACCTCCCAACATCTGCCGTATAACTAGGCATGCTCTTATAGTATATGGGAGTAGTACATGATCTCAAAGTCACTTGTCTGAATGACCTTTAAAAAAAATGTATTGATTCATTTATCGTAATAAGTTAATTGATAGATAGTGAACATGATTCAAAGTCAGTTTTATTAATGACCCTTAATTGGAAAAATTAACAGGAGCAGTCCCAACTATAAACGATCCACCATTTTCAGTCGCAACTTTTAATTATTTCTGATTGGTCCCAACTATTGGTTATTGTTTACAATGTTGGTCCCAGAGTACCAGTGACCTATTGTATACAAGTTAAATTTTTTTACTTAAGTTTTTTAAATACAACTTACTAAATCTAATTAACCCATTTGTTTTTCCTTTTTTTAGATCAATACCACTAATTAACTCTAATTAATCTTTTTTTAAAAATAAAATAAATTTAATAAAATATTTCAACCGTATCCTCGTGATTCATGGCCCTAAATGATAGTGGAGTACGTTTTTGCATAAAGTCTTTTTCAAGGTCAAAATCACTTAATATTTGTCCAGCTTGTGATGCTTACCGTTAAATGTTAATAGTGGCATATTGGTACTTGTTTCACCACATTCTTGTCATTCGTGTCCAAAAATTTACAAATTGGTACTCATTTTAACCGGCTTTTCGAAATTCATGCCCATAAAGGATGCTCGGTGGCGTCTTTTTTTTTAAAAAAATCGTTTTGATGGTCAAAATCACCTGTTTGAGTTCGCTTCATAACTCATGACTAAAAATTAACATACTGCTACTCATTTTGACCGGCTTCCTGAAATTCTTGTCCGTAAAGGGCGATCGGTGACATCCGTTTTGTTTTATAAAAAAAGTCGTTTTAGAGGTCAAAATCGCCCATTTAAAATCGCATCGAAACTAGTGCCTAAAAATTACCGTATTAGTTCTCATTTTGATCGGTATGTCAAAATTCGTGCCCATAAAGGATGCTCGACTGCTCGGTGGCGTCCGTTTTTTTTAAAAAAAAAAAAACGTTTTGAAGCCATTCAAGATCGTCTAGAAAATCGTATTAAAAAAATTACTTATTTATCTTGACTAGCTTTGTCAAAAAAATTTCTATTGAATTTATAAATAAATAATTAAATTTATGTGCTTAATTAAAAAAAATAGATTTTTCATATCAAACTAGTTTTTAAATTGATTATATTTTGATAAAGGGATTAATTAGAGTCAATTAGGATATTTGACAAATTAAAAAAAAGAAAAAAAAATTACCTGCTACATCAGGTTAATGACTTGCTAGAACTATTTGTATAAAATATGAGGTATAGTTGGGACCACTTAGGAATAATCGAAAGTTGGGACCGAAAATAACGGAGTGGCCATAGTTGAGACCGATCCTGTTAATTTTTCCTAAAAAAAAAAAGGTAAGTTGTATTGATTCTTTTAATAAGTAAAATTGATAGATATATAGTGAACATAATTTCAGCTGAAAATTTAACCTTTTTGTGATTAAAGTGAATATATCATCACGTGAATATCATCAAAACTAAATAATCTTGTATCAAGTCTGATCCAAACAATTATATCATCACTACCTTTAGGAGAGTGAAGTCTACATTGATATCGGACCTAAAAATGATACGATTGATCCTTTAAACTACTATATAGCCACAACTTGTATTGGCTTCTCGTTATGATTATGATGCATAATGTACTACGTAGCTTTTATATTTCCTTGAACATTGAAAAATCTTAATGTTAATAAATCTGTATAAGGAATCGGATTAATTTTTTTTTTTTTGACAACGGGGAAAACGTGCATTAAATGAAAATTGGAGTACAACCTATCACTAATACAACCAAACAAACACAAAGAAACTAAACTGAGCGATACTCGCTCTTATATAACAATTACAAAAATAAAAATAACTTAAACTAGGATAGAACTGCTCGATCTAGAGGTCTGAGTTGATAGATAACTGTAGCAAAACTCTTCTGCTGGTGGATGACGATCGCCAAAACCCTGACGAAAGGAGACGGAGGAGAGAGTTGATTTCACAAGCGTGGCAACAAGGTAACAGCGAGATTAGAAACTCGCAGCAGGTCCAATCCCAGTGACCTTCTGTCACATGAGATTCTACGACTGGATTTCCTGGAAGAATCACATTCCTTCGTGACTCAATACCCTGTTGGAAGGGTATTTCAGACTTCTCCTTTGATGAGAAGCTCAAATGAGTTGACGCGCTATAAACCCAATTGACAAATTGGGAAGCCGCCTTCAGATATCTTTTTGTCAAGGCAATGATTGATAAAATCATTACCAAGCGAGATTGAAATCTAACCATTGTTAGATCTCGAAGAACCATCCGATTTTCAAAATCGGATAAAACAAACCCCATTAATGAAATCTCTTGCCAAACAAACCCTAACCAACCACATAAACCAGATCCAACATATTGAAGGCAAATACTACCTCCAGCAAGTATCAAAAGTATCAAGCAGGTTAAGATAACAAACAACAAAACCATACTAACACAACCCACGGAATATAATAACTAAACTTAAGGGGAGGAAACGTACACCACCGAGACTCAACACTAAGCCGGGGAAGGGGACGCCCAAAAGTAAAACAGGGGAGGGAAAACTGACACAACACTAAAAACCAGGGAACAAAAAACACTAGGGGAAGGGGGAGGGGAAGCCCTTGAACTAACGAAAAACACTAGGGGAAGGGGGAGGGGAAGCCCTTGAACTAACGAAAAACACTAGGGGATGGGGGGAGGGGAGGCCTTTGAATTGACGAAAAAACTAGGGGAGGGGGGAGGGAGGCCCTTGAACCGACAAAAAAACACTAAGGGATGGGGGAGGGGAGGCCCTTGAACTGACGAAAAAACATTAGGGGATGGGGGAGGGGAAGCCCTTGAAACCGACGACAAACACTAGTAGTAAGAAACTACAGGGAAAAACCAAGAACACGGGGTGGGGGAACTAACCGACAAAGGACGAATGGGAGGGGAAATGAACTCAAGACCTGACGACGGCAGAGAGGGGGAGCAGGCAGCCGGCGACCAGGTGAGCGGCGCACGCTCTGGCCGGCCGCCGGCTGGCCTGCTCTGTAGCGGCGCTTGGAGTAGGGAGCTGTTAGGGTTAGGTTTTGCTGTTGGGAGGTTTTTAGAGAGAGGGAGTTTTTTTTATGTTTTCTTTTTGGAATTGGATTAATTGGTAAGTGGTTGCGAATATAATAATAATGAATTTTCTCTACAACACTAATAAATTAAATCGCAAACATAAAGTTGTCATCTGAATTTTTCTGTTATGTTGTTTTCCGAATAAAAAGAATGTTCAAGTTACTAGTCTATATTACCCATTGGATTGTTGGACTTGGAAAACTCTCAATGAGAAAACAAAAGGTTGGAGAGTGATAAAGTGATTGCCATGTGTAGAATCTAAAACTCAGGAAAGTAATAAGAAAAAAACAGCACTTTATATCTTATTAACTAGTTATTAGGCCCAGGCTACGCCCCGGGTAAGGAAAAATTTCATTAATTAATATTATACTTTAAGATGATAACACTAAATGTTATTTGGTCTAGTGGTTAAGACATTAGTATATGTGTTGGAGAGTGATAAAGTGTCTGCCATGTGTAGAATCTAAAACTCAGTAAAGTAATAAGAAAAAACAACACTTTATATCTTATTAATGTATAACCTGAGCACTCTCAATCAAACCATACATGAACCTATAAGCGTATATAATAAAATATAATCCTAATCCTACTAAACTATGGAATAGTAAACTAATCTGCATAAACTTCTAATAATTCTTATAGAATTTGACATACCAGTAACAAATCCTAACTTGACTTATATTCTACATAACCTCTCTTAATCCAAGTTGTTGTGACAGGTCATACCCATCATCCTCTTCAACTTCAAGAATGATTCAGCCTTGAGTGGTTTTGTTAAAAAATCAGCTACTTGGTCACTAGTGTTACAAACTTACAATATAAAATCCAATCTCCCTCTCATTTACCAAGTCACGAATATAATGAAACTTCACATGTATATGCTTGGTTCGGAAATGAAATACGGGATTTTTGGATAGTGCCAATGCAGACTTGTTATCACAGAAAATCTTTGTGGAAGGAATCTGTTTATGATGCAGTCATGCAGAACCTCTAAAATATTTCTCAACCAAACTGCTCGAGTAGGACAACTTGTAGCTGCTATATACTCTGCTTCCGCGGTGGACAATGCTACAACTTGCTGCTTCTTTGAAGACCAAGACATAATAATGCCTGAACCAATGTGAAAAGCATATCCAGAAGTACTTTTTGCAGACTCCATGTTGCCACCCCAATTACTATATGTGTAACCAACTAGTTCAACAGGTTCGGAAGTATGTTCAGTGCAGACAGAGTAAAATATTCCTTCATCTAGTGTCCCTTTCACATACCTAAGAATTCTCTTTGCTGCCTGTAGATGGAAGTAGCGTGGCTTCTCCATAAACCTGCTTACAAGAGCAACACCGAATGTAATATCAGGCCTAGTAGCTGCCAAGTAACGCAGGCTACCTACTAACCGCTTATAATCTGTAGAATTCACCAAGGGGTTGTTATCATTTTTTATCAATTTCAACCTCTCTTCTACTGGTGTTAAAATTGGTTTGGAGGACTCCATCCCAAACCTTTTCAAGATATCACGTGCATATTTCCTTTGACAAATAAAAATTCCATTATGTGTCTGAGTAACCTCTATTCCAAGAAAATATGACATTAGGCCCAAATCAGTCATCTCAAATTGAGATATCATGGCCTCCCTGAACTCGGAAATCAACTGCATATTGTTACCAGTAAATATCATATCATCCACATATAAACATACAAATATAATATCACCCTGAGAATTATTTTTAACGTATAAAGTATGTTCATGTGGACATCTTTGAAAACTGTTTTTCTGAAAATAAGAATCGATACGAGTATACCATGCTCGATGTGCCTGCTTAAGCCCGTATAAAGCTCGTTTCAACCTATACACCTTATCTTCCTCACTTTGCTTCTCATAACCTGCAGGTTGACGAACATATACTTCCTCCTCAAGCACTCCATTCAAAAAGGTTGATTTAACATCCATTTGATGGATTTTCCAAGAATTATGTGCAGCAAGTGCAATAACCAAACACACAGTATCTAGTCTAGCAACATGAGCAAAAACTTCAAGATAATCAATACATGGCCTTGGTTTAAATCCTTGTACCACCAACCTTGCTTTTAAGCATCCTACTTCCCCATTAGCCTTATATTTTATCTTGTAGACCCATTTGACCCCTATTGGATTTTTGCCGGGAGGAAGAGTAGTGAGTTCCCAAGTATTATTCTTCTCAATGGCATGTATTTCTTCATTCATAGCTTGAATCCAGCATGGGTCTTGCCTAGCCTCATCAAAACTAATTGGGTCACAGTCTGCGTATAAGGCAAAGTGCACTAAAGTTTCATCTGAAACTGATGTATCATCACCTAAGACATAGTCTTCTAAGTGAGCCGGCAAATGACGGAACTTTGTGATCGTCTCACTCCCTCTTCTGGTAGTAAGTGACTTGAGCTTTCTGAATTCTGGTGACTCACGTTCTTATTCTTCTGTATCATCATTACTACTTGGAAAATCATGCTCATTAGAATTATTACTTGCTTGAGACCATTCCCAAGCACTTTGTTTATCAAACGTTACATCTCGACTGACGGTCACCTTTCCTGTATTAGGATTGTATAACTTGTACCCTTTTGTGACAGTAGAGTACCCAATAAAAATGCACTTTTCAGCCTTATCATCCAACTTCCTTCGTAGTTGATCTGGTACATGAGCATAAGCCACACATCCAAATACTCTAAAGTGCTGAATATTTGGCTTTCTACCACACCATGCCTCATATGGTGTTTTTCCTTCAAGCAACATCACCTGCCCAAAAAACTTTAGGCAAATTTTTATGTTTTAACATGCATCGTACCATATCCATGATTGTCCAATTTTTTCGCTCAGCAACACCGTTTTGTTGAGAGGTGTATCTTGCTGTCACTTGATGCTTAATGCCATGTTTTCCCAGAAAATCATCACAAACTACATATTCAGTACCTCGATCTATTCTCAAAGTCTTTTTTGTTCCCCACTTTGTTTTTCAACATAGGTTTTGAAAGACTTAAACATGTCACAAGCATCGGGTTTATTCTGTAGAAAATAGACCCAGGCTTTTTTGCTAAAATCATCAATGAATGTGATAAAATATTGACTACCTTTATGGGAAGGAACCTCGACGGAATAAAGATCAGAATGAATGATTTCAAGTGATTTTGAAGCTCTACATGCACCACCATCCGGAAAAGGATCTCTATGCTTCTTTCCCACAACACATATCTCACATACTTGACTTGGAATATGAATGGTTAGAAGACCAGACACCAGGTTGTTGTGAGCAAGAAAATCCAGATTATTGAAATTCACATGATCATATCGCATATGCCATAACCAATTATCACCATCATGTGTGGAACTAAAGCAAGGTAAACTTTCATAGTCAATCTTTAATGGAAATAGGCGATTTGGCGACATATTGACCTTCGCTATCAAGCCTTTTTTACTATCTTCTATGGTGCACACCCCATTTACAATCTGAATGTCGTAGCCTTTTTCCGACAATTGTCCCATACTCAACAAGTTATGACGTAAACCAGGAACAAAAAAACATCTGAAATATTATTTATTGAGCCATCCCTTAATCAGATGGAAATTCAGCCTTGCCTTTAACATCCATCTGTGAAGCATTCCCAAAAATAATTTGTGAAGTTACAAATTCATCTAAATAGGAAAACATGTCCTTGTAACCACACATATGATTACTACAACCAGTATCCAAGTACCACTTATTTTTCTGACTATCATCAACCACATTGCAAGCCATTAATAAAGTTTCAAAGAAGATCTTCATTATTTTCAGCAATTTTGGCATGATATCTTCTATTACCCTGGTTGTTTTCTTCTCTAAGTCTGCATTCACTAGTCCTATGTCCATATTTACCACAATTCCAACACTTAAAATTGAACTCACCTTGTTGTGAAGATGCGTAATTTTGTCCTCCTCGTCCATAACCAAATTTGCCTTGTCCTCCTTTTCCTGAGTATTGATTTCTTTGATTTTGACCCCATTCAGATTTTCCTTGAGCCTCATCCTTTTGTTGCAGATTAACTTGTGTATTCAACGCTTCCTCAATTTTAATTTCAAATTTGTCCTTGAATTTTTGTTCATGAGCTTGTAATGAACTCATAAGATCATCCACTGTCATGGACTCTAGATCTTTGGATTCTTCAATTGCTGTAACTATATAACCATATCGGGACGTCAAGGTTCGTAGAATTTTTTGCACAATCTGTCCATCCTTCATGCTTTCACCATTGACTTTCATCACGTTAACTATAGCCAAGGTTCTTGTAAAATAATCAGATAATGATTCTGATTTTTCCATCTCCAAGAGTTCGAATTTCCGACGCAAGGTTTGCAATCTTACCTTTTTCACTCGGTCATTGCCTTGGAAGAAACTAATTAGCATATCCCACATGCTTTTTGATTTCTCAGCATGGATAATTTTCTCATATACAGAGGAATTCACCCTCATAGTGATCCACATCTTTGCTAATTCATCCTTTAGCCGATTCTGTTCCAACTCAGTTTTCTAGGCAGTTGTTAGATTTTGTTCTGCTTCCGCCGTTGGTTCAGTGAAGCCAAGACGAACCACGTCAGCAACTTTGATTACCCAGAAGAAAATTTCCATCTTTGCCTTCCAGTTATCAAAATTCGCCTTCTCATCAAAAACTTCGACTGGGCAGACCATCAACTTTATTTTTGCAGCCATGGTTTACCAAAGCTCCGATACCACATGTAGAATCTAAAACTCAGGAAAGTAATAAGAAAAAACAGCACTTTATATCTTATTAATGTATAACCTGAGCACTCTCAATCAAACCATACATGAACGTATAAGCTTAAATAATAAAATATAATCCCACTCCTACTAAACTATGGAATAGTAAACTAATCTACATAAACTTCTAATTCTTATAGAATTTGACATACCAGTAACAAATCCTAACTTGACTTATATTCTACACCATGGAACAATGTTGGCGGAAGAGGATGTTCGTAATAATAGAATGATATTGTTGAGAATGAGAACAAGAATGACCGACGAAGAGAAGAAGAGAAATGCATGCATCCTATGATGGAGTAATGCACGCGTGAAGATAGTCTAAAACAACTTGTGAGTAGTGCCAGACCTTCTTAGATGCAGGACTAGGCCTGACCCTCAAAAGATTTTGGAAATTTTTTGATACAGCTTTATGCATCAAAATGATATTTAGCCCAATAAAATTAATGCCCAAATACATGTAACAATTTAGACCCATGTTAAGCAACAACAAAAAAAAAAATTGGCTTTAAAGTTGGATTTAGAGCAAAAAGGCTGCAGCAAAAGTAAAGTTGGTAGACAAACTTTACAGGTGGAAGCATGGGAGTGGAAAAACATTTTTTCTGGGTCCCACGCATGCTCAGTTGGCAGTCATCCAAAGGCCCATTTGGACTAATCCCACGGCTCCTATAAATTTTTTTAAAAAAAACTAACAAAAACTATATTATTTTTTCTATAAATAGAGATCAATGTTGAGTTACTTCCCGACATCTCATTTTTGAGTTTTTTTCTTATTGAAAGTTATATTTTATTTCTTTTCAACATTTATCCAACCTTACAAAAATCTATTCTCTCACAACCAAAATAATTAAATTACCATTTTTATATTTGTCGAGTTGGGATGCACTCATTGATTGATGTTGGATAAATTATGATTAACCGACTTAAATAAAAATAATGCATATATATTTTGTGTTATTTTCTCAATAAAATTTATAGGTTAATTTCAATTGAATATGATTGCAATTTTTTTGGAAAACTTAGTTACCAATTAATTAAAAACACGGCATTGAGATATGAATCAATGCATTACATAAAGTTTCCATTTTATTGACAACGAATTTTAGTACGATTTTTTTTTTGAAAAATCACACGTTTTGATTAGTTAAAAAAGGGCAAAGAGTGAATATATGAATCAATGCCTTAAAAAAAATTGTCCATTTTTATTTTACGACTAATTTTAGGAAGGTTTTTTTTAATAAAAAGTATAGGGTTTGATATTGTGAAATAGGTTCCTTTTCAATTCCTTATATATAGCCATAGAAAATATACAAACCACACTTATCTTTCTCTCAACCCCAATAATTAATAACCAACCATGAAGAAACATTATCTCGCATTACCAACATTATTGAATCGTCTCCCTAATGAGATCATAATAGATATACTTGGACGAATTGCCTCTCAAGCTCCATTCGATTTATTTAAATGTAAATTAAGGTACAAATTTTTATTCACTTTTTGTTTGTACTATTTCGTTGTCTTCATTAATGATTTGTGTTAATATTTTGTTATATTTTTCGTCAGTTGCAAGACGCTGAATAATATATCAAATGAAGAAAGTGTTCTTCAACGCGTTTCCGTAGAGGACATGATGGATCTAATATGGGGATTTGATCAAAATGCAAGAATTTTTTTTGATCGGTGTCTAGAAGTCAATAATACAGAGTCACTACTACGTTATGGTTTTGTAAGTGTAATTTTAAGGTATTAAAATAATTATATAATTTTATTGTATAATTTATACGTATTGGTATTATCATTATCTATAATATATACGGTTGTAACTGAAATTATATAATAGAGATGTTATAGTTTTTTTTTGTAATTATAAGCACTATATCTTAATTTATGTAATAGAGAATTTATAACTTTTTTGTAGTTATTTTATATTTTATTAGTATAGTTTAATTATCTTTTCCGTTAAATATCTATTATATATATTTTTAATTTGAATATGAACTCAAATTTATCTATATAATTTAATTGATTAACCTTAGCTATAAATTATTTATGTAATATATAAGTTTCACATTTATTTATTTACTTACGTGTTTTTTATAATTTTGGTTTATATTTTATCTTCATAGGTTTCGATTTTTCAGTGAGGTCGTTGGCATTATGGATTGTCAAAAGTACAAAAGGCGTCAAATTTAGGATTTAAGAATGCAACTTATCTGTAAGTCCTCGTATATCTATGTAATAAAGATGAAGACCTAAAAAAAGGAGCGCGTGGGAATTCTTAGTTTTTTTGAATTAAAATAGGTATGAATGACATTTTAAGATGTAGGATTAGATTTACTAAGATGATGAACACTATATGGGTAAAAAAAATGCAACAAATACCTTCTAAGAACCTAAACCAGTGGGAAATCGGTGATTACTATTCTTATCCGAACGATTTGGATAAAGTGAAGTGTGAAGAATGCAAATGTGATCGAGAATTTCGTTTCTTTTTATCAATGATGTTGTAGACACACAATATGATGTTTTTTTTTACCTTGAGTATTATATTTTAATTTAATGAAAATAAGTTTTATTATGAAATAAAATAACTAGGCATTTTTGCTCCATTTTCTATTTTGTCAGTAATGTATTGTTTTTAATTATGAATTCATATAATATAATATGACAATGACCATAATTTACTTAACCCTATGTGTGTTATAAATCCTACATAGTTAAAATATTCTCACCAAATTTACATTTAAATCCTATATAGTAAAAATATTCTCACCAAATTTACATTAATTTACTTAACCCTATTTATGTTATAAATTCTATATAGTTATAAAATTAAAGAAAATCATATTAAAGTAAATGACCAATTTTCGTACCATTATGCTACATTTTAGGTGCTTAGATATTGTAACAGTTTTTTAAGTGTAGATGCAAAATAATCTATATCATATAATTATAACGGTTGATAGGATTAAAATTTAATTATTTTAATACGTTTTTTACAATAATAACAACATGTAACTCATAAATTCTTATATATACCTAACTACAACATTAATAACACCGTTCTAAGGCCCTGTTCTGTTCAACTTATTTTAGATCTTATAAGATAAGATCAGATCAGACAAGATCAAATAAGATAAGATAAGATAAGATAAGATGTTATGTTCAACTTATCTTCACTCATTTCAGAAAAAAATAAGATAAGATAAGATAAGATAAGTTCAGATAAGATAAAACAAAATAAGTTGAATCAAACGGACCCTAAATATCCTCAATTCAGCTATTTGAATAACTTTACGTATGAACAATTTTATGTGTACTCAAATAGATTTTTTTTGATTAATATAATTATTTAACTTATAGTCAATACTTAGACAATTGGTATAGTTTTTGTAATATTTTTCAATGGTATAGTTTTTATAATACTTTTCATTGGTATAACGTTCATTAGTCAAATTAATTTATTCTATTAATGTTATGTGTTTATTGGTCGTTTCTTTCTTCTTTGCAGCTTCAAATATTCACTCATAATAAGTGGAAGAATGGTTTGACACAGATTCAAAAAGCTTCAAGTTTGGGACATAATTTTACAACTTATCTTTTAGACCTCATTTTCTTATGTAATAAAGAAAAAGAATTGCAAGATAATGGTGTAATTGTACTGACAAGTTTAATTAGGGTAGCTGGTATGGAAGGTATCATACAATGCATGAAGAGGTTTATTAAGATGATCAACACCATATGGGTTGAAAATAGATCTATAATTGCAATCAAGACACCGATTTATTGTGACACGCACCATATACATACTATGGATGTCAACCTATGGGATGTCGGTGAATACTATTCTACTACGCGTGATTCTAACAAGATGGTGTGTGAAAATTGCAAGTGTGATCGAGAAGTTAGTTTCTTCTTAACATACATGTATTAGAATTTTATTTTTGTTTTGAATTTTTATTTTCACTTTTGAAATAATCTTTGCCTCAAAGTTTAGATGAATAATAAAGTTTTTAACTACTTGCAGTTTAATGTTGTTAGGTTATGAAAAAATAATACATATGTCAAATAATATATCTATTTCATATAATGCTTATATTGAAAATCAATTATTCAGCATAAATTCATGAATAATTGGCATATAATGCTTATATCCGGCAATAATATGGGGAATAAAGTTTTTATTCCCAGGATGACACTTACACCATCAAACGCAACATCAGACGCAACAAGTTCATATATGTATTTCATATGGTGTCATTGTGATGACAAGTTTCTGAATAATATATGTATTTCATATAATGCTTATATCCGGCACTAATGTGGGGGACAAAGTTTTTATTCCCAAGTATGACACTTACACCATCGACGCAATAAAGTTCCCGATCAAATTTCGAGAGAAGGCGCTTTCTATTGGTTGTATGTTTTGCAATGACGATAATAAAAGCCAAGGGTAGTCTCTAGCTCACATAGGATTACATCTCCCTCGGCCAGTATTTAGCCACGGACAATTCTATGTTGCTGTATCAAGAGTTACAAGCAAAAAGGGTTTGAAAATTTTAATCTGTGATAAAAAGCGTGGCAAATCCAATGTTACCACTAATGTAGTGTATAAGGAAGTATTTCAAAATGTGTAATAAGTATTACTAATATTTATAATTTATGAGCTTAGTTTTTCTTTCTATTTGTGCATATAAACTAGTAAATATAGAACTCTAATAGAGTAGTTAAAGAACACCTAAATTAACATTTCAGGTCAACAATATGAATAAAGAAAAATAAATTACACCCTTTTTATAGTTTGATAGAAATAATATTCGTTCGTTTTATAGTTTTATACGTTCATATATGTTATTATGAAAAAATTTGACCTCCAATAGAAAATATTCCAAGATCGGTCATTGAAAGTGAGACACATGGTCTCAACGCAAAGGGAAGTGCGAGGATCAGATAAGAAGTAGAGAATGGGGGTTATATGGGAATAGGCCCCACATATACACTAATATCTAGTCTTCTATATTTCTATGATTAGTTTAAGCGGGGTACAAAGAGTACTAAATCTAAATTTTAATTTGAACTCATATAAAAATACTAAACCACTCCAAATTTAAATTTCAAATTTGTTGTCAAGTCTCATGCAACATGAAATACACGTGCTAAGTTGCAATAAGAATATTTAACAACGTGCTACTTTTGTTTTTGAAATAAAATTCATTTATTGATTTAAAGTTATACGACATCTATAATATAAGTCAACACTGACAAATACATATGAAATTGAAATAAATGCAATTATAATATGACAAAACTACGATCGTTGAGCAGATCTAACACTTATGAAAACCCTCATCTTTCACATCGATGTCTGATGCAGCCTTCTACAAGGAGATCTATCGATGTTTTGTAGTTTTGAAGTAGAAATTGATTTAATTCAAGCTAAGTGATTATAAACGAAGTACTAGCATCTGTTGCAACCCTGTACAAATTCCGATCTACAAATCAATGGGGAGATATAAAACCCAATATATGTGTAGATATAACCCAATATATGGGTGGAAAAACTCTCCATTAAAGAGACTATGAATTATCAGAAACAATAACATAAAAACTAGTAACAAAAAGAAAAAATTTACCTTGTCCAAAAGGGTGGCGGTAGCCGATAGCCCCTATATTGAAAATTAGGACTTTGTAGAAGAGGAAAGAGAAGAGAAAAAAGAGGGAAGGAGGTGCTATCTGAACTTATTAGACCTTATTACTTATTAGTACTAAACAATCTGCTACTTTGTATTGGTAAAAGAAATTGTTTATGGTGAAACACTTCGTATCTTTTTTAATGTCTTATTTTTTCAATTTTAATATTCCTTCGTAACAAAATATATGTTATATTTTGACATCCACGCTTGTCGATGCAGTACTTTGACTGTTAATAACTTTAATTGTGTATTAATAAAAATTATAAGAAGTTAATATTATGAAAGTAGACATTGAGACGAATCTAACAACATATCATATAATAACAGTTGATTCTATCTAAAACTAAAATATGTATAATCAAATATAGTAGGTGAATAGTGCAATTTTCAAAGTATAATGTTGTGACTCTAAGTCAATGTTATTTTGATGATGATAAACGCTCTATGCTATAACATGTATGTGTGTAACAGTGATCTAAGAAAACTATCAAGATTGGATGTTCATGAAAGATCAAGAACTTGAAGTTATGGAAGCTTAGGTCTAGTTATGTTCTTAGTCATGTTTATGCAATGTAATTAACGTATTGGAACTTTGTGCTAAACTAGAAATATGAAATTAGGATGATTAACTATTTTCTTAGAGTTAAGAAAATAGGTAATTATATTAATTTCATGTTTCCTTATTTAAAGAATATAAAAAGGGGAGTTTTTAATTTCGAAAATTAGTTTTGAAAGGAAAATATTTTTTACAAAGATTTTCGGATAAAGAGTTTTGTAAAAACTGATTTTAAAGAAAACGTTTCTTTAAAAATATTATCGGAAAAAAGAGTTTTAAAAAATCTGATTTTTAAGAACAAGATTTTGATAAAAATTCGAAAAAAAGAAAAAGAAGAGTTTTAATAAAAAACTAATTTTAAAGAAAACATTTCTTTAAAAGATTTTCTAAAAAGATTGTTTGTAAAAAGAGAAAAACTGATTTTTAATGATAACGATTTTTATAAAGTTTGTTTAGATAAAAATTGATTTAAAATCTGATTTAGAGTTGGCATAAGATATGGAGGAATCCTTATCTTACAAGGAGTAAAGGAAATCAGTTTTTTTATAAAAGATAAAATTGGATTTTGAATAGGAAAAGAATTATATCCCTTTATTTTAGGAATAAAAATTATTCAAGAAGATAATTATTTCTTGGAGAATAATTCTTATTCAGTTGATGAAGTTATATAAGGGATAGAAATCAGTATACTATCACACGTTTTCAGATTTGGAGAGATAAAGATTTTGAGAGCTGAAAACGATCTCCCAGAGCACAGTGTACGACACAGAGTTCTAGTAAGTTAATGTCTCTAAACAAAGCTTGTAACGATCCTCTATTTGCTTGAATAAGAAGCACGCTTTTGAGGAATCATTCTTTCTGTAATCTTTCATATTATAGAGAGTAGCAACACTTAGGGTTAAGTGTTGGGGAGCACTACTAGAGTTAGTAGTGGGGGAATCGAATTGTATCAAGGGTTTGGTATTTTACGATTCAAATAATAAAAGAGTAGTTTGTGTGGACGTAGATCTCAGAGGTGAGATTGAACCACGTTAAATTACCGTGTCTTATTATTTGATTTCATTGTTTTATTGTTTGATACAATTTTGTTCGAGCAAAAACATTAATCGGAGAATTTACGAGTGAATAACACAGTGCACGGCACTGTGCCATAAGAGTGTTTTTGCGAAAATCGATTAGTTTTAGCCACTCAATTCAAACCCCCCCTTCTTGAGTGTCACCTTGAGTTCCAACAAGTGGTATCAGAGCAGGCTATTCTCGAAAGGCTCATCCCTAGAGAATAGAAGTCATGAACATGCAAGACGACTCTCGAGATAAACACACAAAGTGTCCAATTTTCAACGGAAAAGACTACGGATGGTGGGAGACTAGGATGAGGATCTACATCCAAGGATTGGACTATGAATGCTGGAAAATCATAAGGAAAGGATCAATCCTTATCCAAGCCAAAAACGCTGAAGGAAAGATGGTCGACAAGGATGAAGACGACTACAATTCAGTTGACTATGCAAAAGCCGAAAAAAACTTCAAAGCTATGAGTATTCTCCAATATGGAATTGGACCTGATGAATACTCAAGGATCTCGGCTTGTACTACAGCAAAAGAAATATGGGACACACTGGAGTTGGCCCACGAAGGTACGAATGAGGTAAAACAATCTAGAATAGATTTGCTTGTCCAACAATATGAATTGTTTACTATGAATAAGGATGAATCTATTAAAGAGATGTTCACTAGATTTACACTAATCACTAATGAATTACGTTCTCTAGGCAAAACATATACTTCTGAAGATTTAGTGAGAAAGGTGTTAAGAAGTTTAACAAATCGATGGCTCCCAAAAATAACCGCTATTCAAGAAGCTAAAGATTTGACTAAACTTTCACTAGTAGAACAACTTATTGGATCATTAATGACTCATGAACTTGTCTTAGATTCTAAAACTAATGAACCAAAAAGTAAAGGTATAGCCTTGAGAACTGAATTGGAAATTGAAAATAGTGATAGTGATGATGATATTGATTTTCTTACTAGGAGATTTAAAAATTTTCTCAAAAAGAACAAAAACAACAATCCTAGAAAATATGAAAGTTTCAAAGGTAAGAGCACTACCTCTAACTTTAAGAAAAGTGCTACTAATTCGGGTTGTTTCAAGTGTGGAGAGTTAAATCACAGGATTAAAGAATGTCCCTTATGGGATGATGAGAAGCCCAAAGGAAGAAGGGAGCAATCGAAGAAAGAATTCAAAAAGGCAATAATTGCTGCCGTTTGGGGAGATTCGGATTCTGACGAAGAACAGTCAGAGGCACAGTGCCATGAGGAAAAATTATGTCTGAATGCTGTACAGACATCACAGAGAAAGGCACAGTGCCAGGACGACTCTCACTTGTGTCTAATGGCGAAAAGTTCGAACTCCCAAGATGAAACTGAAGACAGTGAGGTAAGTCTTCTTTCTCTAAAACCTTCAATACATCTTCTTTCAAAAAACCATCTTGTTACTTTGCTTGGAAATATCATTGATGATTGTCAAGAAATGAATGATGATTTTTCAATCATGAAAAAGGAAGTAAAAAATTTAACTAAGCAAAAGATTGGGTTGGAATTGGAATATAAGGATTTATTAAAGGACTGTAAAGAACTGATGAAGAAGACTGATGAACTTGAAAAAATTATTGAAGAGAAAGATACTGAGATAAACGCTCTAAGATACGAAAAGTCTCTTGCTAACGAAATCGTAAATAACACAGTGCCATACACTGTGTTAGAAGCTGAAAAATCGAGTCTTGAAAAGCAAATTGAATCGCTAAATCATAAGTTAGTTGAACTAAAGAATTCAAGATAGAAATCAAGAATTGTTCCACTAATGCTGCCTAGTGATGCTAAGATAAGTTGATAAAGTTAAGAGAGAATTAGAAATTTCGAGAAAAAGAAATAGTGATCTAAATACTTCTGTTGAATTCTTGGAATCACAATTGACTATTACTCGAAAAATGTATGAAAAGTGGTCGTATGGTCTAAAAGCTCTCGATTATTTGTCTAGTACAACTAACAATCAAAACAAAGCGGGTTTGGGATATACGAGTCGAGAACACGATTGTACGACACAGTGCCAAAAATTTTGAAAGAGACTTTCGTAAAAGAAAATATGTCGATCTACCTGAATATTTGATTTGCAACTTCTGTGGAAAGAATGGACATCTTATGGATAATTGTAATGTCAAGAAAAAGAGTGTTGCGAAAAATATAAAGTATGTAACTCAAATATGGGTTAGAAAAGACTTATTAGAAGCTCAACGAAAGAAAAAGGGACCCAAACAGATTTGGGTTCCTAAAATTAACAAGTGATCTTTTTGCAGGCAAATGTGAGAGGAAGCAGCCTATGGTATCTCGACAGTGGCTGCTCAAGACATATGACTGGTGATAAATCTCAATTCCTCTCACTATTAGCCACTACAAGAAATTTGGTCATCAACGACGGCTAAAAGCCGTCGTTGATTAAAGAAAAACCGTCGCTAAATAATCAACGACGGCTAGCAGTCGTTGTAACGTTGGTCGCTGATATTGGAATCAACGACCGTAAGACCGTCGGTGAAAATATCAACGAAGGTTTATTGAAAATCAGCGACCGTCAAGAAAAACCGACGTTGACTCTACGTCAACGACTGTTTTAAACAGACGGTGAATCAGCGACAGTTTTGAACGGTCGTTGTTTCACCGACCGTTTTAAACCGTCGGTGTATCACCGACTGTTACTAACCGTCGTTGATTTCGTAGATTCAACGTCTGTTAATAACCGTCGCTATTATACTCTAGCAGTCGTTGAAAATCAAGTACATGGCTGCATAGATTACCTTACAGCGACGGCCTAGTCGTCGTTGATTTAATGTTTAGCCGTCGTTGTTGTTTTAAAATAATGTTATTTAAAATATTATTGTTCTTAATTATAATTAAACATGTACCTGCACAGCTGCACCTAAATATACCACACTAAAGCTGTTCCTCCATCGCATTTAATTTTTTCAATTACAAAAATATGCAATTTTGATATATATTACAATTTGCATAGATACTTGTATAATTACATGAAATAGATTACAATTATGTACACAAAATAGATCCCGGTGTCGGGAAATAAAGTTGAAGTCGGTGTTTACAAAAAATATATATCGACAAATCTAGAAACTAATAAGCTAGATGCCGATAAATATTGACACTAAATGTCTATAGTTAGACAAACTACCTAGATTAAATATATGTACGCAAAATAGATCCCGGTGTCGGGAAATAAAGTAGAAGTCGGGTTCCAAAAAAAATAACCCGACACATCTAGAAACAAAGCGAGATGCCGATAAATATTGACACTAAATGCATATAGTTAGACTAACTATATGGAAACTATAAGTTAGTTATCTAGTTGCCAAAACCAAAAAAACTACACTGTCAAGGGTGTTTCTGTAGCACTACCACCACCAAACCCTGGGTCATCTTCTGGTCTGCGTTGTGGAGGGGGCCTGGGTTGCAACCTGAGAACATGTGGCCGAAACTAGACATGTTCCTCATCATTTCCTCTACGAGGGCCCGACTTGACTCTTCCACCCGTGCTGCGACCCTTGCCTCGACCTCTTCCATCCGTGCAGCGACCTTTGCCTCCACCTGCGCCTCAATCTGAGAAAAAATGAACGGCTCATATGGTTGTGAAGAGCCGCCATCTCCTCGCCCAGATGAAGAGTTGTAGTACAAATGATCGCCCTGACCCAACCCCTGAACTTTTCCTCTGTTCCTCCCCCCAACTGTCTCCCAGTACAACAGATCAGGGTTCGCCTGTGACCCCTGAGTGGTATAATGATCCAGCTTCTTATTGTATGTCTCCTGCATTTGGTTAAATATACTCATATTCAAGTAATATAAAGTGGCCAAAATGGCGTATATTTAGTTCTAACATGGCTATATTTTGTATTTTATATGAAAACTACTAATAAATACATGAAACTAACTATATATATGATGTTTGAGGTGTTTATAACTTAAACTAACATCAAACTACTCGTATTCATTCATTTTCAAGTAAAATGGCCTAAAATGGCCTATATTCGCCTATATTTGGTTCTAACTTGCCTATATTGTGTATTTTCAATCAAAACAAGTTATAAGTACATTAAACTAACTATATATATGATGTTTGAGTTGTTTATAACTTAAACTAACATCAAACTACTCGTATTCATTCATTTTCAAGTAAAATGGCCTAAAATGGCCTATATTCGCCTATATTTGGTTCTAACTTGCCTATATTGTGTATTTTCAATCAAAAAAAGTTATAAGTACATTAAAATAACTATATATATGATGTTTGAGGTGTTTATAACTTAAACTAACATCAAACTACTCGTATTCATTCATTTTCAAGTAAAATGGCCTAAAATGGCCTCAAAAGGCCTATATTTGGTTCTAACTTGCCTATATTATGTATTTTCAATCAAAACAACTTATAAGTACATTAAACTAACTATATATATGATGTTTGAGTTGTTTATAACTTAAACTAACATCAAACTACTCGTATTCATTCATTTTCAAGTAAAATGGCCTAAAATGGCCTATATTTGCCTATATTTGGTTCTAACTTGCCTATATTGTGTATTTTCAATCAAAACAACTTATAAATACATTAAACTAACTATATATATGATGTTTAAGGTGTTTATAACTTAAACTAACATCAAACTACTCATATTCATTCATTTTCAAGTAAAATGGCCTAAAATATATGTTTAAGGTGTATTTTCAATCAAAACTACTTATAAATATATGTTTAGAAGTATGTACCGAGATTTGCTTTGCTTTCTTGTTTGCTGGAATTTCTCCTTTTCCAGGAACAGTCTTAAAATGAGTCTTCAAGAACAACTCGGGAGCGGTAGGGAGTACTCCTCCTCTACTCTTTGCATGTACACATTGTTGAACAAAGGCTTTATTTTTTACTCATACCGAAAATGTCATGTAAATTAAACTAAGTAGTAGTTATGAAACATTTTTACCATCTTTCTAGCATGCTGTGCCACCGAAATAGAACCCTGATAGTGTGACGGCTCAATCGGTTCTTCTTCGCCTTTTCAGATTTTTCCCGAAATGTGGGCTCTTCACTTCTCTTCTTCATGTCTTCGTAGATCGTCTCCCCCAACCATTTTGGCCTTTCTTTGGCTTTCTTAAGCACCCAGTATCGCAAGTCTCTCAGACGAGATGAAGCTTTTTTCTTGTAATCCTTCCTCACTAGGCCATCTAACTCAGGAGCCCATTCGTAAATACCCTTTAATCAAACATTAAACCAAGTTATTAATAAAATAATATAATCAATTTCATTTTTCATAATTCGATTCATACATACTGTGAAAATGTTCCACCAATGCGTCTTTGTTGCATTGTCTACCTCACTGTAATTGAACCAAGGTTGTCGAAAATGGCCCTGGAAAATGTCAGTGATGGACCCACGCAATAACCTTGTTATCATCAAGCCTGAATTGAAAACCAAACAAACACGTGAATTATGAATATCATTTCATACAAATATCATGAAGCATATAGTAGCTTACGAACTTACCACAATCCAGTAGGGCTTAAAACCTTTCTTGGTGCACGGTTCGAACCTTCACCTTCCTCCGTATGAGTGTTCGGAGTCTCCGGTACGTGGTTACCAAAGTCACGTGCCTGTGAATCATCTCCCTGTGTCTCTGACATACGGTTCTGGCTTTCTTCTACTTCTGGTGAATGAAAAAGCTCCCTGGGAATCAAATTCCCATGACCTTGGCTTCCACCTAAGCCATCTCGACCTCCGCGCCCCTTAGGATTAGACATGATTACCTAAAATAAAAGAAATTAGAAACACGCAAGATTAAACAAAAAAAAATGAAATAAATTATAAATACATTAAAGTATGAAAGGTGTAACTTCAAAATCAAAGTACGAGATGAAATCTCGACATTCTTTTGCGGGAATTCAACAACATAAATATAACCCACAAACTACAAGCAATAAATGAAGAAACAAGTAACATTAAAATAAATTTTGAAAACAAGATTATAAGAAGATAGTATACCAAAACAAGATTATAAGAAGATAGGGAACTCCACCTTTGGTAAGTTAAGGAAGAACAGGAGTAACCCCCTTCACTGCCCCCACCGTCCCCCCGCCGACCCCCGCCTGCACTCCCCCCCCTTCCCAACTCCCCTGCACTCCCCGGTCCCCACCCCCCGTGCTGCCCCCACCCCGCACTCCCCTCCCCTTCACTTCCCCCCATTCACCGACCCCCCGCCTGCACTCCCCCCCTTCCCAACCCCCCGCACTCCCCAGTCCCCACCCCCGCACTCCCCCCACCTTGCACTCCCCCTCACCCCCTTCACTTCCCCCGCACCCAAACTTTCCATGTGGACCAAACCCATCGGTACACAAACCGAGCCGAACATTCCTAGGCTCGGATGCAAATTCGCCAAAGGATCTATCCAAATGCTTCCAAGCTTCACTTGTCGCTAGGGTGAGCCATTTTGGCTTCGACTCTTGGATTTTTGGCATGCCATGTCATTTCTTCAAAGAACGTTCTTTGTTGCATACAACCTCTCGCAATCTCGGTGTGATTGGGAAATAAATCGAAACTTTCATTGGAACTAAAGACCCCTTAGAAGTCCTCTTGTATCGTCGCTATCGCACACTCTACATCCGTCCAAGTGTGCATCGGTTCTCCAAAATAACACACAACCTTTGGGGCAAGCATGAATCTTCTCGTGGGGAAGCTCTAATCCCTCCAAGATCTTCTTCGTATCGTAAAATGTGTTACTCATGTTGTTGTTGTTAGGTATTGCTTCTTTCATTAATGAAGCAAAATCATCAACACACCTATGTGGCAAATTGTACTCACACTTCAAAGATACTATTCTAGATGCCATTTCCAACACAGACATGGAGCTCCCGTCGTACAACGGTTCCTCAAGAAGCCTTTAATAGGTCAAGAAACACCTTTGCTTGAGGATTAGGCTCCTCCTCCATTCCACTAGGCTCTTCAACAGTGGACGGTTCCGGGTTATTCCCAAGAGCATCGAAAACCATTTCACGGTATGGATTAGATAGCTCTTGTGCGGATTGAGGTAACTCTTCACCATGAGAATACCAACCGTAGTAATCAGGTATAAAGCCCTTGCTATACAAATGCACTTTAACCGTGTCTGCGTCATGCATACGTCTGTTCTTGCATTTCGGACACGGACATCTAACTTCATCCTTACCTGGGTTTTCGGGATTTACTTTGCAAAAGTCAATGAATTCATCAACCCCCCTCAAGAACTCGGGCCTCAAGTTACGCACATTGTCATATCTATCATACATCCACCAACGCTCCTTCCATTTCATGGTGACCAATTCTACAATTCTAAACCATTTCAATCACAATACTCATTAACAACCAACATACGTACAATTAAAACATTTGTGTGAAATACATATAGGGCCTAAAATGATGTCCAAAGGTCCTTATCACTCCAACCTAACCCATTCTTCGACGTCTAACCCCACTAGTGAATGTTTGCCAACTATTCGCTTCTACGTAAATTCCGGCAGCATTTCCCATGAGTTATCCAAGTACACAATGTGAGCTTCGTAAAAGCTTACATATGTACCCAGAGAACAACATAGAGAAACAACATCACCGGAAATTACATAGAATTGAACAAAAGGCATACATTCACCACCTAAGTGAGGTTAAACGTCGAAGAACAGTCCCAATCGGGGACTATTCAAGATATACTCCTAATGAGTATATGTAACAACCCATAATTTTGCTCCTAGTTTTTCCGCAAAAGTTTTCCCTAAAACTATTATTTTCTCTAGATTAATGATTTTTATTCTTTATAATTTGGGAGCCGAATTATTATTTTATTATATGGTGTGTTAATGTGTTTATTCTATTTATATTTATAATATAATTTATTAGAATTATTTTCATTATTAAGTATTTTCAAAGTTTAGGCACGATTTAGGAAGTAATCGTTTTATCGCGTAGCGGGCTTTTGAGGCATGGATCATTGTTGAATTGGGCCGAAATTTTTGTTTGGTTTGTGGGCTTGGACAGCCGGCCAAGTGAAGGAGAAGGGAGCTTCTTTCTTTTCTTTCTTTTCTTTTTATTTTCTTGTGACTCTTTGATGCCTTGTAACTCCCATAACCCCCTAATCATTCCTTCATAATTAAACCTCTTTAAACCAACCTTCATCACTTCAATTTCTTATTAAAAATCAGAAACTCCTTGCTGCCATTTTCGGCCATCATCATCTTTCTCAATCTCTCAAAATTTTTCATTTTATACTTCTTGTTAATTGTTCGTGAATTGTTCTTGTTGCCTTTTTCTTATACTTGGTGCTTGGGATTTGAAGAAGGAGAGGATCACACGTCTATTTTGGGATTTTCCAGAAGTTTTCAGCTCGCCTCCAACGATCCAGGTAACTAGTAGTTATCTTAGAACCATAGTGATTAGAGTATTATTCGGTATTAGATTACTACGCTAGGAATGATTTAAAATACTCTTTGAACGAAATTATTGATGAAATTTGACACGAATATACTTGATACATGCTATGTGAATACTGTGTAGAGAAAAATAATTTTCGCATGATTTTTGGTATTTATTTGATTTAATTGGTGTTTTGTGCGTTTTTGGCTAAATTGCATAATAATTATTGAACGAATGTTAAAATTGATGAAATTATTTTTCTTAGATCATGTTACATGCGTAGTATGTATTCCATGCCTTGGAATAATTTTTTCCTACTGTTTACTGGTTTATTTAATTGATATATCTGTTTTTGTAATTTCGATTCTGTCAGTATGTTAATCATGAAAATTATTTTTAGAGGCCGGAAAATTAATTTCTTTGAATATTATGTATTTTCTTGAGTTTTTTCATGTTATGTAAATTTTTGGTAATTTTTTGGCGTTTTTTTATATTTTTAGTTATTATTTTGGCTTTATTGAGTAATCTGTATATTAACTGTTAAAAATACTTTTGGAGTCCGAAAATTATAAATAAAAATTGTACCATGTCATTAGAGCTATTAGGGTCGTATGATAATTTTTATGTGATTTTACTGCTTTAACTTAATAGTTTAATAATTATTATTGTGTTTTTGTTGTGAAATTGAGGATACTCTTTTAAATTATTTGAGAGTTTGTTAATCAGAAATAATTCATAATTTATTATATTCTGGGTTGCTGATTTTCAGTAGGATGCATTATGTATCATTGGGTAACCATATGTTTCTGTTTGATTTATGAAAGAAAATGATTAATTGTTACTACTCTTTTAATGAATAAGTTTTGGAGTTAATTGGTGATGTATGTTTGATTGAATTGTTGGTGCTGTAAAAACCAGTTTAATATCATTGTTGATGTTTAGAAATGTTCAAGTGTTTATTGTGGGAGACATTTGTTGAAAGTTTGTAAGTTATTATTTTAGAGGAATTATGAGGAGTTGTTTTGATGAATTATGGGTATAAGGCCGGGTGGCATCCCTTTTTGATGAATATTTTAGATGAATGATACTTGGATTATATGCATGATTGTATTTTGAGATAAGAATATCCGATGGGATAGATGTAGTCCCCGGTGAAGAACATGCCAACCACCTGGTTTGCGAACTAGGGGTACACCTGGGTTAATTGTTGTCGTCCGAGAGGTCAGGGAGTTCTGCGTGTTCTACCCTGCATCGGGAGTTTGGCCATTCTTAGACAATGGCAGTGGGGAACGTAAGCCCATTGACTGACCTTGAGATTGCGATCTGACAAACCTTAGGAAGTGATTTACGAATCACTGGCGTTCGGTTTCTGACTCAATAACTTGTTGTATTCTTGATTATTATTTTTGTATTCTAGAATTTATTCACTCTTTATATCTTGTTTACTTATTGTTGATGATCACTTGTTTTACCTATGAGCTTTATGATTTCTATGTGCATGCTATTGATGTAATGATTGCATGATTTTCCTTTCATAATAATCTACTTCTGAATCGTGCTTTGATTGCTATTGTTCCGGGAGAACTGCTAGTTACTCCCCACTGACTGTGGAATTATTTAATATATATCCTTGCAGATGGAAATGAGTGCTAGACTTGTGACTGCTTGGGCTAGTAGAGTGAGGGTTTGTAGTGAGAAGAAGCTCCTGGTGTTGTTTTTGGTAGATGAGTTTTATGCAGACCATAGAAAGTCCTACTTTTGGCTAGCTTTCAAGGACATTTAGTTTTTATCTCAGTTTTATCGGGAGACTTGCATGTCTCATAGTTTTTGGATTGATGATATGAAGTAATTGGGATATTTCTCTTATTTTAGAACTATTATGTTTTCTTGGATATTAATTTTCTTTTGAAGCTATGAAACTTGGTTTGAAGAATTATCTTTAATTATTGTTTTAGAGTAGCATAACCGTCCCGACGTTATTTCCGCTAACGTCTTTTTAGTATTTCTTGATTAGATATTGGTCATACCTTAGTAGTAGAAGGACGGGGTGTTACAGTATACCTTGAACGGGTATCTAGGCACATGATGATGCAAACATATTTATTTAAACACTTAAATTAAATTTATAACATCATCCAAACTATTTCCACGAAAACAAATATGTCAAAAATAATATAAACAATTTAAATAGTGTAAACTAAATAAAGGAATGTGCAATAAATAAATTATTGTGATAATTATATAGTTTTTAACTTTTATAACCTTTAATAAACGAACTATTATAAAATTTATTGTGATAATTATATAGTAACTTAAACTTATACAATTAAAGTAACTTAATCTTCAAAGTAATATAAACTAATAAATTATATAGTTTTTAACATTCTCTAAACAAAAGTTTTTTTAATACATTATATTTCATGATGAAAAACTTACACAAAAATTAAAATATAGAATTTACATGAACAAAAACAATATAAATTGAAGACAAAATATGGTCAAAATTGCTACTAACCTTACAATTAAGCCAAAGAGAAACACCAAAATGCTACGTAATCCTACATCATGTATAAAATCAATTATTAAACGGTAACCTTTAAGCATTTAGTAAAATTTATACATAAAATTAAGCAATTAACCATATAAACTAAATTTACTATTAAAATTAAAGAATTTAAAAATTAAAGAGTACCTAGAGGCGGCAGGGGTCCGGCACAGGCGGACGGCAGTCAGGCGGTGGTGTTTGGCGACCTACATTGCCAAAGCCAAATGAGATTTTTAGCAAGAAAGACAAGATTTAGCCAAAACCCAATTTTTTGGGTTTAGTTTCATGAGTATACAAATTTTTTTTAAAAAAATAACAAAATTGGCACTGCTTACCGCCGGCGAAGTGTCGGTCCGGCAGGAGTCGATGCCGCCGGCGAGGTGGATTCCGACTGAAGTTCGTCGCCCAAGTTCACTTCTCTCACGAGGAAAAAACCCAATTGTTAGGGTTTGGTTCATAAGTACAAATTTTTTTAAAAAAAAGGAAAATAAAGGTTACCGCCGGCGAATTGAGGTGGAGGTGGATCGCTGTCGTTGGCTGGAGAAAGGAGGCAGGTGGAGGTGGAGTCGTCTCGGCCAAAATCGCCCAACTTACTTCTCTCCTTTTTGTTGTTGAAAAAAAGCCCGACTGAAGGAGCAGCTTCAATTAAACCCCTTTTCGAAATCAACGATCGTTTAAGACCGTCGCCCAAGCTAAAAAAAATTATGATTTACTTCCAAAAAATCAACGACGGCTTTTAACCGACGTTGTTTCTCACCGACGGCTAAACCGTCGTTGTCTGCTATAATAGCCGTCAGTGATCAACGATGACTTCAAGCCGTCGCTTATTATGATTATACCGACCGTTTATTTAGCCGTCGCTAATATGCCGTCGTTATTTGAGCATTTTCTTGTAGTGAGCCTACCATGGAGGTTGTGTTACATTTGGCGACAACAAAAAGGGAGAAATAAGTGGTATTGGAAACGTCGGCAATTCCCTAACACACTCCATAGAGAATGTGATGTTGGTAAGTGGTTTGGAAAAAATTTGTTAAGCATATCCCAATTGTGTGATCAAGGTAATTCTGTTGAATTTCATGCATGAATATTTTACAATACAATTTGTGGCTTTGAGATTAATTTCTGGAAATTAGTTGAGTATTATGCTTGTTGTCCTCCTTTAAATATGTTAATTAGAGTGTTGATGCATGTCTTTGTGAAACACTGTGAGAAAAAGTCAACTTGGTATAAAGAGGACTCGTAATGGTCTAATGATGCTGTCCTAATGTCATGATCCTAAGTTGTCGAACTAATGAGCTATATGATCCTAAGTTGCCGAGTTATTGAGCTATGAAATGCTAATTCTTTCTCCTATGGCAAGCTTGATCTTTATCCCGATATTCTGATTTTCTATTTATGAGTTTGACATTCGTGCCTCATTATTTCTTTCTTTCATATGTCTCACCTTATCGTCATTTCCCTATTATTATCCTTCTTTTCCTCACCCATTGATCCAAAGTTCAACAAGTGCTTTTAATCTTGATTAATAATAATTTAAGGGGCAAGAACATCTTGATAATGGAAGAAAAAGACGCATCAGTTAAGGGGGAACATGAAAAGATTGGAATGAAACATTACGTGAAAGAATGAAAAGTATTGATTCACACTGTGCAAGGCACAGTGCCAGGAGATGTATTAAAAGGAAAATAAGGTCTGAATTAACTTATTATCTTTGATCTCTTATTGATTGACTCTAATAATATTGTATGGTCAGCTTCTCCTTAATAAAAAAAAAAAAAAGAAAAGAAAAGAAAAGAAAAGAAAAGGAGAGTAAGACACTTATTTTAGATAAGTCATAGAGTTCAATTCAAATGTGAAGAAAATTATCAAAGTTTTGAAGATCATCATTTTGGATTCCAGTATATCCGAAGATTAGTTATATTTGGAAGGGAATATATTGTTCTTTGGCACAGAAACACACACAGTGCCACAGTGAAGAAAGTCCTATGATGTTTATTTGCGGAAGTTGAAAATCTTAAAAGAAAGGTTTAAGCACTTGTTGAGCCAATTGCCATTTCAAATCTTCAAGCTTGCATTACCTTTCTTTATCTTACTTTCTTAGCTATCAACCATGATCCTTCATGATTATTTCTTACTTCATAATTTCGGATTGTGAGTTGGATTGTTTTTTGCTTAATGACTTCGGATTGTGAGTTGGATTATGACATAGCACCAGCATCTTTAGTATCTTTTGCTTGAGCTACTTGCATTATTTTGATGACTATATCTCTGTTTTGTGTAGCTTTACATGTTATTGCTCTCCTTTTTGATAATGTCAAAAGGGGGAAGATGGGTATAATACTTAGACTAATGAATTGGTTATCTTGGTTACCATGTTACTTATGAATAATGTTGAGTTATTTTTCCCTAATTTGATTAATGGTGCATATTTTGAGGGAGAAGTATTATTTGTTTGTCATCATCAAAAAGGGGGAATTTGTTGTGACTCTAAGTCAATTTTATTTTGATGATGATAAACGCTCTATGCTATAACATGTATGTGTGTAACAGTGATCTAAGAAAACTATCAAGATTGGATGTTCATGAAAGATCAAGAACTTGAAGTTATGGAAGCTTAGGTCTAGTTATGTTCTTAGTCATGTTTATGCAATGTAATTAACGTATTGGAACTTTGTGCTAAACTAGAAATATGAAATTAGGATGATTAACTATTTTCTTAGAGTTAAGAAAATAGGTAATTATATTAATTTCATGTTTCCTTATTTAAAGAATATAAAAAGGGGAGTTTTTAATTTTGAAAATTAGTTTTGAAAGGAAAATATTTTTTACAAAGATTTTCGGATAAAGAGTTTTGTAAAAACTGATTTTAAAGAAAACGTTTCTTTAAAAATATTTTCGGAAAAAAGAGTTTTAAAAAATCTGATTTTTAAGAACAAGATTTTGATAAAAATTCGAAAAAAAGAAAAAGAAGAGTTTTAATAAAAAACTGATTTTAAAGAAAACATTTCTTTAAAAGATTTTCTAAAAAGATTGTTTGTAAAAAGAGAAAAACTAATTTTTGTTGTGACTCTAAGTCAATATTATTTTGATGATGATAAACGCTCTATGCTATAACATGTATGTGTGTAACAGTGATCTAAGAAAACTATCAAGATTGGATGTTCATGAAAGATCAAGAACTTGAAGTTATGGAAGCTTAGGTCTAGTTATGTTCTTAGTCATGTTTATGCAATGTAATTAACGTATTGGAACTTTGTGCTAAACTAGAAATATGAAATTAGGATGATTAACTATTTTCTTAGAGTTAAGAAAATAGGTAATTATATTAATTTCATGTTTCCTTATTTAAAGAATATAAAAAGGGGAGTTTTTAATTTTGAAAATTAGTTTTGAAAGGAAAATATTTTTTACAAAGATTTTCGGATAAAGAGTTTTGTAAAAACTGATTTTAAAGAAAACGTTTCTTTAAAAATATTTTCGGAAAAAAGAGTTTTAAAAAATCCAATTTTATCTCTTTAAAAATATTTTCGGAAAAAAGAGTTTTAAAAAATTTGATTTTTAAGAACAAGATTTTGATAAAAATTCGAAAAAAAGAAAAAGAAGAGTTTTATTAAAAAACTGATTTTAAAGAAAACATTTCTTTAAAAGATTTTCTAAAAAGATTGTTTGTAAAAAGAGAAAAACTGATTTTTAATGATAACGATTTTTATAAAGTTTGTTTAGATAAAAACTGATTTAAAATCTGATTTAGAGTTGGCATAAGATATGGAGGAATCCTTATCTTACAAGGAGTAAAGGAAATCAATTTTTTATAAAAGATAAAATTGGATTTTGAAAAGGAAAAGAATTATATCCCTTTATTTTAGGAATAAAAATTATTCAAGAAGATAATTATTTCTTGGAGAATAATTCTTATTCAGTTGATGAAGTTATATAAGGGATAGAAATCAGTATACTATCACACGTTTTCAGATTTGGAGAGATAAAGATTTTGAGAGCTGAAAACGATCTCCCAGAACACAGTGTACGGCACAGAGTTCTAGTAAGTTAAGGTCTCTAAACAAAGCTTGTAACGATCCTCTATTTGCTTGAATAAGAAGCACGCTTTTGAGGAATCATTCTTTCTGTAATCTTTCATATTATAGAGAGTAGCAACACTTAGGGTTAAGTGTTGGGGAGCACTACTAGAGTTAGTAGTGGGGGAATCGAATTGTATCAAGGGTTTGGTATTTTACGATTCAAATAATAAAAGAGTAGTTTGTGTGGACGTAGATCTCAGAGGTGAGATTGAACCACGTTAAATTCCCGTGTCTTATTATTTGATTTCATTGTTTTATTGTTTGATACAATTTTGTTCGAGCAAAAACATTAATCGGAGAATTTACGAGTGAATAACACAGTGCACGGCACTGTGCCATAAGAGTGTTTTTGCGAAAATCGATTACTCAATTCAAACCCCCCTTCTTGAGTGTCACCTTGAGTTCCAACATATAACATCTATTTTGTTACAGAGGAAGTATTAGGAGTTCGTAAAATTTCAAAGAAGATAAGAAAGGAGGGAAAAGAGGGAATTGGCTCCCTTATTTGAAGTTTCCACTACAAGTTTCCCGCTTTGTGCACTTGTGTTGTAGTCCAGGTAAACACTATCAACAACCCACTTAACCAAAAATACACTAGAAAACTCTACCGCATTTTGTGGGGTGTTACAAGAGCCCTTTGAATCTCATCATCAGAAAATCCACTCGACCGGCTCTTGTTGCGAACAGGGAGTCAAGGTAGGTAGAGCAAGCTCATGGAGAGCAAGATCAATCTGCCGACCTTGATGGTCGGGATATGCCAGGAGACTAGAAGAGGCTTTGTAGAGGTCGACAAGTAATCTATGATGAGAAGAGAGATATGCGATGATCATCAATCCACCGCCCGTTCGATCTCGCAACATATAGATACGGTTATGAGATTGCCGTTGACGCATACGATTATAAAAGAACTTGGAAGGAATAGCATTATATATTTCTCTTTAACTCGTTGCTCCCAATAGGTCACGCTTGATGAGTGCATCATCCAAAAGCGATGCCGAAGACTCATAAGCGCAACTCCTTGGATTATTGTGTTTGTCTAGATGCCAAGTGTATAATGATTCACATTCCTATCTCCCTACATTGGTAATTACTATATAATATGATTTCTCAGTGGATCCTGTGAATGGTGCCCTAGATGACCCCTTTCACTCATATCAAGCCGACCTAAGTCTATAATTGCTTGACCCAAGTTGCTATAATTGCTAAGAAAGGTACATATAATTTAATGGCATTGCTGGTATATTATACCATTGAACTTCCTAAGTTATGTCCAGTTAAAAGCTCTTCTAGATTTCTACATTACATGTTCAATCTACTAACGGACCCTGTTAACAAATGTTCAATCTATTTCCTTGAAGGTTTGCTATTGAAAGACATGAAGAAATGCAAAATGACTTCCATTCTCAAAGGCGAACAATTAGTTCACTTGATACTTTATACTCTCAGCCTCCAGAAACAAGGCCACAACAAGGTTAGTACCACAAGGAACCAATAGTGTGCGTTTCTTATTGCAATAATATCCAAATAGCATGCATATATTGAGGCAGTAATTATAAAAGGTAAAACCAAAAGTTATTAAAGAATGTACCCATAATTAATCTAGAAATATTAAGATTTTGCAATCTACAAAATAAATGGAACTAAGAAGCTGGTTGTGGGTGCAGATGATGATGTCAAGAGAGTCTCAGCGGATGACATTCATGTCCAACTGCAAGTGGATCAGGCTAATCAATCTATAACTCAATTTAGGGAAGACACAGAGGTAAACTTTTATTACATTGTGTAATGTTCAGTCCAGAAAACAAACGTTAATGAACAATATAATGACCCAACTTGTCAAAGAATAATATATCAGAATGCACATTTACTACTCCAATATTTGCAGTTTGTCAAAGAATATTCAACTTTGAATTTAGCAATAGTGGCAGAGCTTCCACCAGTAGCACAATTTTTTGGGTTAGTAGGAAGACTTTATGAAGGTCAGCTGCTAGACTTGTGGATGACAAGTATGCAGCCATTGCTAGCTTATGCTTGAGCGAGCTCTCTTGGGTTTATGGAGCTGATTGATGATGTCGTCGGTGCTTCTACTTCGAACCGTTTTGCTGTAACTAGTGCTTCATCTAAATTTAAAGCTCCGAAACATACTAGTACTGTTGGAAAGGTATGAATCTCATTCTTATCTATCTAATCTAATTATATAATTTAGGAGTTACACTTGCTCATATCTCTCCAAATGATAATTCCTAAAATCCTATGCATTCCCTTAAATAACCAAACTTCAATGCTCTCTAATACATTCACGTTAAAAGACTATGCATTCCCACATGTCTAGCTACAAAACCAAACCACCAGATGCAAGGTTTTTTCCTTCCAAGTAATACCCTTTTGAATCTAGATAAAATTTGTCGGAACTTCTTTTGGAACAAGGACCCAGACACAAAAAATCTCCTAATCTGGTAGGATGGGATAGAATTTGTAAACAAAAGTATTTTAGTGAATTAGGGATGCGTAAAGCAGAAGTAAACAACAAAGCAATGTGCATGATGAAATTAAATTGTGGAATTCAAATTTTATGCAATTGAAGGGGATATAACTTGGAGGTTGCGGTTCAAGTTTGCACAAAAGTCGAGATTTTGAGTTTGGTTCGACTTACAACCTAATATAACAAGCTCATCGAGTTATATAAGAACTCAACTCTAAATTTGATTTCATTACAACAATAAATAATAAATAATCTTAAAATTTGTCCAGTCGATCCGGACCGAAAATCGAAACTTCAAAAACCTTGATCGAAACAACAATCTATTTTTTCGGTCCGGACCAAAAAACCGAACATTGAAAAGACTTGAACTTTGGGATGAAAAGGGGTTTATGTGGATGAAGGAGAGAGAAAACAATGGTGATAGACGTCATTTTTGCCATTGATGAAGGTTAAAGCTAATATTAACAAGTTTCAATGATGGAGGAAGTGTTCTCCCATATCCGATATGGGGAGACCGTTGCCCATATCGGGGTGAAAAAGTAATTTCACGTAAAAGTAAAAAGTGAACCATCTCTTTCCCCTTTATTGCCGTTGCTGGAGTTTTCACCAATAATTTTGGACGCAAAGGTTAGAGACAACCATTGAAGATGCAAACTGCAGTCAAAATTTATGAATAAATTACAGACTTTGATTATTGTAGGCGTGTTTTTATTTCGCATACGCGGTGTGAGCGCGTATTTGTATTTGACTACCCCATTGTTAAGGTTTTATTAAAAATTGTTTTGAAAGATGTCGCCAACAATTCTTTTTAGGAAGAATCATAAACCTAATTGGATATGGGAAAACCGCAGGGACAAATTATCCAATATAGATTTCCCCGTCCTGACTCCATAGATGGTCAAAATGAACCAAAGATTGAGTTCGGGGGTGAGGGTACAATACAAGCCGGGAACCATATTGCCCATTCTTTGGCCTCTCTACTAAATATCAATTCATTACAGATTTTATGCCAAAGAATAATCACATAATGTTTTAAACACCCTAAAAATATTTAGTCTTGGTTGGTTCAGGAAACACATAAAAAAACTATTTTTTAGTGATATGTTATTATGCAATCAATTTACAGGGAACCTAACAGGTTGTCCAAATTATCTGATTAAATGTTAGAACATTTATTTAGGTCTTTGATTAGCAAAAATAACATGTGGGTGATAAAAGCAATAATGCAGGACAATCGTATAATATGAATAGAACGATCAGGCAGGCATATAATATACAATGGCAAGAATAATAATAATATGAATATAAAAGAAAGTGTAGAAAAGGGGTTAGAATATACAGTAGAACGATTATTACTTAAAGATCTACATCATGAAATAAATTGTTAGTAACTTCAAAACAATAAATGTAATTGATTATTCAAGGACACTCAGGGATTATACCTATGCGGCTTAGATTGAAGAGAGCAACGATCTTTAGGCGGAGCAATCGTGGAACCAGGAACGCAGTATAATTAAGAATAGATTGAAGTATTGAAAGTATTTGAGTGTTTGGAAATTCGAAGTGTATTGCAGAGATATTCGTAAGTTTGTATGTGCGTAAATAATAATGAAAAGCCGTCCGTAATTCATGAAATCACGAGTATTTATAGGCAAGAGGAAGCGTGCGCCTCACGCAAGCCCTGCGCCAGGCGCAGGCCTACGAGGCAGGCGCAACGCCACGAGTCAGGCGCACATTGGTGTGCCTGACGCAGCCAGCCCAATCAAATTTGCACACGTGTAAACGTGTTTTCGAAAAAGATGGAAAAGTACTTTGCGTCCCACACAGGACTTGCGTCAGACGCATGCAGGACTCTGTGTGAGTCACATATCCACGTGTCAAACGCTAATTGGATCGACTGACGCGTTCTGGCCTATGTGCTGGACGCACGTGGCGCGCTGAGCGCAACCTCCGCGTCCGGTGCATATTCGGTTTTTGATTCTACGCGTGCTTTAAATATACTTTTTTATCTCTAAAATTCCGGAGATTGAATTTTACGGATGTAAATCTGATTTATATTTATCAAAGATAATAAAAATATTTATGAAAAATATTTATTAAAATAATAAATACTTAATTGGGCTCTTAAAACATTTTATGGGCTTAAAATACAATTAATCATCATGAACAATTAATTGGGCTTTAGAATATTATTTTAAAACACAATTTTGGATTGGTTCTGCAGATTGCTCTTCCGTGGGTCGCGCCAACTAATACCGCGGTATGTTTCATCATTGGATCCTTAAATGGGGAGACACGATTATGTGTCTACAATTATTAAATTGGTTAATTTAAGGAAATTGGTGTTGGATTAGATTACCCATTTTGCATTATGAGCTGCGGCGAGGTATGTTTTGATGGAGTTCAAGCGGAGTTGGACATCCATGGAGATGAAGAAGAGGTGGAGATCCATGGAGGTGATGAAGTAAGTGTGTATTTAATATTTGTTGCTTTATTTTTGGATTGTTAAATTTGTGAAAGTGCGTATATTTGTGAAGAGGTGTACTTGTGTGGTTATTAGTGAAATTGCGTTTTTTTGCATGCAAATACGAATGTCAATATATGTGAATTTATTGATTTTGTAAAATCTTTAGATTGGTGGTATATATACAGTTATGCCAACAACCCATCAATACCCATTTTAAGAAATAAAAGAAATGTTTAGAACCCATGAGAAGAAACAACTAAAAGTCTAAGATTCAAGTAATATAACCAATAAAACATAACTGAGAAGGTACATAAAAACCCAAATGAAAAAAATTGAAAACTACATTTACAATTCACTGCTACGAAGAAATATCAATTGGGTTCTTGCTTTAAATTGTTTTTTTTTATTCATATAGACATAGAAACAACAGACTCAATTGGACAACTTGCTTAATAACAAGATTGATGATATTGGTAAGCTACTTAGTATGAAAGTAATGCAAAATTACATTATCTCATTAACGCAATGAAATGTTTCTTACTCTTTTTTGTTTTATTTCAGTGGAGAAAAAAATTTAAATGCATGCATGATGACGGTGAATACTTTGGCATGGTAGCGAAGCAATCACTGATCTTCTCTTGCAAAATGGACAGTTAGGGAAAGTGGTTTTTGAAAGAGGTTTCAGTCAGTGGCGGAGCCAGGATTCTCAAAGTGGGGGGACAAAATGCGGACGTTTGGCATTCGGATAAAAAAAAAAAAAAAAAGTACAACACAAATTCTTTAAAACTTAACATTTTACATCCGAAATTCCGAAATGCTTATAGTATTACCATCCAAAGAGAAATGAAAAAAAAATTCTACTCAATAAATTGATAAACATGAACCAATTACATTATCAAACCAAACTAGTCAATTATAAATCAACTTATATTTACAATTTCCAAATTAGAAATTAGAAATTACAAACTAAATAAACCTAAAACATGAATCAACAAATCAACTCAATAAATCATGACCAACAACAAATCAATTCAACTAATTCAACAATTCAACCATAATCACAAGTGCACAACCAAACAATGATAAATATTAGCTAAAAAAATGAAATTAAAACTTAGGTTAGAAAAGAACAACTCCCAAACTTTCCTTTCATCCCATTGAAAATAAAAACTTTCCTTTCAACAATTCAACCATAATCACAAGTGGCACGGTGGCAGGGAGTTAGGGTTTCAAACTTTCCTTTCATCCCATTGAAAATAAAAACCCTTGAAGAAAATTCCAAAAATAAAACAAGGGCATATTAATTCAAGATCAGCAATGCAAATATAAACATTTAATACTCCCAAAAAAAAGCATACAAACGCAAAACTACAACAAATTTCAACCCAAAAAATTCATAAAAAATAACAAAAAGATGAAAAAATTCTATACCTGAGAGAAGAGAACCACCAGGAGAATTAATAAAAAGACGAATATCCTTAGTATGATCTTGAGCATCCAACAAAAGCAACTGACTAATAATTGCATCCGCAACAAAATCATCAATTCCACATCCCAAAATCATCAATAACGAAAGTTGGGGAATTTAGGCTTGTTGACTGGAGTTGAAGGGAAGATTGAGGGGTAGTTGAGCGAAGAGTGGGAGAAGAAATGTGAAAAATGGGTTTGAAAAAAGGGGATTTTGAGAAAGATTGTAGGAATTTCAGGGAAGAAGAAGATGGGGTTTGAGGGAGGAAGTGAGGAGAGAGAAAGTGAAGCCATCTGAACCTTCCTTGGTTTCTCAAATTCTCCCTTTTCGTTTCTCAAAGCTTTGTTAGCACAATATCACGCGTCTCTGTTTTGCGTTTTCGTTGTTTTTTTTTGCTTTTTTTTAAAAACCGTGAAATTAATTTTTTAAAGTGGGGGACATCTGTCCCCATGTCCCCCCTGCTGGCTTCGCCCCTGGTTTCAGTTACCTTTGACAAGAACTTCACACCAGTTCATTACAAATTTAGGAACAAAAGTCAAAACTATCATTGGTTGCCGCCAGAGAATCAAATAAAAATGATGATGTTATCTATTTTCTAAAGAAAGATATAATGGTATGTGTTGGGTACTGGGTGTGGAGATGGTAATTGGAAGATGAAGAAGAAGGGATGAAGTGGCGAGACGAAGCATGGTCGAAGTCATTGAGCTATGCAGCAGCCCGCAGGCTTGATGCTCGTGATTTCCCGCGCCCGCAGGTTTGGGCGAGCCAAAGAGCTCGAGGAATCTGCCAGCCCGCAGGTTGTGAACATGCGCCCGCAGGATTCTGTGCCCATGTGAGTAGTGGCAAGAGCTGGGCCGTGTTTGTGAGCCTAAGTCGTGGCATTGATCAATGTTGTGCAATTTACTTCTTCTATTAGGTTTCCTATTTCTCTCATTAACATATAAATAGGTTTTAGAGTTTATTTCTACATATTACTCTAAGATTGTGTGAAGAGAGAGATTATTCTTAAATCTAGAGAGACTAGAGAACCTAGAGAGAGGTTAGAGAGTCTAGAGAGATTAAAGATTTCTCCTTGTGTCATCATCTCATATTAAAAGTCCTAGTGCAGTGTTCGTGGTTTTCTCCCTATTCAAGGGTTTCCACGTTAAATCTTCGTGCGTTCTTTATTGCTTTATTTCTTAATTCCTCTGTATATTATACTTTATTGTTCGATTTGTTAGCGCCTACGATACGAATTCCTAACAAGTGGTATCAAGAGCTAGGTTGAATCGTTGTGCGGCTAGATCGTGTTGAATAGGTATAATGGATGACGGAAAGGTGAGGATCGATAAATTTGATGGTAAGGATTTCAGTTTCTGGAAGATGCAGATTGAGGATTATCTGTACCAGAAAGGCCTGTACCAACCTCTGTCGGAAAAGAAGCCTGATGCAATGAAAGATGAAGATTGGGTAACGTTGGATTGGAAAGCACTAGGTGTGGTTCGATTGACATTGGCAAAGAGTGTTGCTTTTAATGTCAAGAACGTGAAAACAACGGCGGGGTTGATCAAGACTCTTTCAGACATGTATGAGAAGTCTTCTGCTGTGAATAAGGTAAATCTGATGCGTCGTTTGTTTGAACTTGAGATGATTGATGGTGAGTTTGCTGCTGAATTTATTAATGAATTTAATAAAATTATTAGTCAATTAGCCTCTGTGAAAATTACCTTTGAAGATGAGGTAAAAGCTTTGATTTTGTTGTCCTCTTTACCAAAAGAGTGGGAGATTGTTGTTGCTGCTATTAGTAATTCCGCAGGGAAGGAAGCACTAAAGTTGGATGATGTTAGGGATTTGGTGTTGAGTGAGAGTACTCGGCGTAAGGATTCCGGGGAGTCATCTGGTGGAGCATACAGCACTGAGGGTAGAGGGAGGAGACAACATGGGAGATCTAAGCGGGGGAAGTCCAGGGGAAAGAGCAGTGGAAGAGTTGGTAAGGCAGAAGTGGAGTGTTGGGGATGCAGCGAGAAAGGTCACTATAGGAGACAATGCCCAGATTCCAAAGACACTGATAAGGGGAAGAAAAAGAAGGAGGATCAAGATAGTGATGAAGAGAGTGATGCTTCGATGAAATCTGTAACGGAGTATGTTTCTGATGCTTTGGTGGTATGCAGTGCAGAGAGCTCAACTGGTTCATGGATCTTGGATTCGGGTTCTTCGTTTCATTCTTCGCCCTGTAAGGAGTTCTTTCAAAATATGAAATTTGAGAAATTCGGGAAAGTGTACCTTGCAGATGATAGACCATTAGAGGTTGAAGGCAAGGGAGATGTGAGCGTGAAGCTTGCAAGTGGAGACATGTTTGAGTTGAAGGATGTCAAGTTCATCCCTGATTTGAAGAAAAATTGGATATCAATTAGTCAACTTGACAAGTCCGGCTACAAGGTAGTGTTCGAGGGTGGTTTCTGGAAAGTTACGAAGGGTGCTATGGTAGTAGCTCGAGGTGTAAGAAGCGGAACGATGTACACCATGGGGAACACGGCAAAAGTAGTTAAGGAAGGGATGAAGAAAACTTCACGATGAGTGTCGTTCGATTAAAAGTCTGTATACAGTAGGCTTGTGAAGAAGAATCGTGGTGGTAAAGTCGGTGTCTCTTCGGCTGAAGAGGATCGTGGAACGAACAAGGTGAAGAAGGCACACATGAGTGTGGTGCGTGAGAAATCGAGCCTAGAGAAGGATGTTTTATTCGGCTGGGAGCATTGCCGGGATGCTCGTAGAACTATGAAGAGTCATTATGATTCGCGTTGTGATGATGGAGACTCGGGGTCGAGTGAGGCCTTGGTGTTGCTTCCTCTGTGAGTAGGAAGTGGTTCTGCACTAGGTGATGTATGGAGAGTGATGATGACAAGTTGAGATTGTGGCAATATATTTGATGATGAGAGTGTCTTCACTTATACCGATCTCCAGGTGGGAGATTGTTGGGTATTGGGTGTGGAGATGGTAATTGGAAGATGAAGAAGAAGGGATGAAGTGGCGAGACGAAGCATGGTCGAAGTCATTGAGCTATGCAGCAGCCCGCAGGCTTGATGCTCGTGATTTCCCGTGCCCGCAGGTTTGGGCGAGCCAAAGAGCTCGAGGAATCTGCCAGCCCGCATGTTGTTAACCTGCGCCCGCAGGATTCTGCGTCCACGTGAGTAGTGGCAAGAGCTGGGCCGTGTTTGTGAGCCCAAGTCGTGGCATTGATCAATGTTGTGCGATTTACTTCTTCTATTAGGTTTCCTATTTCTCTCATAACATATAAATAGGTTTTAGAGTTTATTTCTACATATTACTCTAAGATTGTGTGAAGAGAGAGATTATTCTTAAATCTAGAGAGACTAGAGAACCTAGAGAGAGGTTAGAGAGTCTATAGAGATTAAAGATTTCTCCTTGTATCATTGTAGGCGTGTTTTTATTTCGCCTACGCGGTGTGAGCGCGTATTATATTTGACTACCCCACTGTTAAGGTTTTATTGAAAATCGTTTTGTATTGAAAGAAGTCGCCAACAATTCTTTTTAGGAAGAATCATAAACTCAATTGAATATGGGAAAATCGTAGGGACAAATTATCCAATGTAGATTTCCCCGTCATGACTCCATAGATGGTCAAAATGAACCAAAGATTGAGTTCGGGGGTGAGGGTACGAATATAGTCATAATGAACCACATTCACCCAAAGTTGGCCTCTACTATATATCGATTCATTATTGCAGAATTTATGCCAAAGAATAATCAAATAATGTTTTAAGCACCCTAAAAATAATTAGTCTAAATTGGTTCAGGAAACACATAAAAAGACTAATTTTTAGTGACATGTTATTAGGCAATCAATATTACAGGGAACCTAACATGTTGTTCAAATTAATCTGATTAATATTAGAACAGATCTTTAGGTCTTATTTAGCAAAAATAACATGCGGGTGATAAAATCATTGAAACAGGACAATCATATAGCATGCATATAATGATCAGGCAAGTATGATAATAATGTATGAAAAATAAATAAAAAGAAAGAAGGAGGTTTAGAATGTACAGTAGAGCAATTTTATATTAAAGATCTA
Organism: Beta corolliflora; assembly: GCA_947648045.1. Classification (NCBI taxonomy): domain Eukaryota; kingdom Viridiplantae; phylum Streptophyta; class Magnoliopsida; order Caryophyllales; family Amaranthaceae; genus Beta; species Beta corolliflora. The sequence goes on along the minus strand of CANSZD010000499.1, from coordinate 213,964 downwards.
CATCATGAAATAAATGGTTAGTAACTTCAATATAAAAATAATTGATTCAAGGACCCTCAGGTATTATACCTATGCGGCTTAGATTGAGGAGCGCAACGATCTTTAGGCGGAGCAATCGTGGAACCAAGAACACAGTGATGAAGAATTGATTGAAAGTATTGAAAGTCTTTGATTGATTGAGTGTTTGAGTATTCGAAGTGTTTTGTAGAGGTATTCGTCGGTTTTTTTATTCGTGAAATAATAATCTGAAAAAGCCGTCCGTAATTCGGGAAAATACGGAGTATTTATAGGAAAAAGAAGGCGTGCGCTGCACGCAAGCCTTGCGCCAGGCGCAAGCCAACATGTCAGGCACAATGCCACGCGTCAGGCGCACATTGGTGTGCCTGACGCAGCCCGCCCAATCAAGATTAAACACGTGTAAACGCGTTTTTGAAAAGATAGAAAAGAAAGTTGCGTCTCACACAGGACTTGCGTCTGACTCAGGACTCTATGTGAGTCACGAACTCTACATGTCAGGCGCTCATTGGCTCGTCTGACGTGTTCTGGCCAATGCGCTGGACGCACGTGGCGCGCTGAGTGCAGCCCCCGCGTCCGGCGCATATTCGGGAATATTCGAGCATATTCCTTTGCGCGTCTTTCGAAGATACTTTTCTATCCCTAAAATTTCGGAGATGGAATTTTACGGATCAAAAATCTGATTTTTGATTAAAGATAATGGAAATGATTATGAAAAATATTTATTAAAATAATAAATATTTGATTGGGCTTTTAAAATGGATTTAAAATATTTTATGGGCTTAAAATACAATTAATCATCATGAACAATTAATTGGGCTTTAGAATATCATTTCAAAACACATTTTGGATTGGTTCTTTAGATTGCAATTCCGTTGGGTCGCGCCAACTAATGTCGCGGTATGTTTCATCATTGGATCCTTAAATGGGGAGACACGATTATGTGTCTACAGAAGCCCCCACTTTGACTGAGGTTCAGGAAACCGATAGTCAAAGTATACGGTGTCGGGACGAAGAACGATTCTAAACGCTCTGCAGTTTAGAACTGATCTATAACCGCCGGTCTCTGCAAAACAAAGTTAGTATGCAGGACAATAACTACAAGCAATCTTATTACCTGCAGGGAAAGATGTTAGCAGATAGGTGCAAACAAATCACATAAGCACATAGTGATGCAATGATGCAAACTTAGACTCTCTAAGGATGCATGAAACGCAATGCAAGGATTAAGGTTATGCAAAGCTAAGGGATGACATGTCATGCAAGGTCAGGGTTATGCAGGACTAGAATGTATGAAATGCAATGCAAGGTCAGGGTTTTGCACGGCCAGAAGATGTGTAGAATAATAGAATGAGCAGGAAGATTAGAAATAGATTGAATGATTTTCGAAAATCGTTTTTAGTAAATAATTGGGGTTCGTAAACGAGGTCCGCGGATTACAACTCTTCGGGAGTTTGATATGAATTGGAGGAACCACCACACGTAGGAAGCATCCACTTTGGGTGAGCTTGCCTTGAATTAGGCATTATGAGCCATTATTGAAATTGTATTTGATCTGTAGTTAATCTGTCTTGAACATTGAAAGTTTTCACTGGGGATTGCACTGGGGATTCTTCTTTGGGTATAGGCAAAGTCAAGTATCGCCAGAAACCATGGAATTGTCGGAGAGTCCTTCGGGGACAAGGAGAGCTTGAATTGAAAAATAAAAAGTTTGAATTTATGACTCAAATGCATATAGGTGGGAAAAGGCTTTGACGAGACTAGGTTCAGACTCGAGTCTATGTCGGGATCTAGAAAGAGATTATGCTCCTACATTCTAGAAAGTCAAATCATTAGACCATGACTAATTTTATATTTTATTGAAGCGGTCGGACCTCGAGATGAGGATTCCTACGTATCCTTGCGGAATCAGACCATTCGTAGTTCCAGATCTGATTTCTTTTTTTTATTTTTTTATTTTTTTTTGTGCCCTAACTTTTGCCTAGGCCGCCCTTTCGGGTTTTCAACCTAGCGGGCTTGGACATACCTTGAAAAAAGGAGTTAAGGTTGAATATAGAAGGTTGAAAGGTTGAAAGGTTTAAGGCTTGAGGTTTAGATGAAGGTTGAATTGGTTGAGCTAATGGAGGATCATGGATTTGGATTGTATGGGTTAAGGTTTAATGGGTTGAAGGATTTGATTGAGGGGTAGAACTTGTGTGCAAGCCCCCTAGCTCGACTTTTATTTCTTTTTGCCTTTGGCTCTTTCTTTTTGCCTTGTGCGTTTTCTTTTACTTTTTTCATTTTTTTCGCACTTTGATATTTTATTCACTTTTTATTTTTGCCTGGCATTAAATCTTTTTTTTAGTGAGGCTTGCACACAAGTTTGGTTTAGGGTACTGGAAGGCTTGAAGGATGTTTGTGGAGCTTTGATGTTGAAGGGATTGTTTGGTTTATGGAGATGATGGTTTATGAAAGGTAATGGAAGGGAGAGGGGAATAACTCCTGATCCAAAGTATGTCCTTTTTTTATTCTTCTTTTTTTTTCAGATCTCTTTTTATTGTTGTTAGTCAAGTTCATTAGGTGATTTGAGTTTCATCATTGAATTAGAAGCATAAATAAAATGATGGAAGGCCAATGAAAATGAAAATGAAAATGAAATTCATTTATTAATCAAAAATAAATAGAATAAGGCTTATTAGAAATAAAAAACCTAAATGTCATAGACTCGACAGGAAGGGAAATGAAAGAGCTAGGGGAGGGACTCTCCGACTCGACCTAGAAAACTGGCGTTAAATGACTAAGCCCCGGCGTTATTTAGGTGCTGCCCAAGGGGTTGCTGCTATTACTGACTTTTGCTGCAGGTGGAATTGGCAATCTACCGTCTTCAACCATATCCTACAGGTGATTCTTTAAGGTCCAACACGCAGATGTTGGGTGTCCATTCCCTTGGTGGTACTTGCAATAGGGATTTGGATCCCACCTCTTGGATCTATTCTCGGGAGCAGGATCTGGAGTAGGGCCAATAGGTTGAAGTGCCCCCCTTGCATGAAGTCTAGTGAAGGCTTCTTCTAAGGACATGCCTAAAGGTGCGAATGTTCTTTGATTCTTTTGATAGCCTCTTTTTTCAGCAGCTATGGCATTGACCTCATTACCTTTGGAGCTAGAAGGGCTATTGTTACTCTTCTTGAAAGAGTTGTTGTTGTTGTTGGAACCCTTGTTCTTGTTGGCCTGTACCTCTTCTTCAATCAGCAGGCCTACCTTATAGAGCTTCGTGAAAGACTCTATAGGTTGGAACTTGATATGATCCCCATACTTCGGCTGCAGGTTACGGATCACCAGTCGGACTTGATCCTCCTGAGATGGCCTGTTAATCATTTGTGCAGCTTTATCCCTCCATCTGTTAAGGAAGGTGACGAAGTCTTCGTTGGAGTTTTTGTTTAGTTAACTCCAACTCACGAAGGCCAATGGGAAGCTGAGTATTGTAGATGTATTGTTTATGGAACTCTTCTCTGATGTAGTCCCAGTCATTCAGCTTGGCCTTATTCAGTGACCTAAACCACTTGGATGGAGGTGCATCCAAGGATAAAGGAAAGACATAAGCAAATAGGTCCTTGCTCATGCCTTTGAGAGCCATAGAGATGGAAAATGCTCTCAAGTGGTCATCTGGGTCTTCGACCCCCTTGAAGTTTGGGAGGTCATCCAATGTTACCTTTTTAGGGAGTTTCTCCCTTAGTTCAGGATCAATGATGTCATGGCCATGAGCCTGACCCTCGAGCGCAGGAATTGACTGGATCAATTGCTCGAGTTTTTTAAACCTTAGTTTTGTGTTGGTTTTGATCGGTGGTGGAGTGTCGCCTTGCTCGTCCTCCTCGGTTAGCTTCTCCCTCAGTGCCTTAATCTCTTTGTCTTGTTCCTCAAGACGAGAGTTCATCAGTGTGAGTTTAGCCATAATGGCACTAAGTTGTTCATTAGTATCCCCCATTTCAGATGACGATTCAGAAGAGTCGGAGGATTCGTCTGAAAAGGTGAGGATGCGTTTGACGAGTCTGGGAGTAGGTCGACCTTGTTGCCTCTCTTTCAGACGTTCCCAAGTTATAATCTCACGACCTGTCCTGAACAGAAATCGGATGGACCTCGTGAATAATGTTTTCGAAATGAGAAAATGAGATGAGAAATGGAAATGGAAAATGGGGAATGAAAATAGAAAATGAAAATGGAAAATGATTTTGAAATGGAAATGGAAATGGACATGGGAATGAGAAATGATTAGGAATGGGTATGGTTATGGACTTAGTATGTGCTTGACCATGATGGAGACATGGGCCTAACTATATGCAAATGCAGACACGGACTGGAGTGGACTATGCAAGCAGACTGGATTGGGTTTTGGTGATGATAGGAGAGACTAGACTTTGAACTTACGGGTGAGCAAGTAGGCTAGACTTTAAGGAAGACTGGACAATAAGGGAGACTAGACTCTTAACTTAAGGCAAGCAGGCTAGACACCTAGACTTTGAACTTAAGGGTGAGCAAGCAAGCTAGACAACTAGACTTCGGAACTTACATTAGACTAAGCGGGCTAGACTCGAAAATTGCCTATGGACTTATATGGGATGCTAGACTTTGAACTTACGGGTGAGCAAGCAAGTTAGACAACTAGGAAGACCAAACTCTTAACTTAAGGCAAGCAGGCTAGACAACTAGACTTTGAACTTACGGGTGAGCAAGCAAGCTAGACAACTAGACTTCGGAACTTACATTAAACTAAGCAGACTAGACTCAATAATTGCGTATGGACTTAAGGAATGCTAGACCTTGAACTTACGAGTGAGCAAGCAGACTAGACACAACGATTGCCTATAGACTTAAGGAATGCTAGACCTTGAACTTACGGGTGAGCAAGCAGGCTAGACTTTAAGGGATGAACTTTTATAGTCCTAAGACTGGATTTTTATAGTCCGAAGATTAACTAGGGCCTACATGGAGATGCAAACTAGACCTAGGATATGAATTGGGCCTAAATGGACCTAAGAATTGGATTTGACTAGACTTAGACTTAGATTGGAATTGATTAGGAATGGACTTGGACTAGACTTCACATAAAGATGCAGATGGGCCTAGATTTCGAAATGAACTAGACTTATATGGGCCTAAGATCGACTCAATACTAGTGAATGTATGGACTGAAATGCACATGGGCCTAAATGAATGCAAAGTGGACTCTGATGCATATGGGCCTAGAATGAATGCAAGTGAATTGGATTAATTGGATTGGATCGGATGAAAGTGTATGGACTGGGCTTAGAATTTTCGAAATTCATTTTTGAAAGGAACCCTTGTTTTATCTTTTGTTAGGAAAAGATGATGCATTGATTTAAAAAATATCTTTTTTTTTGAAATGTCGCGTATGATGGTGTTTTGTAAATGCTTTTGAAAAAGAGTAGAATAGAAGGAAGTGCAGGGATTGATTTTTAAAAAATGTAAGTTTTTGAAATTGGTGAATATGGAAAGGTAAGATTGACAGGGATAGCAGGGATGAAATGGGAAGAGGTAGACATACACAACTCTAGCTCTACAATGACCCTCTAGATGCATTTTTTTAGACGGACTTGACCTTGCATGCAAAGACTGATTTTTTGAATGTTTGATTAGGTGAGACCTCTAATTAGACCAAACTACGCGAATGCAGACAGACAGCCGCACATAGGACTGAACGCAGGATTGGCAATACGACGGCTAAATTGACGAAACGCGTGTGATGCACAGACTGCGTGCCACGCAGCATTGCTGCGCGCGGCGCACAGCCGTGCGTCTGGCGCGGGAATGGTGCGCCATGCGCAACTTAATGCGCTTGGCGCACTACTTCCCGACACGTTTTTCGGGGATTTAGGCGATGAATTGGCCGATTGATGAATTTTTCTTGTTTTTAGACGCGGTTTTAGGAACAACGCATAATAATGACAATTTGACCGACTAATAGCAGGCAAGAATTGCAATCACAGGCAATTGTCATATAACATGGATGCAAAAGTTCCAACCTAAAGTCCAGTTCTATGTTTGAAACTATTGGTCAGGTTTAAGTTCTGTCTGAAAAGGGTCCATGACTAAGAGATTGATCTCACGCTTCATACCCCTGCTTAAAGAGGTGGCCACGTGTAAGACGCACTCCAGTCTCAAGTCGGGAACAAGAGAACAATGCCATGGTTGGGTAGGTTTGCTTATGACTAAGATCCAACACTATCGCTCAGGAAGCTTTTTGGAAGGACAAAGCGCAAAACCCCCCGGGGGTGACCTCACACATAGAACATGTGCTAATGAGGCAAGGTAGATTGTCCTTATGGTGGCTGAACAATAGCCATGCATATGCAAAACTGTATATTATTCGAAGGCATAAAAGTAAGAATGAATCGTATTTTTCGAGTTTCACCCACTCATTTAAAAAATTAATTTTTTTAAAATCCTCCCCAGTGAAGTCGCCAAATTATAGGCGTGTTTTTATTTCGCCTACGCGGTGTGAGCGCGTATTATATTTGACTACCCCACTGTTAAGGTTTTATTGAAAATCGTTTTGTATTGACAGAAGTCACCAATAATTCTTTTTAGGAAGAATCATAAACCCAATTGGATATGGGAAAATCAAAGGGACAAATTATCCAATGTAGATTTTCCCGTCATGACTCCATAGATGGTCAAAATGAACCAAAGATTGAGTTCGGGGGTGAGGGTACGAATATAGTCATAATGAACCACATTCGCCCAAAGTTGGCCTCTACTAAATATCGATTCATTGCAGAATTTATGCCAAAGAATAATCAAATAATGTTTTTAGCACAATAAAAATAATTAGTCTAAATTGGTTCAGGAAACACATAAAAAGACTAATTTTTAGTGACATGTTATTAGGCAATCAATATTACAGGGAACCTAACAGGTTGTCCAAATTAATCTGATTAATATTAGAACAGTTCTTTAGGTCTTATTTAGCAAAAATAACATGCGGGTGATAAAAGCATTGAAACAGGACAATCATATAGCATGCATATAATGATCAGGCAAGTATGATAATAATGTATGAAAAATAAATAAAAAGAAAGAAGGAGGTTTAGAATGTACTATAGAGCGATTTTATATTAAAGATCTACATCATGAAATAAATGGTTAGTAACTTCAATATAAAAATAATTGATTCAAGGACCCTCAGGTATTATACCTAAGCGGCTTAGATTGAGGAGCGCAACAATCTTTAGGCGGAGCAATCGTGGAACCAAGAACGCAGTGATGAAGAATTGATTGAAAGTATTGAAAGTCTTTGATTGATTGAGTGTTTGAGTATTCGAAGTGTTTTATAGTGGTATTCGTCGGTTTTTTTATTCGTGAAATAATAATCTGAAAAAGTCGTCCGTAATTCGGGAAAATACGGAGTATTTATAGGAAAAAGAAGGAGTGCGCTGCACGCAAGCCTTGCGCCAGGCGCAAGCCTACGTGACAGGCACAATGCCACGCATCAGGCGCACATGGGTGTGCCTGACGCAGCCCGCCCAATCAAGATTAAACACGTGTAAACGCGTTTTTGAAAAGATATAAAAGAAAGTTGCGTCTCACACAGGACTTGCGTCTGACGCAGGACTCTGTGTGAGTCACGAAATCTACGTGTCAGGCGCTCATTGGCTCGCCTGACGTGTTCTGGTCAATGCGCTGGACGCACGTGGCGCGCTGAGCGCAGCCCCCGCATCCGGCGCATATTCGGGAATATTGGAGCATATTCCTTTGCGCGTCTTTCGAAGATACTTTTCTATCCCTAAAATTCCGGAGATGGAATTTTACGGATCAAAAATCTGATTTTTGATTGAAGATAATGGAAATGATTATGAAAAATATTTATTAAAATAATAAATATTTGATTGGGCTTTTAAAATGGATTTAAAATATTTTATGAGCTTAAAATACAATTAATCATCATGAACAATTAATTGGGCTTTAGAATATCATTTCAAAACACATTTTGGATTGGTTCTTAAGATTGCTCTTCCGTTGGGTCGCGCCAACTAATGTCGCGGTATGTTTCATCATTGGATCCTTAAATGGGGAGACACGATTATGTGTCTACAATCATCATCTCATATTAAAAGTCCTAGTGCAGTGTTCGTGATTTTCTCCCTATTCAAGGGTTTCCACGTTAAATATTCGTGCGTTCTTTATTGCTTTGTTTCTTAATTCCTCCGTATATTATACTTTATTGTTCGATTTGTTAGCGCCTACGATACGAATTCCTAACAAGAAAACATACCTTAGTATGATAGGCTGTCGTACACCTGTCAAATTATTTTTGAACTGGCAAATGACAAGCCTTGCCATATACCAACCGATACGGAGTTGTCCCCAATGGAGTCTTGTAGGCCGTGCGCAACGCCCACAATGTGTCATCTAATTTCAATGACCAATTCTTTCTAGACTTATTGACCACCTATTCGAGGATTCTCTTGATCTGCCGATTAGAAACTTCAACTTGACCACTCGTCTGAGGATGATATGCCAAGCCGACCTTATGTGTAACTCCGTGCTTCTTCAGAAGAGCTTTAAGAGTTCGTTGATGAAAATGAGAACCACCATCACTAATCACGGCTCTTGGGACTCCGAAGCGTGGAAAGATGATCTTCTTAAAAAGCTTCATGACAACTTTAGAGTCATTAGTTGGCGATGTAATAGCTTCGACCCACTTAGTCACATAATCAACGGCGACCAATATATACCGATTCCCACAAGATGAAGGGAATGGTCCCATAAAATCAATGCCCCATACATCAAAAGGCTCAATCTCAAGAATCCCAGTTTGTGGCATTTCTTGCCTCTTCAAAATATTGCCCGTTCTTTGACAATCATGACATGTTTTGCAGAAGGCATGAGCATCTTTGAATATAGAGGGCCAATAGAAACCACTTTGAAGAACTCTATGGGCAGTCGCATAAGGACCGAGGTGTCCACTAGATGGCATGCTATGACAGTGTTTCAAAACACCATGAGTCTCCCAATCAGCAACACATTTACGAAAGAGCCCGTTGGCACACTTGCTATACAAGAAAGGGTCATCCCAAAAGAATTGTTTAGCATTATGATAGAACCTCTTACGTTGTTGATAGGTCAAATCAGGAGGATGAGAACCACCAACACAGTAATTTGCAAAGTCTAAATACCAAGGGGACTGAGTAGAAACAACAAAGAGATGATCATCAGGAAAAGAATCATCTATAGGGCCATCCGAGCTCGACTCAAACCTCACACGAGAAAGATGATCTGCAACAACGTTCTCAGCGCCCTTCTTATCTCGTATCTCCAAATCAAACTCTTGAAGAAGAAGAATCCATCAAATGAGCCTCGGCTTCGCCTCTTTCTTGGCCAACAAATACTTGAGTGCGGCATGATCAGTGTGAACAATGACTTTCGAACCAATCAGATAGGTTCGAAACTGTTCAAGGGCATAACCAATCGCTAGGAGCTCCTTCTCAGTAGTAGCATAGTTCATTTGAGCTCCATCCAAGGTTTTGCTTGCATAGTAGATGACATGCAACACCTTATTCTTCCTTTGACCCAGCACCGCTCCCACAGCATAGTCACTAGCATCACACATAATCTCGAACGGCAAATCCCAGTCTGGAGGTTGTATGATTGGAGCAGTTATCAATGCTTTCTTAATCCTGTCAAATGACTCCAAACAAGCATCAGTGAAATCAAATGTGGCATCCTTAAGCAATAATTGAGTTAGGGGTTTCGCGATTTTAGAAAAATCTTTTATGAAACGGTGATAGAAACCCGCATGACCAAGAAAACTCCTCACTCTCTTGACATTCACGAGAGGAGGAAATTTCTCAATCACCTCAATTTTTGCTTTGTCAACTTGGATGCCACGTTCAGAAACAATATGACCAAGTACCACTCCTTCATTAACCATGAAGTGGCACTTTTCCCAATTCAAGACCAAATTAACATCACAACAACGCTTAAGTACTTTAGAAAAATCATGCAAACACATGTCAAAGTCAGAACCATAAACACTAAAATCATCCATAAATACCTCCATGATATTCTCAATGAAATCAGAAAATATGGCCAGCATACATCTTTGAAATGTGGCAGGGGCGTTACATAAACCAAATGGCATTCGGCGGTAAGCAAAAGTGCCATAGGGAACGTTGTCTTCTCCTGGTTTTCGGGGTGAATAGGAATCTGAAAGAAACCAGAATATCCATCCAAATAGCAGAAAAAACTATGATTTGCTAATCTTTCAAGCATTTGATCTATAAAAGGGAGGGGGAAGTGATCCTTCAGGGTGGTCGTATTCAACCTGCGATAATCAATACACATACGCCACCCCGTGACAACACGAGTAGGAATAAGCTCATCCTTATCGTTCTTAACAACCGTTGTCCCCCTTTTCTTAGGAACGACTTGTACCGGGCTCACCCACTTAGAATCAGAAATGGGTTAGATGATGCCCGCGTCAAGTAGTTTCATTACCTCTTTTTTCACCACCTCTTGCATATTAGGATTCAAACGACGCTGTGTTTATATACAAGGACGGTGATTTTCTTCCAGATTTATTCTATGCATACAAAAGTCAGGGCTGATGCCCTTGAGATCGTCAATGTTATACCCAATAGCTTTCTTATGCGTGCGAAGCACAGTAAGGAGCTTTAAAAGTTGGCTATCATCGACTTTAGCACTCACGATCACAAGACATTCCTCATTACCATCAAGAAATGCATACCTAAGGTGAGAGGGTAATGATTTTAATTCTACCTTCTTTACATGTGGCTCAAAAATGGAACAAGTGGTTTGCATTACCTCAAAACCTTCGGCTTCATCAGTATCAAAGCCATCTAAAGTAGTTACCTCATCATCACCTTCTCCTTTTGAGGCTCCAACAGTGAGAATAGCCTCCAACAGATCATCTAATAAGGCTCGAGGAGCATCATATCCAACAATCTCCTCTATGACATCAATCCTGCAACAAGTGTTCTCAAGCATATGAGACTTTATAGCATTAGTAAGCTTAAAAGTCACAGTATCATCACCAACACTCAAAGTAAGAGAACCGGACTTGACATCAATAACAGCACCAGCAGTACATAAGAGAGGTCTACCCAAGATGATGGGGATTTGACTATCCTCCTCCATATCGAGTACTACAAAATCAACAGGAATATAGAATTTTCCAACCTCTAAAATACCTAGAGGATATTTCACAGAACGATCTGCCATCTGCAAAGTAATCTGTGTGCACTTTAAAACTCCCAAGTTCAGTTTTTTACAGATAGATAAAGGCATAACAGATACACTAGCTCCTAGATCACATAAAGCCTTATCAATAAATAAAGCACCTACATGACAAGGGATGGAAAAACTACCAGGATCCTTGAGTTTTGGTGGGATTTTATTCTGCAATACTGCACTACACTCTTCAGTTAAAGCAACTCTATCTATACCACCAAAATCCTTCTTCTTAGTGATCATATCTTTCAAAAACTTAGCATACACAGGTACTTGAGAAATTAAATCTGTAAAAGGAACTGTTACCTCAAGGTTCTTGACCATGGCCAAGAACTTACCAAGTTGTTGATCGACCTTTAATTTTTGCATCCTGTGGGGAAAAGGTAGTGGTGGTGTAGGAGAATCAGTAACCTTCTCCTTCTGCTTCCTTGCTTCATCTACCTTCCCTTGCTCAATGTCAGTTTTTGAGCTATCCTCATCTTCATATTCATCCACTATATCATTCTGAGCTGGAGGTGGTGAATCATCAGTAGGCATAGGTGGGGCATCATACTGTGTACCGCTTCGAAGAGTGACGGCATTAGCAGTTTCTTTGGGAATTGGTTGCCCCGGTAGATGACCTGGTTGCCTCTGCACATTGTTTTCGGCCACCTGAGCAAGTTGGGTCTCCAAATGTTTGGTAGTGTTCTTCAACTCCTTGATGCTCTCATCACGACTCTGCTTCATAGAAACCATCATCTTCATCAGATCAGACATAGTGGGCTCTTGAGAGCTGGCATTCTGAGAAGCTTGCTGCTAATAGCCTTGGTGTGAAGGCCTATTGAAACCTGGAGGAGGATTCTGAGGGGCCCCTTGGTAGTATTGTTGTCTAGCAGCATGTTGTGGTGGGTTTTGATGAGGTGGTTGGTAGGATGTTTGTGGCATATACTGAGGGTTCTGAACATTATTGTTTTTGTAGGAAAAGTTGGGATGATCCCTCCAACCTGGGTTGAATGTGTTGGAGTATGGGTTGTGTGGAGGTCGCTGTTGAAAAGCATTTGCATGCTCCTCTGATTCGGGTCGGGTTGATTATAGTAACAATCATAAACAAAGTGGCCTTGAACACCACACACCTCACAGTAATAAGAGGTAATAGGAGCCATGGAAGACATCGCATTAATACTCATAGGAGGAGTATTATACTGTGAAGATTTCAGCGCATCCATTTTCATGCTCAACTGGGCTACTTGTGAAGACAATAGCGCGTATCCATCAATATCCAACTTTTTCTTTGTAATAGTCCTAGAAGAACTATGATCATTTGTTGCTAAGTTGGCCAGAAAAGTGTACCCTTCATCCACCACCTTATCTAGGAAAACACCCCCTATAGATGAATCAATTGTACTCTTGATATGGGGTTGTAGACCATTGTAAAATGCTTGGGTGATGAACCACTTGTCAAGATTGTGGTGTGGGCATTCTCTCTGCAGGTCCTTGAACCTATTACATGCTTCCTTCAATGTCTCATCAGGTTCTTGTTGGAAGGTAGCAAGCTTGTGTCGGATATCTACAGTCTTAGTAGGAGGGTAGTATTCTTTCATAAATGCTTCGGAAATAGCACTCCATTCAGTTGCAGTGACATCATTCAACCATTTTTTAGCCTTGTCTTTCAAAGAGAATTCAAATACCATGACCTTCAACTGATCAGGAGTGACCCCTTGATGCTTAACGGTATGACAGAGTTGTTGAAACCGTTGTAAATGATTTGCAGGGTCTTCAGATGGATGCCCTCCAAACTAGTTCTGTTGGATCATATGAATGAGGGCAGGTTTGATCTCAAAGTTGGCCGCTTGTATGTCAGGCATAGTAGGGCATGTGGGAACATTGCCAGGGGAAGGTACCCCATAAGACTTTAATGACTTAGGAGGCATGATCGATTCTGATGGTTCTTCCGTGGATTTTCCCTTATTAACTGGCTGCTTCTTCTTCTTTTGTTTCTTTTTGAGTTGCCGGAGGGTTTTCTCAAGATCAGGATCAGTTGGAACTGGAGTACCTGTTCTTTTAGACCTGGGCATAAAAGAAACAAAGAAAAATATGCAGTGAGATTGCCTCAATTGGAACTTGAAGTTCCAATGAGACAGTTAGAATAGTTCAAATAATTAATCAAAAAGCAATAAAACTAGCCGTCTCCCCGGCAACGACGCCAAAAACTTGATGATTTAAAAAAGTAATACCGCAAGTGCACGGTGTCTGTTGTTAGCAGAGACTTAGCAAATACGGATCGATCCCACAGGGAGCAGATTTCTATCGATTTTCACTTAATTATATTAAACTATCTCAGGGAAACAAATGTTGATTTGATCAGAATCTAAACTAGAAACAAGAAATGACAAGACTATGGTTTAATCAATAAATTAAAAGTCTAGGGCATATGTTTGGTCCACCATGCTTATACCAATCTAAGAATACAAATCAATTCAATGACAAATAAACTAGAGGGTGAGTAATTAAAGAAAAGGTTAATCTTTCGGTCGGGCATTAACACTTTCAATTCAACCTATGCAGTACGATCGCTAACATATTCAGAATTGCCAATTGTAATGAAGCCTCTAAGAATATGATCTTTCAATTCTAATTCCTATTAGCAAATTAATTAACTCTTGATATTGGCCAATTACAAGAATAAAACTATTTAAACTTATCAATTGGAATTACTCAAAACCCTAATTCAAGAATCAAATAATTTCAAAGCATAAATATCATGGTATAAACATGGCTTTCCTCACTTTGCCCTAGAAAATAGACTACTCACTCATAATTGAAATAACTAAAACAAATTCAATAATAAACCTAGAATTCATGATTGGAATTAATGAATGAGCAATTACAAAATTGAAGCAACAATAAACAAAAGCAATAAGAAAGAAATTAAGAATACCTCAAAGCTTGGATTAATGGAAAAGTGGAACAAGGTTTAACAATGGAGAAGAAGGAACAATAATGTAATACTCAAAACTAGGAAATAAAAGTTGGTGTATTTTTGATACCCAAATTATTCCCAAATCAACATATGCAGTATGGTCGCTAACATAATCAGATTTGCTAATTGTAGGTAAGCCTCTAAAGAGTACTATCTCTCGATCTATGACTCAATATTAGCAATATTTAATCAGACAGTTGATCAGATTGCAAGATTAATAATAAAAACACTAATCAATTAGAGAAATTGATGACAAATCAATCCATAAAAAATATCAATCAAGAATCATAGCATATGAACATGGATTCCCAAAACCCTAGAATGTAAACTACTCAAACATGAAACAAAGATTAAAAACTACATCTAAAAAGGAAAACATAATTAAACTAATATATGAAGAAACTAATTAAATTCATGAATTAATGAAGAAGAATAAGAAGTTAAAAACTAGGGTTTACTCCTAAGCTAGAGAGAAAAAGAAAGAAGAAAACTAAACTATGAACTAAGAAAATAAAAATAACGTGAAAAGGGGGAAGGGAAAGGAGTTAAAATCTAATATAATTAATACTAGGTAACCTAATATGACTAGGAAAGTAAGTTACAAAAATAAGGAAAGTCGAACTATCATTAAATGGGCGTATTAATGATCCGCGCGTACGCGTGGCAGATTCTAGAAGAAACAGTGCAATCTTCCGAAAGGCATAACTCCTTGACTAGAATTCTCCTCGGGGCGTGCCACCTATCGTTGAAAATCTCTTCAAGTATAGTTTCCAAATATGATGGAATTATTATATTCTAAGAAGAAAATCAAAAGTTATGATCTGAAGAGTAGACGGGACTCCTTTTTCACATTTCTTCCAATGATTTCCCGCTATGTTTTCGCTCAAACCCGTACTATGACATGTCCATACGATCCTTATGCATTGTAGCTTCTTTACAAGTGCTCCTAATCCTCAAGCTTAGCTAATTATACTCCAAATATGTTCTCATTACCTGAAATTCATCAAAAATCAGAAAACATACTGAATAGGAGTAGAATAATTACATAACTTAAGAATATGATGCAATAATGAACCTACATATGAATCTAAATGCTCTAAAATGCAACCTAAATACACCTAAAAACTATATATAAATATGATTTATCAAACTCCCCCAAGCTAAACCATTGCT
Organism: Beta corolliflora; assembly: GCA_947648045.1. NCBI lineage: Eukaryota > Viridiplantae > Streptophyta > Magnoliopsida > Caryophyllales > Amaranthaceae > Beta > Beta corolliflora. The sequence goes on along the minus strand of CANSZD010000499.1, from coordinate 198,573 downwards.
TGTCCTCAAGCAATAAGACATAGACATTCGAAAAGAAAGACAACCTACAATAAGGGACTACAATAGGGCCAAACACTCAACTGAAAACACGATAGATATAATCACTACACAAACCAAGCATCAAAACAATCTCGAACAAAGCCGCATAGCATGTCATGTATCGTAATCGACTCTCCAATCATACCGCATACCATCTCTCCCAAGCTGGATATAACCAAACCTGACAGACCTCACTATAGTCATGTGCGCTCAAATCTCTCATGTGTTTAAAGGATAAATGATTACACTCAACCTAAAACAAGTCGACTCAGATGAAACATATACTCTTTAACTTTGACTTTTTGACTCACTTAATACTCATCAATGCAATACACAATGATCAAGAGGACTTTTAAGGGTTGTAATGGGGCTGATGTTAAAGGTATGGAATAATTTGGGAATTGTGGTGGAAAAACCAAGAAGGAGGAGCATCATATAACTGAAAACATGACCATGAAAGGTCATAATAACTCCATGCAACAACCAACAATCTCCAAATATAATCAACAACCTTTTTCACTCAAGAAATTCAATCATAACCCTTTTTATTTCACTTTATTCACAACTTTTTTTCACTTCTTTTTCATTTCATTGTTCCTTCTTAGGGTAAGAAAGCGGGAAAACTCATGCATATCTTTTTTTTTCCTTTTTTTTTTCTTCTTTTTCTTTTCTCTTTCTTTTGTATTAAATCTGATTCTCTCTTTTTTCTTTTTCTTTTTAATTTTATGATTTTTTTTCCCATCTTCTAATTTTGTTTTTTTTTCCTATCAATGGTTGTATTAGGCATCATTCAAATTTCAAGTTGGCAAAATAATTGGTTCAATTTCATCTTCGTGAAGCATTACAATATGATTATTTGAGCATATTTGACTCTTCTCCCCAATTAATTGGGTAGTAAGCATCTTTTCTCACGTATACTTGTTGTTAATGTTCATCTCGAATTTTTGCTTGAATTTTTATTTTGTTGCTATCTTGTTGAGATTCTTTGGTACACATTGATTGGATTATTGGGATTTGTGTGTGGTTTTAGTGGTGAATTGTGGATCTTGGTGGGCATATTTGGTGTTCGGTAATGGTTAGGTTCATCTGGTTCCTTCCCTAATCTTGGTTTCTGCAGTGAGGACACTGCATATTCTAGCTTGGGAGAGGGATATTCTATCCTTTATTGCTTTCTAGTGTAGATTTCATTGCTTTCGTAGGATGTTGCACGGTTTGTACCATTCACTAGGAGTGGGAGTTTACGTGTAACCAAAAAAATTGTACTGCTTTCTTAGTTGCATTAGTATATTTCATATCATATTAGACTTCATCTCATCTTAGTTTGCATCTATGGGACTATTGCTGGCACTCTTTGAGAACTTTGTTGATATATTACTACAATTTTTAAGCGTCATTCATCTAGTTCATGATACTTTATAGCACGATTGTTTCGCAATTGATTGTTTGTGGTAAGATTGATTGATCTCTCTCTAACTTGATTTAACTTAACTATGCAGACACCTTAACCTAAGTGAGCTTCTGTGCCTAAGAAACTGACGTATCTGTGTCAGTTATGTTTTTTCATGTGTGATTAGTTCCTCAGTTGTTACAATGATCTTGACTTTGATTTGGTACTCCTTGATATTCGATAATGCATACATTTTGATATGATTGAGGCGTTTCATTTCATTATCTAAGCTCCAGAGTTATTCTTGTTTTCATATTATCTTTCCTCTAGAACCACTAAGCCTTTCTGACTATGTTTGATTACTACCAACATTACAAGCCATTGGCCTCATTTGATATTTGTCCTAAGCCTAGCTTGGGGGAGCGAGTATTAGTTTTGGTTTGATTTGTATTGAATTGAAGTGCTCTATTTGTGGTTTAGAAGGATGGAAAAGTATGTTTAGTGAGCTTTGAAATTGAATTGAATGTTTGAAAGAAAAAAAAGAAAAAAAAAGTGAAAAATAAAATGAAAAAGAAGTGAAAAAAAGTTGTGAATAAAGTGAAATAAAAAGGGTTATGATTGAATGTTGTTGATTATATTTGGAGATTGTTGGTTGTTGCGTGGAGTTGTTGTGACCTTTCTTGGTCATGTTTTCAGTTATATGATGATCCCCCTTATTGGTTTTTCCACCACAATTCCCAAATTATTTTCCATACCTTTAACCTCAGCCCCATTACAACCCTTAAAAGTCCTCTTGATCATTGTGTATTGTATTGTTGAGTATTAAGTGAGTCAAAAAGTCAAAGTTAAAGAGTATATGCATCATCTGAGTCCACTTGTCTAGGTTAAGTTGTCATTATTTAACCCTTAAACACATGAGAGATTTGAGTGCACATAACTATAGTGAAGTCTGTCAGGTTTTGTTAAGTTCAGCTTGGGGGAGATGGTTTGTGGTATGATTGGAGAGTCGATTGGGATACATGACATGCTATGTGGCTTTGTTCGAGATTTTTTCGATGCTTGGTTTGTATAGTGATTATATCTCCCGTGTTTTCAATTGAGTGTTTGACCCTATAGTCCTATATTGTAGGTTGTCTTTCTTTTCCAATGTCTATATCTTATTGCTTGGGGACAAGCAATGATTTAGCTTGGGGGATTTTGATAAATCATTTTTATATATAGTCTTTAGGTGCATTTAGGTTGCATTTTAAAGCATTTAGATTCATATTTAGGTTCATTATTGCATCATATTCTTAAGTAATGTTATTCTATTCCTATTCGGTATGTTTTCTTATTTTTGATGAATTTCAGGTAATGAGAACATATTTGGAGAATAATTAGCTAAGCTTGAGAATTAGGAGCACTTGGAAATAAGCTACAATGCATAAGGATCGTATGGATATATCATAGTACGAGTTTGAGCGAAAACAAAGTGGAAAATCATTTGAAGAAATGTGAAAAAGGAGTCATGTCTACTCTTCTGATCATAACTTCTGATGTGCTTCTTAGAATCGAATAATTCCATCATATTTGGAAACTAGACTTGAAGAGCTTTTCAACGATAGGTGGCACTCCTCGAGGAGACTTCTAGTCAAGGAGTTATGCCTTTCGGAAGATTGCACTGTTTCTGCTGGAATCTGCCACGCGTACGCGCGGATCACTATTCCGCCCAATTTAATGATAGTTCGACTTTCCTTATTTTTGTAACTTACTTTCCTAGTCATATTAGGTTACCTAGTATTAATTATATTAGATTTTAACTCCTTTCCCTTCCCCCTTTTCACGTTATTTTAGTTCTAGGTTTGGTTTTAGTTTTCTTCTTTTTCTCTCTAACTTTAGTTGCAAACCCTAGTTTCTCTTTTCTCTTTATTAATTCATTAATTCTATTTCTCCCTTTAATTGATTTCTTTAATTATATTTTCCTTGGTAGATGTAGTTTTTATTCTTTGTTTCATGATTGAGTAGTCTTATTTTCTAGGGTTTAGGAATCCATGTTTATATGATATGATTATTGATTGATATTAATTCATGGTTTGATTAGTTATTGATTTCTCTAAATGATTAGTGTTTTTATTGTTAATCTTGCAATCTGATCAATTGCCTGATTAAATATTGCTAATATCGAGTCATAGATCGAGAGATATTACTCTTTAGAGTCTTACCTACAATTAGCAAATCTGATTATGTTGAGCGACCGTACTAGCATATGTTGATTTGAGAGCGTTAAGACCCGACCGTAGGATTAACTTGTACTCTAGATATCTGATTAATTGAACTATTGATGATATTTTGATAGATTATAAGTATGAACATGGTGAACCATTACCCTAGATCCTTTTTAGTTTGATTTTCGTAGTTTGATTAGTTTAGAACTTTAATTCAAATATTCTTGATCTTGTTTAGTTTCTCTATACCGTAGAAGCTAGATTAAAACATCCATCTCTCTGTGGATTCGACCCTACTAACCCTACTACATTGTTAGAAGGTTTTGCAGGAATTATTTTTGACAGGTGTACGACAGCCTATCAAATTTTGACCTAATCAGATTTAATTTCACCAACAATAAAAACTAAATAAAACAATACCGTCACCCCGGCAACGGTGCTAAAATTTGATAGGCTGTCGTACACCTGTCAAAAATAATTCCTGCAAAATCTTCTAACAATATAATAGGGTAAATAGGGTCGAATCCACAGAGAGATGGATGTTTTAATCTAGCTTCTAAGGCATAGAGAAACTAAACAAGATCAAGAATATTTAAATTAAATTTCTAAACTAATCAAACTACGAAAATCAAACTAAAAAGGATCTAGGGTAATGGTTCACCATGTTCATACTTATAATCTAACAAAATATCATCAATAGTTCAATTAATCAGATATCTAGAGTACAAGTTAATCCTACGGTCGGGTCTTAACGCTCTCAAATCAACATATGCTAGTACGGTCGCTCAACATAATCAGATTTGCTAATTGTAGGTAAGACTCTAAAGAGTAATATCTCTCGATCTATGACTCGATATTAGCAATAATTAATCAGACAATTGATCAGATTGCAAGATTAACAATAAAAACACTAATCATTTAGAGAAATCAATAACTAATCAAACCATGAATTAATATCAATCAATAATCATATCATATAAACATGGATTCCTAAACCCTAGAAAATAAGACTACTCAATCATGAAACAAAGAATAAAAACTACATCTACCAAGGAAAACATAATTAAAGAAATCAATTAAAGGAAGAAATAGAATTCATGAATTAATGAAGAGAAAAGAGAAACTAGGGTTTGCAACTAAAGTTAGAGAGAAAAAGAAGAAAACTAAAACCAAACCTAGATTTAAAATAACGTGAAAAGGGGGAAGGGAAAGGAGTTAAAATCTAATATAATTAATACTAGGTAACCTAATATGACTAGGAAAGTAAGTTACAAAAATAAGGAAAGTCGAACTATCATTAAATTGGACGGAATAGTGATCCGCGCGTACGCGTGGCAGATTCCAGCAGAAACAGTGCAATCTTCCGAAAGGCATAACTCCTTGACTAGAAGTCTCCTCGGGGAGTGTCACCTATCGTTGAAAAGCTCTTCAAGTCTAGTTTCCAAATATGATGGAATTATTCGGTTCTAAGAAGCACATCAGAAGTTATGATCAGAAGAGTAGACATGACTCCTTTTTCACATTTCTTCTAATGATTTTCCACTTTGTTTTTGCTCAAACTCGTACTATGACATATCCATACGATCCTTATGCATTGTAGCTTATTTCCAAGTGCTCCTAATTCTCAAGTTTAGCTAATTATACTCCAAATATGTTCTCATTACCTGAAATTCATCAAAAACAAGAAAACATACCGAATAGGAGTAGAATAACATTACTTAAGAATATGATGCAATAATGAACCTAAATATGAATCTAAATGCTTTAAAATGCAACCTAAATGCACCTAAAAACTATATATAAAAATGACTTATCAAAATCCCCCAAGCTAAATCATTGCTTGTCCCCAAGCAATAAGATATAGACATTGGAAAAGAAAGGCAGCCTACAATATACTCTCTAACTTTGGCTTTTTGACTCATTTAATACTCAACAATACAATACACAATGATCAAGAGGACTTTTAAGGGTTGTAATGAGGCTGAGGTCAAAGGTATGGAAAATAATTTGGAAATAGTGGTGGAAAAACCAAGAAGGGGGAGCATCATATAACTGAAAACATGACCATGAAAGGTCATAACAACTCCATGCAATACCCAACAATCTCCAAATATAATCAACAACCTTTTTCACTCAAGAAATTCATAACCCTTTTTTTCACTTTTTTCACAACTTTTTCACTTCTTTTTCATTCCATTTTTCACTTTTTATTTCTTTTTTTTTTCAAACTTTCAATTCAATTTCAAAGCTCACTAAACATACTTTTCCATCCTTCTAAACCACAAATAGAGCACTTCAATTCAATACAAACCAAACCAAAACTAATACTCGCTCCCCCAAGCTAGGCTTAGGACAAATATCAAATGAGGCCAATGGCTTGTAATGTAGGTAGTAATCAAACATAGTCAGAAAGGCTCACTGGTTCTAGAGGAAAGATAATATGAAAACAAGAATAACTCTGGAGCTTAGATAATGAAATGAAACGAAACGCCTCAATCATATCAAAATGTATGCATTATCGAATATCAAGGAGTACCAAATCAAAGTCAAGATCAATGTAACAACTGAGGAACTAATCACACATGAAAGAACATAACTGACACAGATACGTCAGTTTCTTAGGCACAGAAGCTCACTTAGGTTAAGGTGTCTGCATAGTTAAGTTAAATCAAGTTAGAGAGAGATCAATCAATCTTACCACAAACAATCAATTGCGAAACAATCGTGCTATAAAGTATCATGAACTAGATGAATGACGCTTAAAAATTGTAGTAATATATCAACAAAGTTCTCAAAGAGTGCCATCAATAGTCCCATAGATGCAAACTAAGATGAGATGAAGTCTAATATGATATGAAATATGCTAATGCAACTAAGAAAGCAGTACAATTTTTTTGGTTACACGTAAACTCCCACTCCTAGTGAATGGTACAAACCGTACAACATCCTACGAAAGCAATGAAATCTACACTAGAAAGCAATAAAGGATAGAATATCCCTCCCCCAAGCTAGAATATGCAGTGTCCTCACTGCAGAAACCAAGATATGGGAAGGAACCAGATGAACCTAACCATTACCGAACACCAAATATGCCCACCAAGATCCACAATTCACCACTAAAACCACACATAAATCCCAATAATCCAATCAATGTGTACCAAAGAATCTCAACAAGATAGCAACAAAATAAAAATTCAAGCAAAAATTCGAGATGAACATTAACAACAAGTATACGTGAGAAAAGATGCTTACTACCCAATTAATTGGGGAGAAGAGTCAAATATGCTCAAATAATCATATTGTAATGCTTCACGAAGATGAAATTGAACCAATTATTTTGCCAACTTGAAATTTGAATGATGCCTAATACAACCATTGATAGGAAAAAAAAACAAAATTAGAAGATGGGAAAAAAAATCATAAAATTAAAAAGAAAAAGAAAAAAGAGAGAATCAGATTTAATACAAAAGAAAGAGAAAAGAAAAAGAAGAAAAAAAAAGGAAAAAAAAAGTGAAAGAAAGAAAGAAAGATGAAAGAACAGGACAGAGGGGAAAAGTGCGGATGGAGGTCTGCTGGGTTGATGATCCGGTAGCAGTAGTCGATGGCGGGAACGGTGGTGAGAGAAGCTGGAGGGGAGCGATGGCCAGGAGGCGAAGGACGGCGGCTGGTTGGTGCGCAGAATAGGAGCGAGTCGCGAGGGAGGCTCGGTGGTGGGGGTGCGCTGGTGGTGCTGCGAAATCCGACGAGAGTGGGAGCGTGGGGGTGCTGTGTAGGGATGGCAATGGGTAGGGTCTGGGTAGGGTAAGGGTAAGGCTAGACCCTTATCCATACCCTAACTTTTGGATGTAGACCCATACCCTACCCATACCCATAGGGTAAAATTTTTTAGGACCCTTACCCGTACCCGTAGGGTCCGATAGGGTCTGGGTAGGGTCTAGGGTCTAAAATGGGTCCAACACAAAAATAAATCCGCTTACATTTTCACATGTATATATAATCATTAAGCACAATTTCATATATTAATTTTGCAATTAGCACACATAATATCACGTACATTCCATACCAATACATATTTTTTGCACATCCCAAAAGTCTCATACATCAAAATATAAATAAATATATTTTACGTGATTGCGATTTGCGGCTAGGGTTCCTAACTGAGGGAGGGTTTTAGTTTTATTGGAAGTTTACTGGAAGGATATGTTTATATATATATATTTATTTTAATTTTTTAAAAAATAAAAATATATATTTTTGTTTAGATGCGTCTATGGGTAGGGTTTGGGTAGGGTCTGGGTATTTGAGGAGTGGACCATTACCCTACCCTTACCCATAGGGTCCAAAGGGTGGGTCTGGGTAGGGTCCTGGATCCATTGCCATCCCTAGTGCTGTGGAATGGTGGTGCACTGGTAGGGTGCGAAGGTGGATGCTGTAGTGATGAAGAGGACGTGGTATCCCAGGACGAAGGAAGAAGAAAGTCCCTCGCCCGGTCAGTAAACTAACGGCCCGGTCAGGCTAAAATTCTGCCCGGTCGGGCAGACTCGCCCGGTTGACCTGGCGAGTTACACTTGACCAAATTATTGAAAAATTAACCAAATTTCAAAATTTTGCTTGCACGCCCGGTAGGGCGATTCTGCCCGGTCGACCGGGCGACCCACACTTCGACAATCTTTTTTCTCTTTTCTGTTTTTAAACTCGTTCCACCTACAACAAACACCAAAAAAAAAAAAATACACCAAATTGAGTAAAATCACTCAAAAAGGATGAAACAAAGATAAAAATCAAAATAAAAAGTAAAGAAAAGAAGAGAGAAAATAAGTTAAAACTCGGGTTGCCTCCCGAGAAGCGCAAATTTAAGGTCTTGCATGACCGTTTAAGATTAGTAGATCACTCATAATAGTTCAATGCTCTAAGAAGCTTATCATATGTTCCTGCAAACATCTCAGAGCATATTATATAAGAGTGAAAAGGAAAAATGAAAAAAAATAGTCCTAAAAAAATATTAAAACTACAAAAAGAAAAATCAAAGGAAAAATTATACTTACAAGAAAAAGAAAAATCGTTAGTCTTTTTACAGGACTCAAAAGAAGGAAAAGAAACTAACTGTACATTATTTACATTATCATGAGAGTCATTCAAAGGGGGAGAAAGAAAGAACGATGGAGGATATAATATAGGAGATGAAGGAATAATGTCAAGTTTTTGAGAGAATGAAACATGAGACTCAAAAACAGTATCAGATGGAACCGACAAAGACTCATGCATTATCTCACTCTCAACTTTAGACTCATATGCAGATGAAAAGTTTATCGAAGAAGTGTGAGACACTTCACTCTCAACTATAGATTCGTCGACATAGAGACACTCACTACCAACTTCACCAATTACACCCTTACCTTCTACCAAATTATCATGAGTCATATCAATGCATTTCTCCTCCGAAATATAATTCTCAACACCAAAATCATTATCATCAAGTATAACCTGTTGGTTAGTAGATTGTTGCACAACAAGTAGTTCAATAGATTTCGTCATGTTTTGGTCATGAGCTAATTCATTTAAATCTTCATGTTGTTTAACAATATACTCTTTCATCATGTTAAAAAGTTCCTGACGCTCTGATGTTTCGGGTTGAAAATAATTATTCACTTCAGGTTGATAACATTGGGTATAATCAGGCATATAAGACTCATTAGGGTAATGGGAATATTCATAGGAATTCATGCACAAATTTTGTGAATTTTGACAATCATATGATGCATCATAAACATAATCATTCGCATTATAATACCCAGAATAATCATATTGCCCTTGATAATTAGAAAAAACATCCATCTCTGAACTATAATTATTCCACTCCATGACAACACACTAAAACAGACAAGGAGAACAAAAAAACCTATTCACAAAAAGAAAGAAAAAAAGAAATATATATATATATATATATATATATATATATATATATATATATATATATATATATATACAGTTTAATTTCCCCAACAATAAAAACTAAATAAAACAATACCGTCTCCCCGGCAACGATGCCAAAATTTGATAGGCTGTCGTAGACCTGTCAAAAATAATTCCTGTAAAACCTTCTAACAATGTAGTAGGTAGGGTCGAATCCACAGAGAGATGGTTGTTCTAATCTAGCTTCTAAGGTATGGAGAAACTAAATAAGATCAGAAATATGTGAATTAAGGTTCTAAACTAATAAATAAAGATAATCAAAGTAAAAAGATCTAGGGCAATGGTTCACCAAGTTTATACTTATAATCTATCAAAATATCATCAATAGTTCAATTAATCAGATATCTAGAGCACAGGTTAATCCTACGGTCGGGTCTTAACGCTCTCAAATTAAATCAACATATGCTAGTACGATCGCTCAACATAATCAGATTTGCTAATTGTAGGCAAGCTTCTAAAAGTAAGATCTTAGTCAATACAAACAATTATTAGCAATATTTAATCAGATAATTAATCATATTGCAAGATTAACAATAAAAACACTAATCAATTAGAGACATCAATAACTAATCAAACCATCAATAAATATCAATCAAGAATCATAGCATATAAACATGGATTCCCAAACCCTAGAAATAAAAACTACTCTATCATGAAATATATAATGAAATTAAAATCTACAAAGAAAAGCATAATGAAAGAAATCAAAGAAATAAACTAATTAAACTCATGGATTAATGAAGAATAATAAAAAGTAGGGTTTTGAACTAAAACTAGAGAGAAAGAGAAGAAGACTAAACCTAAAAACTAAAACTAAAAACAACGTGAGAAGGGAGGAGGGGAAAGGAGTTAAAATCTAATATAATTAATACTAGGTAACCTAAAAATTAATATGACTAGGAAAGTAAGTTACAAAAATAAGGAAAGTCGAACTATCATTAAATGGGCGTATTAATGATCCGCGCGTACGCGTGGCAGATTCCAGCAGAAACAGTGCAATCTTCCGAAAGGCATAACTCCTTGACTTGAAGTCTCCTCGGGGCGTGCCACCTATCGTTGAAAATCTCTTCAAGTCTAGTATCCAAATCTGATGGAATTATTCTATTCTAAGAAGCACGTCAAAAGTTATGATCAGAAGAGTAGACGTGACTCCTTTTTCACATTTCTTCCAATGATTTCCCGCTATGTTTTCGCTCAAACTCGTACTATGACATATCCATACGATCCTTATGCATTGTAGCTTCTTTACAAGTGCTCCTAATCCTTAAGCTTAGCTAATTATACTCCAAATATGTTCTCATTACCTGAAATTCATCAAAAATAAGAAAACGTACCGAATAGGAGTAGAATAACATAACTTAAGAATATGATGCAATAATGAACCTAAATATGAATCTAAATGCTCTAAAATGCAACTTAAATGCACCTAAAAACTGTATATAAATATGATTTATCAAACTGGTATGTTCACTTTGGCATTGTACTTTGTAGTTGCTACTGATACGTCCTAAATTCAATAATTATTGATATTATTTATTTTGGTATAATTCGTTATTTCTTAATCTTGTTATTTGTAACTGGTCCTAATTCTTACATCTAATTGATCGTAATTCATATACCCTATTGAAATTATCGAAAGAAGTTGTCTAGTTGAGTGTGTTGTTTCTATGTCTATATATATAAAAAAACCATTTACAGCAAGAACCTGTCTTGTTTATCTTCGAATCAGTGAAACAGTAAGTGAAGTTTTCAATTTTTCATTTGGGGTTTTTTGTACCTGCTCAGTGATGTTTTTTCTGGTTATATGGCTTGAATATTAGTTTTTTAGTTGTTTATTATCTTGGGTTCCAAGCATTTCTTTTATTTCTTAAATGTGTATTCATAGGTTTTTGGCATAACAATATAACACCAATCTAAAGTAAGGAGTAGGAATGTCTGGTGAATCTACTAACAACCCTAAAAACCCTGAAATGACAAAAATAGAGGCGAGACGAGGCGGCACAGGAGAACGGAGAGGAAGGTCGTGAACAGAGGAGAACAGGGCGAATGGGACGTTGGTGGTTGTTGTTGTTGTTGTAAGGCCCCACCCGTCGGGGTTGAAGGGCACGAATTTCACCTCGATTTTTGCCATCGCGACCATTATGGGTGGTTTTCTTGTTGTTGTGATGGATGAGGAAGGTTGTGGAAGGGTTGGCTGTGAGGGTGGTAAGAGAGGGTGAGGGCCCGACGTAGTTGAGGAGGGGTGGTGGTGTTTGGTGTTCAGTGGAGATGAGACGAGATGAGATGAGATGAGATGAGAGAGTGGGTGTGAGTTGTGGTGGTGTTTGGAGGTCTGAAGGAGGAGGAGAGAGAAAGATGAGAGGAGGACGGAGGGGAGAGAAAGTGAAAATGAATTTGTTTTATTTTTAGGTGAAAAATAGAAAAAAAAAATAGCAAACCTGTCATATTGCAACACTTAGCCATGTAACCTACTAAAACAGGTCACAAATACAAGAAAACCGGTTAAAACACTATACAACAAAATGGCACTACAAGCTTAACCTAATAAAGAATAATTCATAACTTGACTTATTTTGGGAAGATCACGCAAAGGTTGGCTTATTTAAAATAATTTTTCCTATGGGAAAAGGCCACACATAGTCAAATAAGTTATCTCTAGTCTTCTATAGTTATATGATTAGTTTAAACAGGGTACAAAGAGTACTAAATCTAAATTTTTATTTAAACTCAAATAAAAATACTAAACCACCTTAAATATAAATTGTTCCAATAAAAATATTTAACAATGTGCTACTTTTTTTGTGAAATAAAAAATTCATTCATTGATTTAAAGTCATGTGACATCTACAATAGAAGTCAACACTGATAAATACATATGAAATTGAGGTAAATACAATTCAAATATGGCAAAACCACGACCGTTGAGGAGATTTAACACTTATGAAAACCCTTGTCTTTCACATCGATGTCTGATGCATCATTCTACAATGGGGTCTATCGATGTTTTGTAGTTTTGAAGTAGAAATGGATTTAATTCAAGTTATTGTAAACAAAGTACTGACATCTGTTGCAACTTTGCACAGATTCCGATCTACAAATCAACCTTTAGAATCACACAAAAACCAAAATTAAAGTCCCTAAACTCTTATATGGAGAGAGATAGAACCCAATATATAGGTAGATATAACTCAAAAAGGAAAAAAAAGAGCTTACCGCGTCCAAAAGGGTAATAGTTGCCCCTAGATTAGCATGTGAACTTATTAGACCTTATTACTTTTTTTTTTTTTTGGTTAAAAACGACATGCATAAAACTTAGAAATTCAAGTTAGGGTTTGAATAACCCATTACAATCCGAAATAATCCAATCATTACAAAAACTAGGGGGGAGGGCTACTATTTTCGTTACATTCAGGTCTAGTGCGCTAGTTCTTCCATCTTTTGCTAAACCATCCGCAACCCGATTCTCCTAATGCTTCACGAATCTGAACTGGACTTCCTTGAACACCTGTTTGAGCTCCCTACAAGCACTCAATACATAAGAGTAGATGTTACTTTGTTCAGTCCCACGTTTCACTAGTTATAAGGCTTCCTTGCAATCCGAACAAACCACAATATACTCCTGCTTGTTTTCTCTAGCCATGCGTAAACCATGAAAAATTGCAAGTAGCTCTACCAATTTTACATCAATAGCATAAACTTTTTTCTGAAAACCCGAAACCCACTCCCCATTTTTTAAACGCAAAACACCACCAATTCCCGAAGGCATCGAGTCAGAGATAAAAGAGGCATTAGTTTGAACGAAGGTCCACGAAGATGGAAACTCAACTATGGGTGATGAGTAAGAGGTGTGTTGAGTTACTTGATTGGGTGGGGGGATTGAAGACAAGAACTCCCAACATGCATTCACGGCTTTTTTCACAGTTTGTTCCGGGTTTGGGTGAGGATTTCCTTCAAAGAGGAATTTATTTCGATTTACCCAAATTTGGTGGCATATGGAAGGGAAGAGGATGCTCCATTGAAGGCCTTGTATTTTGTTTTTGTTTTGGATGTTCACGCGCAACCACTCATCTTTATTATTTAGATTTAGACCAACATCAATCGGGAAGCTTTCCCATATGGGAACTACACACTCACAGTCTCTTAGAACATGTAGAATGCTTTCTTCATAACTATCACACATGTTACAAACTGAGTTAGGGACGATTTTTCGAGTGTGAAGGAGTTGTTGGGTCGGGATTCTACCATGCCATAGCATCCAAAGGAATAGCTTTATCTTAGGAGGGTGATGACCCCCCAGACCCACGAAATATCCCTCCCAGGGCCCTGAGATCTTTTAGTTTCCCACTCAAAGGCTTTCTTAATGGAGAATGTGTCGTTTTCTGCAAGGGAAGAGTAGGGGACATCTATGTTTTCATTTGGGCTCCATTGGGTACTAAACAGATGATGAAGGATATGATGGGGTAGATCAAAGGAAATTTGAACTCCATTCCATTCTCCCATATTCCACATATCACGCACACTAACCCCTATCTCATGCCTATTTAAGGGTCCTACATACCTTGGTTAGAGACCTTATTACTTATTAATACTTAACAATGTGCTACCTTGTATTAGTAAAATAATTTGTTTATGGTGAAACACCTCGTATCTTTTTTTTATCAATTTTAATTATTGGAGTTTGTAAAATTTCAAAGAATAAGAAGGGGGGAAAAGAGGGAATTGGCTCCCTTATTTGAAGTTTCCAGTGCAAGTTTCCCGCTTTGTGCACTTGTAGTCCAGGTAAAATTTCCCCACTGCTGTCTGCTCTATCTTCCTTCTTTTCACACAATTAGAATTAGAGAGAGAAATGTTTGGCAGAATAAGAGCGTCGCCATCGCCATCGCCGGCGGAATGGTTTGAATTAGAGCGCCTACCTTCCAAGCTTTTCAAAGACGATTCTCTCTCCATCTATGGTAGGATTATTTCTTCCTTTTTTCTATTTTCCCTTCTTTCTCTGCAGATTTCTTCAATTATTCAATTCTTACATTTGGAACTCCATTACTCAAAAAGAAATTTAAGATGTAAAATTTAAAATTGTGGAACATTTTGTTCAAGGATCCAATCTAGGTTTTTTTTTTACTGGATTCATCAATTTTGATTTCATTGGTGACATATTAAATCTTTGAAGCAGCGTTAAATGAACCATTTACCTAAGTTTAGAATTATGAAATGCTTTGATTTCAATGGGTATGTTTGTAATTTTATGCTGCTGCACTTTTTATTGATGCAGAAGCTACTCTTGTGAAGCTTAAGCAAGGATCCCAACTTAATATAAGTCCGACATCCCTAGATTCCATGGATTCTGAATCGAATGAATCGAACTCCGATGCATCTGTGGAATTACAAAAGGTTTCAGGACTGCCTGCCTGTAGTAGTGATAATTCTTGTATGGGTGTTAACTCGAGCTCGAGTCAGGAACAAAAGAGAGGCAGAGAAATCTCTATACACTATCTGTTTACCAAGTATGCGAGTTCTCACCGAGAACAAGGATCGATTAACAGTTGCAATCGCGGGTCTTCAGTGAATATCTCGGTTTGTTCGACTTCGAGTGATTCTGAATCAACAGGTTGCTCAAGCCTTCAGCTCTGAACAACCAACCGTGCAGGTGCAGCTCAGGATTCTGTGAAAATTGTAAGACTTGATAATATTTGGAAGTCAGGAGATGCTGTTTTATGAATCATTTATGTAGGCATGATTGTTAATAGGGTCCTTCAATCTTCTTGTAATGTCAATCATTTGTAATCTTATGAATATTTGATATTACTTTCTCCTTTCCAGATTAATTGTAACACTAATCTATTTGCGAGGTTTCAAGATGATTGTAACATCTCATTAATTAACAAACTATCCATAATTCTGCCCTCCCAAATGTATAGAACAACTTGAATTTACTCCTACATGGGAAATAAAGCTACCCCCATTGGCCAGCCCCTTGGGAAATCAACAACGTTTTCATGGATTTCAAGCATCTTCTAAGGAATTTCGACAACTGGTCCATCAAACATGTGTTCGCAGGAAACGAAATAAAGTAGGCTTATTGGATTGTTAACCGTCGTCTAGTTAATTCCCGTTTTGAAGTTAAAACTATGTAATAACTCAAGACTGCATTCCATTCTTATAAATGACGCATTGGGTGTTCTACTCGAGTCGAGCGTCTCCTAACACTTCTTTTTCTTACTAAAAAAATTAAAAAAATAAAATTAAGCTACCCCCATATATGAAAGCTTTCTTCGGCTTAACCTCCAAATACCACCATATGGGTAGATTTTAGTTAGACAAATTTTTGTTTCATTGATCTAGTGGGGCATTTTTGTAACTATACACCTTTCCAATCTCATCTTTAGCTCGCTAAAACATAGTCAAATAAAGTTTTATTAACAAAAATGAGGCAAAACCGCAAAACCAATAAGGATATTGATGGTCATAAGCAATAATATTACTGTTTACATCAGTGACTTGGAATTTATTCAAAAACTTGTGCTTGTGTATAAAGGTGAGATACACATCTTACAGAACTCTTCCACAAAATTACATTTCAAGCAACTGGCAGAATAAATGTTGAGCCAGTGTAAACAAAGCCTCAAAACTGTGCAATGCTCAGTCAGTAGAATCACAGAAAGAAGGGCCAAATAGAATCACTCCCTTAGCCATGGTGCTTGAGCAGAGGTCCATTGACATACTTCACCGTCTTTGAACCAGAGAGCTGCAAAGGTGAAAAGTAATAAAGTCAGACGAGAATCAAATTGTTTCACGGTATAATGTTGATAAACGCACTCCTACAACATGTTCCCACCATTCAAAAATATTCGGTAGATAGACATAGTTATCCTTCGTAACAGTGCAATAGAACCTCTGCAACAATTGCAGAAGAGAGAGAGAGGGAGGTGATATTTTTTTTATCCTACAGAGAATTCCCCTGATGCATTAAGGCTCCATGTTTTATTTCACAAGAATACCCCATGTTTGATCCCATCAATCTTTGGAGGTCAAAATACACATGGAGTAATAGAATAGCACTCTAGCTCTAGCAGCAAAGTTATTTCAGAATCTATTGTTTTGACTTTTGATACAGTACAAACCACTCGACCAGACTTCTACCTCCTAGAGTCCTAGTACTTGTTTCCGTTCACTAGATAACAAGGTAATCTTTTGGCTCGCTGTTACAGAATTCTTCAAACCATATTCTAGTTTGCATTATACCACAAAATTTGGAAGTACTAATACATACTTCAGTAAGGCAATTCCATGACCAAATGCATAACATGTGTTTCAGTGTTTGGCTATTGAAAATCTCCCCTCGTTGGTAAATTTCATACAAATGGAACAAAACATCAAAGCCATGAATTAATTCACAGAAACAGTCTGAAGATGAGTATTATTGAAGCATAGAAGTCCTAACCTATTTCACGCTTGCCATTGTCAGGGCTATCACTTCCATGGATTACATTCCTGCATAAAAGGTAAAGTTAAGAATAGTGGAGCTTTAGTTGCTATGAAAGTTGCAGCTCAAAGAATAAGAGGCCAACCTTCCCGTTTGAACTGAAAGGTCTCCTCTAATAGTTCCAGGTTCAGCTTGAAGAGGATCTGTTGCCCCTATTAGCTTACGTGCTGATGCGACCACTCCAACACCCTCCCAAGCCTAGCACACATCAAATACTGCCTCAAACTTTGTACTTATATCAATTGCAAGTTATGCCAAAGGACACAAACGAAGGCCATTGAATCTTACCATACACACCACTGGACCTGAAGTTATGTAGTCAATCAGCTTTTGATAAAACGACTTAGCCTTCAAATCCTTGTAGTGTTCCTGTCAGAATTACCATAGGTAAGAACCCATGCAAACCCCAAAAATCCTCACAATAACGAATAAAGACATCAATATACTCCAGTCAGTATCTTGGCTATGCTAAGGGTCGATCCAATCAAGAGGAACATAATCATTCTTCGTAATAATTAAAGATAAATTCCAATTCAAAAACTTTTCCCTCTACTCTATGTTAGGTTCTAACTTCTAAGTTGAGCTTTATATTACCTTACACAACCAATTTATCTAAGGGCCTGTTTGGAAACCATCATTTTTCAAAT
This sequence comes from Beta corolliflora, assembly GCA_947648045.1. Lineage (NCBI taxonomy): Eukaryota > Viridiplantae > Streptophyta > Magnoliopsida > Caryophyllales > Amaranthaceae > Beta > Beta corolliflora. Next base: position 180,843 of record CANSZD010000499.1, on the reverse strand, counting down.
GAAATGATCGAATTTGTCCCAATTCACTTGTTTGGATACTCAATGGAATTGTATTAGGAATTGGGCAATTCCAATACAATTCCAACCCAAGTTAAAAACACATGGTATAAATCCCACCCCCTCCCCCTGTCATTTCAATTTCTCTAAGTTCCCCATTACTCCCTCCCCTCCCTCTCCCCCCGCCGGCGACCCCACCCCACGCCCCACGCCCAAATTGAAATTCAATTCCCATGTTTGCCAAACGAGTTTGAGGAATTGGATTTGGAATTCAATTCCCATGCTTCCGAAACGAGTGTGAGGAATTGGAATTGGAATTCAAAAGCATGATTTCAATTTCTAGAATTGAAATACTAAAATTGAAATGAAATTCGGGTTCCCAAACACTATCTAAAAAAATTAAGAACAAACTAATTGCAATTAAAATGAACTCCTAATAACATTTTATCAACAGATAAGATACATCTCCTGCTGGAATAAGTTCCTAGCCCACAATTAAGCAATCAATTCTCAAGAATCAGCCAAATTGATAGATTATCAACTTCAGTAACAAATAATATTCACATTTTATCAAGTGAAGCAAGCAAATACAAATAAAGAATAGACTTAAAAGTGGAATAATCAGAAAGAAGCAAACCTCAGCTAATTCTTTAGGGCACTGGTACATCTTCAATCCAATCAACTTAAAACCCTTCTTCTCAAACCTGGATATTATCTCCCCAACCTAAAAAAATGAAAAAATTAAAATTCTATCAACCACCCACTTAACCAAAAATTCTAGCAAATAAAACCCATATATTGCTTCAACAATTTTTCTTTTGGTTAGTGAAATAAAATGTAAAAACATACAAGGCCACGCTGAACTCCATCTGGTTTAACCATAATGTAAGTCTCCTCTACTTGCTCCTGCAAATTCCCAAAAAAGATGAGTAAAATTCAAATAAATTACTCAAAATAATAACAAAAAAAGACTCGAAATTTAAGAGAAAGAGAAAAAAAATCAACCATGGAGGCGACTAAACGAGGAAGAAAGATGTGGGGTGTGAAAGAATTGTTTCGAGAAGAAGAATGAGTGAGAGGAGATGTTGGGGAATAAGAGAAAAGATGGGACTGAGAATGAAATGCAGCAAATTTTTGTGGGTGGTTGTTGCGGCGGAAGAGGATGGTGCTGCGGTGAGTGGGGGAAGAAGAGTTGAGTGGTGGTGATGAAATGCAGGGTGTTAATCCCCTCACAACTCCCATTGCTTCCATTGGTAAAGATTGGGGAATTAATTTGGGAGGATTTTGGGTTTTGTAGGATGATATTACGAAGTATGTGTTGTTCACTTGTTGTTAAGGATATGGGTTTTGTTCCATCGTCTTATTCACATTTTACAAAGCTAGCAACTTCCTTTCCTCCCACACGGCCATGCTGTATTGCTGTCACTATTGTTTGTGTTTGTAATTGGTGGATGTCTTTGGCCTTTGGGGGACTTTTTTACCCGCAACTAGAGGTGGGCATGGGCCGGGCAAGCACGCGGGCCGGCCCGGTCCGGCACGAGCCCGTTCGAGGCCCGGCCCGTTGTCCGCTACATGGGCCGCGTGTTTGTCACGGTCAAGAAATTTTATTTCGAGCCCGCACGGCACGACCGACCGCGTGGGCGCCTCGCGGCCGAACGCTCCTTTCCTTTTGTTTTTTAGCCTAAAAACTCCAAAAATACAAAAAAACAACATAAAACACGGGCTAGGCCCGCAGAGGCACGAGCCCGGCCCGCGGGCCCGTGGGCCTGGGCCGGGCCGTGGACAAAATCTGGAAATTTCAAGTCCGGCCCGGCCCGCCATTTCCCCAAGCCCGCGGGGCGAGCCCGTGAACAGGCCCAACCCGGCCCATGCCCAGGTCTACCCGCAACCATTTTAATATAAGTCTTTGCGTGAAACACCCTGTTAAAGAAAAAAATCTGATAGAATAAGACTTTAGGTTTTTCCTGTAAAGAACGACCTTGACTCTTTTTTCCGACATTGACTCATTGAAACCAGACACGTATAAGAGTACAAGACACATGACCCACATCTCTTATGTTCAACCTCATTTCCCTCTGTTCCAATATATACTGATGGAGTCAATACCGGAAAATGGAGAGAAATAAGGCTGAAACTTGGGTCATCTGCCTTGCACATGTTTGGTTTTAATGAGTCAATGTCGGAAAATACTTGGTTAATGCCGAAAAATAGCTCATGTTGCTCCTCGAATTTTTTTAAGGTTTTCTTTTGCCAGATTTTTTAAAAAATATTGTTTCTCGTAAAAACTTGTATTTAAAAAGTTGTTTCTACAAATTTTCCTTCTTTACTTCATTGTTGGTCGTGGTAACCCTAAAGGTTTTGTCTTCAAAAAAAAAACCCTAAAGGTTCATTAGGAGTAATTTGCCTAATGCCCATAAAGTGATAGGAAAAAACACAAAAAATTCAGTAGATGGGTTTTCGGACTGAAACATTTTCACAGCCCCGTCCAATTAATCTAAGCTGGTCAACTTAGATTAAAATATATTCGCATTGTAGTTGGAATGTATATGTGCATTTGAATCACAGTGAGCAGCTGACCTACTAACCATATCCTTCATAACTCGTGGTACTAGGACAGGACTCTTCTTGTTATTCTCATAGAGAAAGTCAGAAAACGCCTTATCCTATCCATAGTCGCAGCCACTCTTATAAAGTCAAATTCAGATGCAATCTTATGAAAGAAAAAATTACAAAGTTCAAGTGAGGAAAGCATGGGCATGAATCATAATTGCTTGAAGAGGCAGCTAAGATCAAATCATAAAACACTGAACTTCACTTATTAGTCCATGTTCTATTGGCCTGAAATAACTGAACTGACTGGTGTTTGAGCTGAATGATAATAATAATAATAATAATAATAATAATAATAATAATAATAATAATAATAATAATAATAATAATAATAATAATAATAATAATAATATGATGGAGCTGAATTGAACCGAAAAACTGAAATATAAGTATATAAGAAGAGGGTCTTGTAATGAAATTAGTTTGAAATGAGCGTTCTTTTTTTTTGACGAAAACACACCAAGTTTATTCATTCAAACCATGCAAGTCAGCTATTACAGCACTATGAAGCTCAGGAGGATATTCCTCCAACCATACCCTCATCTCATGATAGCTATCACTCCCCTTTGCTAAATTGTGAGCTACTCTATTACCATCTCTCCTCACAAAAGAATAATCTATCTTATCACAAGAGATAGCCAATAACTGAATATCTTGAACTACTCTACCAAACGAAGAAGAAGAAGTCTTCCCTTTGTACAGTTGGTAGAACAGTTTAGCATTATCCGTCTCGAGAGTAAGAGATTTAAACCCCGCCTCTAGTGAAATCATTAGAGCATGTCGCATACCCAACGCTTCAGCAACATCTATTTCAAACTTCCCCTTTACCTTATTGCAGGTTGCCATCACAATATCCCCTTCAGTATCACGAGCTACACCTCCCACTCCTATAGTATTGTCATTGAAAATGGCTGCATAAGAATTTACTTTAACTACTCCTTCCGGAGGAGGAGTCCATTTGCTGCTCTCCATCTTACCATTGCACCTTTTCTTGCTCACTTCATTAGCCTTCACATACTCCCCCACCCTTCCCATGGTACTATGAATCATCTCCATTATCTCCATTTTCTTGTTCTCAAAGACCCACTTATTCCTTCTATGCCATACGCTCCACAACAAGTTCCAGAAAACTTCCCACCACCCCTTTTCAAGCTGTATTTTTTGAAGTAGCACACACCATTCAGATAGAGTGTTCACCTGCAGATTGGCTACATCCAATCTCAATGGAGAATAATACCACATTCTACTCACCTCAGGGCATCTAATGAAAAGATGGGTAATAGTTTCCTCCTCTTCCCCACACATGGGGCACACTGGATCCACACTCAAACCACGACGCATCAGCTGCGACTTCACAGCTAGACCACAATGAAGAGCCCTCCACACCAAATGCTTAACCTTCGGAAGAGTGGCCACATTCCACAGATTCCTCTAGTCGAAGCCATCCTGCGTGTTTGAAGTAGACCACGTACACGCATTTTCATCTCGAAGCGCCAAGTAATACGCACTTCGAACACTATACTCACCATCTTTACTTCCCTCCCACGTCCACCCATCTTGCATATTGTATAAAGGAATTGGAATTTTCAAGATTTCCTCTACCTCCCAATGAGAAAAATATGTGTGCAGCTTCTCTTCATTCCACTTTTTATTCTCCATCAACTCACAGACCATCATAGGCGTGTCTTCATTTCTCAGCTCACTTTGAAACACACGAAAGTTGGGTAATTTCGGGACCCAGGGGTCCGTCCAGATATTTGTTAATGTGCCATCACCAACTACTCGCCTAACCCCTTTACTTAGTACATCTCTTGCAGACAACAATGATCTCCAGGTATAACTTGAGTTCGGAGAGGCAGTTACTTCCATAAATTTCTTTGTGGGAAAGTACTTACCTTTAAGAATTTTAGCCATCAAGGACTCCTCATTAGTCATCACACGCCATGCTTGTTTAGCTAAGAGAGCCTTGTTAAAGAGATGCATCTTCCGAAACCCCATTCCCCCTTCTCTCTTCGACTTATATATTTTTTCCCACGCCACCCAAGCTAGCTTCTTCTCTTCACCTTTTTGCCCCCAAAAAAAGCTCCTGTAAACTCTTTCAATCTCCTTGAGAATGCTTATTGGGATTGTGAAACACTGCATCGCATAGGTGGGAATCGCTTGAGCAATTGATTTTATCAATACCTCTCTTCCCGCAAAAGATAAAAAAATTTCTTTCCACCCCTTCAACTTCTTCCAAACTCGATCTTGAATATGTTGAAAAATCCGTTTCTTAGATCCACCTATGTAGGTAGGTAGCCCAAGATACTTATCATGCTCATCAACTGCCTTAAATGTTAACTTCATCTGAAGCGTATTCCTCTTTGCAAGTTCAATGTTTCGGCTAAATGAGACCTCGGATTTATCCATATTCAATTTCTGACCTGAAGCAGCTTCATAGGTAGAGAGAATTTCAAGCACATTTTCCACTTCTTCTTCATTGGCTCGGATGAACAGGAGACTATCATCTGCAAAAAATAAGTGACTAATCGGCTCCACATGTCTACCCACCTTAACTCCATGAATTGCTTTCCGGCTCTCTGCATCTCTAAGAAGAGCAGATAAGCCTTCTGCGCATATAATAAACAAAAAAGGAGATATCGGGTCCCCTTGTCGAAGACCCCGAGAAGTCTGAAAACATCTCGATGGTTGGCCATTAACTAAAACCGCAAAAGAAGCTGTTGACACACAACACATAATATTAGTCACAAATCTCTCCGGGAAATCCATTTTTACCAACATAGCCTCCAAGAACTTCCACTCAACCCGATCATATGCTTTGCTCATATCTAATTTGAGTGCTAGAAATCCCTTTTTGCCTTTCTTCTTCTTTCGTAGATAATGGAAACACTCATATGCCACAAGTATGTTATCTGTGATTAATCTTCCCGGAACAAAACCACTCTGAGACTCATTAATAAGATATGGCAGCACTTTCTTTAATCTATTCGCCAACACTTTCGAGACAACTTTGTACAGCACATTGCAGAGGCTTATGGGTCTATAATCAAGCGGAGACTCACACTTCTTTTTCTTGGGAATTAACACCACATGTGTATTATTAATTGACTCAATCTCCTCTCCATGATTCAAAATTCGCAACACTCTATTAATAACATCATCACCTACCGTTGGCCAGAAAGTTTGGTAGAATATTGCCGACATGCCATCAGGTCCCGGTGCCTTTGTAGGGTGCATTTGGTCTAAGGCATCCTTCACCTCCATGCCCGTGAAAGCTGCAGCTAACATATTCACATCCTGAATTTTGAGCTTTGTTTGAATTTTATTCACCACCGCGCTCGGATCCGCCTGGTTTCCAGTTGAAAACAGGTTCTCGAAGTAATCTACAAACACTTCTTGAATTTGATCCTCCTCTTCGAACTTTGCCCCGCTTCATCATGAATTATTGTGATGTTATTGCGCTGCACCCGTTGTTTTGCCTTGTTATGGAAAAAAGAAGTATTCTTATCCCCACTTTGCAACCAATCTTGCCGACTTCTTTGTCTCCAAAAGAGCTCCTCCCTCTTCTCCAGCTCATCCATTCTGTCATCTATCTCCCTCATCTTTGCAATTGTCTCAACAGATTGATTTTCAGCCATGAGTCGCGTCATATGTGCAGTACATTCCCTCATTTCTCTAGCAAAATCCCCAAACTTTATTCGACCCCACGACGTTAAACTACTCGCCGTTCTGTTCAGTTTCATCATTATATCACCTTCTTCTCCCCACGCCTTTTTTATCACCTCCGCACAAGCATCATCCCGTAACCACATTTCTTCAAACCTATAAATTCTTTTCTTCTTCCTCCTTGTCCCTCCATTAATACCTCTTTTCATGCACAACAAAATAGGTAAGTGATCAGACCTTCTTTTTGCGAGATGTGTCACATACGAACCCGGGAATAGCTCCTTCCACGCATCATTAGCAATGAATCTGTCGAGCCTCTCCTGCAAATTTTGCTCCCCTCCTCTATTATTGGTCCATGTAAATTCATGCCCAATATAACCCAAGTCTCGGAAACAACAAGTCTCCATAGCTCTTCTCAAAATGTTAGCTTGATTTACATCAAACTCCCCTCCTCCTCTTTTCTCACTCGAAAGCATCATTAAGTTGAAGTCTCCACCACACAACCACGGTCTATCATTCCCCTCCGCAAGATGCTCCAATAATTCACCAGTTTTGTGCTTGTGTTCATCTTGTGGGTGCCCATAAATCTCCGTAAAACGCCAGTCCCCATGCTCACTATTAATCACCAAGACATCGATATGGTTAATCGAAAATGATTGCATCTGAATTGTTAAATCATCAGACCACATTAACGCTAATCCCCCACTTCTTTTCCTTCCATCTCCAACACAACTCACTGCAAGCATGTTTGTAAAATTCAGCTTCCTTTTGACTCCTTCCATCTCCTGCACCTTCAACCTCGTTTCACTCAAAAATAGCAACTGAGGATGTTCTAAAATAATCAAGCGTCGCAACGCATTGACAGCAAAGGCCGTCCCCATGCCTCTGCAATTCCAAGAAAGGGTGTAACTCATTGATCACCGAGAGCCCATTGGGTGGGGCCCGCCACATTCAGATTGTTCACCTCCAGTGCTATTTTTGTCTTCTTTTCAGCAGTCCCACTTTCCTGCCTCCCCGTACTCTCCCTCATACTCTCACTTTCTACTCGCTTCACTCCCACCTTAGGCAGATTATCTTCCTCCATAGGCATACTATCTCGATAAACACGACTCCACTTCTTCTTATTCAAAGCTTGCTGCTGCTGCAAAATTTGGTTCTTCTCGCCATCTACATTGCACACTGGGAGAGGGGGGTTTTCCTCCCTAATCGTTGTTGTCTGCTGAATCCCCACCATACCTGAATTAATCTCCTTCTCCAGTCCTTCCTGCATCATCAGAACCTCCAACTTATTTCCACCATCCTCCTGTCTCACAGTCGAAATTTCAGCTATGTTCTCGGGCCCCTCTTTCTCCTTCAAAACCACCTGTTGAAGTTTATCAGCCATATCATTGACATGACCCTTCACCACCAATTGCTTCACTTCTTTCGGTTTTGTTACAAATAGGGTTTTCGCACAACTTGTCATAGAATACTCCTTTCCCATACGATCTTCTACTCGTACCAGCTTCCATGGTGAAGCTTTAAGCCCCATATCAAACTTCAATATTGGTGGATCAATATCCTTATTCTCGTCACAATCTTTAACTCCATGTCCTACCAATCCACAAACAAAACAAAACAGCGGCGGTTTTTTGTATTTCACATCAAACATATCCTCCAGTCCACCCCTCATCTTTAATTTCACAAATTTCATCAGGGGTTTCCTGACATCAATCAATACCCTCAACCGTATCGATTTATCGAGACCCATGGAGTTCGAGTTGTCCATTTTCACAAACGATCCTATCTTGTTGCCCACTTTTTCAATATTTAGAATGTTTAACCTACCCTTGAATGGTAAGTTATACACTCTAACCCACATTGGAAGTTCAAAGAGGGACACATCAGAGGGTTTCACACTATTATCAATGTTCCCGAGCAATAGGGCATGATTATCAAAGTGCCAAGGTTGCTCTTGGATTATTCTTTGTTTGTCTCTCCAGTGGAAAAATTGAAAAACAAACATATTTTTTCCGATGTTTCTAATCTCTACACCATGTTTAGGTTGCCAAACATTCTTCATAGTTGTTATAAAAGCATTAGAATTTATGTGGCGATTAGTCCAGATCTTACCAATCAGTCCAAGTTCAACTCGCGCATCTTCGTCCTCTTCCCCCGTATCATCCCAATCCACCTCCTCCTTCCCAGGTTGCGTTGAATGAGCTGCGGAATATTTTGTTGATCCAGCCATGTCACCATTATCATTGTTCGATTGAATATCACTACTCTCTATGTTATCACTGTTAACCATGATTATGGGATTCTCCATTCTTTCGCACACGTTTCAATCTAATCAAGGTCAAAGACAACCCCCAACGAGGAACCCTAGGAGAACCTAGAAAAAACCTCCCAAGGAAAACCTAGAGGGAACCCAATGAAATGAGCGTTCTTATAGCAAGTTACCTATGATAGTTGGCAACCAAGGATGTATTGGCCTAGTGGTTAAGATTGAGGTGCTGTGAACGATATGTCACAGGTTCGAATCCCCCCTCCCCTTCTTTGTACTTTGTACACACATAAAAACTTGAAAGAGAAAACCCTGGAAGAAAAAGATTCCAAAGAAAAAGAAGTTGCAAAACCCAAAAGAAGAACAAACCGAATAATCAGTGTAAATTTCAAGAGTACGAAAGCAGAACCGAAAAAGAGCGCTGCCAAGGTTTGCATTGAGCACAACTCTTTTGACGAAGATCATCAAATGGCGAAGCAAGAAGAAAAGACATTTGAACTGGGTGATGGATATTTCTTCTAATGTTTGTCATTGAATATTTAATTTGTTTCTGGATGATCATTTCTGTCGCTGGTTTCAAAGTGTCACGCACTCACGCTACTCACAAAAACATATCGATCTTATACAAGCCATACATTTATCTGTCAATTAGTAATAAAATTCATATGACATCAAAATATTTTCACTCCAGCTAATTATAAGCGTTGCTCGTATCAAGCTTCAATGCCAAAAAATCCCTTCAAAGATTTGAAATTCTTCATATGATGGAACATCCCGAAAGCCTTTAGAATATTATTCGTAATTATCCATAATTATCCAACATGCGGCGAAATAACTTTGATTAAGAGACAGTGTCATTCAAGAAGCTCTGTACTCTGTAGACAATATATTAAGTACCTTTGACACGATTCTATGAACCCGCGATACGAGACGAAGGGATCAATAAACAATGCTACATTGCTACATTCGGCCTCTAGTTTCTGCAGGAGCAACTTAATAGAAGTTTTTTGTCAAACCAACAGCAACAAAAGCTCCTCTCAATATATCCAAAACCATCGTAGTGAGTGAGGGAACGACTATGTGCCACTATAAAGGGTTCATAAAAACCTGTTTACCATAGTAGGCACATTCAGACTGAACATCAAGCCTGAATATCCGAGACAACAGTGCAACAGTTTTCAGAAGCTTTAAAGAACAACATTGCACTCTCCACGTAGAAGATATGTCAAGTCTTCGGATATGCTTACAGACCCATGTATGTGGGGGAAGCATGAAGTTACCACCATATATCTCGACCCTCCTTGGACATGTTGGGACTAAAACTAATTATTTTCAGGTCTCACTGACAAATGTATCACCTGCTCAACTTACAAAAACATCTCAAATGATGCCAATAATCATCAGAGTGACCAGAAAAAAGGTCATTCTCTTCCCAATGAAACAAAAAGAAGAATTAAAAAATGAGCCGCTTTTCATTTATCTTCCTTTCTGTATATTAAATCAATGAAGAATGTTTACATTCACATAAATGGCATGAAAATCTGCCATAAAAAAAAGGAGAAAGGATAAGGAGCATTAACAAGAGAAAATGAAAAAAGATGTGTGAATCAAATTAATAGCCATTTAGTGTTCCACCACTACTCCCAGAACAACTGCCACAAAGAATAGGTAGAAGTCATAATCTGCCTGACAATTACTATCAACTATCGCCTGCGAAATGTCCTTCTGAACCAGCCATTTCTTTGTGTTTTCTCCTTGATATCCCTAGCTGTACCACCATACAAGATTTCAGTCTAAATAAGTTTAGTATATTAACTCTAAGTGCAAATTATGTAATATTCTATCATCTACTGAAGCAAGGGATACCTTGAAGTCGACCAGCACGATATAAAGCTTCCTCTGCAATAGGCCGCCATTGTTGAGCACATGAAAAGTTTGTCCCCATGCCAACACTTAGTCCTCTTAATAGGTGCACGGTTCGAAGAACAGAAAACAGTTCTTCAGGAAAGGCCTTCAGAAACAACAAACAAGAAAGCAGAACTGTCAGGTGAAATTTTAGTGTTTGTGGTTAAGAATCAAGTCAATCAACAGGGTAGAATTGAAAAGCATTATAGACAATCAGAGAGTGAGACAACATAAATCAGTACCTCAACCGAAATCTTTTTAATAGAGGATCCTTCAGAGAAGGGCTGTAGCATTGTAACTCCCGGAGGTAGATTTGTGTCGAACATAGTCTGAGCTAACTTCAGCATTTCATCTTCTTCATTCTCACACTTACTCACGGTGCCAATACCAAGCTCCCTATACCCGGACAAGACAAAGATAGTGAGGAAGTTTTTTCCTCATTCAATTTCTGTATATTTATGGTACTGGATTAACTTGAATAAGATAAGTAGCCTATAATTGTGGGAAAAACTAAGACCATGAAACTGAGAGGAACTACTTCCACAAGGTTGTAAGTTGTAACAACCTATAGCTTTCAATTGCTCTTAGAGGATCATTATCAGCCATAGCAAGCACTAGATTTGCATATCCAAGCCTCAAGTTCTCTGGGAGATCTTTCACTTGCCCATAGTCCAGCAATGCAACCTAAAGAGTTATCAAATTCAATTAAAATACGAAAATTTCATGATAATTATTAACGAGCTTAAGTTCACCTAATAAAATATGTCAACAGCGTGTAATTTTCAAGTACACTTTGCGTCCGACTCACCTCAGAACCTTTACATATTAGAATGTTTCCTGGATGAGGATCTGCATGGAAGAAGCCACTCTTCAATATCATCTGCCCATATGCTGTAGCCAAGCTTTTAAGGATATTCCTGTAGCGCATTTCAGATTAACCCAAACAACAGTCGTGTCACATCAGGAAAACTAGAAATGGTTATATTGGGTTATTCACAGGAAAACTAAAAATGGATGTGAAGAAGAAATAGATGTATCAGTTCCATCTATCACTAGAAAAGGGTTAAAATGAGATTGCATACTTCTAGATGAAAAGTAGGCTTACTGCTTTGCTGCAGCTGCAATCCGACCACTAGGGTTGACGCCCCTTTTTGCCATTTCATCACCAAGTCTTAAGATTGGGATACCATCAATGTAGTCCATCACCAATACTTTCCTAATTAAAGGAAAATCAGTTTTAGTAGAGAAAGGGTAGAGCTCATCCACAGAATACAAAATTGAGATGAATAAGAAAGTGAGCGTATAATATCACATCGGAGATGCAAAATGGAAGCATTCCGGGCATGTCTGTTATTATATAGTTAAGAATTCAGAACATAAGTCAATTTGCTGCTTATAGTAAGATCAGAAGAATCCCTACCAACCAAGGTGTTTGGAATAGTCGCTCTATACACGCAAAGGGAGGGTGCACATGTTTTCCTCAACGGCTCAACCCCCCCCCCCGGAAAAACCCAATCAAGGGTACCTGAAACTGAAACTAAATTGCAGTTTCTTGCACCTATTATTTATACAGCATATATACACTAAAGAAAAGCCATCTGGAGTTTAAGTACTGAAAGATTATTCACGAAGTTAGATTTGTTGGATATAATGCAAATGGAAGTTGTGGTATAGACTAAAAGGGCCATGTTGTATCTGAGAGTTCAGATTTATGAAGCTTTTCAGTTACAAAGTCTATTCCACTCTGTTTTAAATGTGCTGTAACAGTTGCTTATTTTTCTCCCCCAAATCTGATTTCTTTCCTTAAATTCAGAGAGCTTTTAAGGATTATTTTTCTGGTTTAATTTGACAGATTTAATTTGGCAGATTTCTCTCCTAAAATCTTTCTTCAGTTACAGTTTGTTTTTGGCTATAAAACAAGTGTTTTGCTGTCCTCAGAAATACACAGAAAACATTATCTTCTTCCTCTCTTCTTTTCTGATTTTCTCTCTCCAGTTCTGAGCATTATTATGAGTTCCTAATTTCCCTTATTTGAGTGCACATTAAGGGGAATAGCTGTGTGAAATCTTGGGGGGCAACGCCACTTCCGATTGCACCATAGTCGGGGCGATTTTTGCTTCTAAGACAGTGTTTCTAACACGTCACAGCTTCATTATCACATTAATCTTTTTGGCCCACATTGTTATCCATCTTCTGTTTTTGCAGAGCTATATTTTCTACAAGATTGACATGATAATGATGAACAAAAGTTTGGATATGGTCTATAGCTGTGTAACTTAACAAAACTAGGGTAGTTAATGGAGCAACTGGGGATGCAAATTTGTCAGCACGTTTAAATCACAGTTTGCAGCTTACCTACTGACCATGTCCTTCATAACTCGTGGTACCAGGACAGGACTCTTCTTGTTATTCTCATAGAGAAAATGCCTGATCCTATCCATCGCTGCAGCCTCTCTTTTGAAGTCAAATTCATATGCAATCTTATGAAAGAAAAAATTACAAAGTTCAAGTGAGAAAAGCAAGGACATGATTGCTTTAAGAGGCAGAAAGATAAAGTCAGAGACCACTAAACTTGATATATATTGAAATCAGTTAGGAATACGTGAACTTATAGCAAGTTACCTACGATGGTTGGCAAAACACATCAAAACTTAAATTTAGAAGAGAAAACTCTGAAAAGTTTTAGCAAATTCCTCAATAAGGCAGCTAAAGATACACCCATAATGATAAGACAACTAAACTAGTCCTGGAACATCTTTCATCTGGAATTCTCTCTCTTGACCTAACTACATAAAAAGACTTGTACACATAATCCAAAAACTGTCTAACTGCGAACATCTCCATCAAAACTGAAATTTAATTGGATGTATAATTTATCTACTTACATACAAGTCAGTTAACTAGGGCATCATGAACCTCTTCAGATAAAGATAAGAGCATGAAATATATTTTCACCAAGAGTAAAAGAAGTAATAGAAGATATCCATTTATTTAGATCCAAGCTAACTAGCCCTCGAGTGCATACTGAAGAGCCATTTTAGAAATTTGAGAAGTATCACTCTTGAGAACAAGATGTAGGAGGTTCATGCACAGTTGTAACTTTAGCCTAAATGATTACTAGTTTATAGAGAAGCAATGTGATGGTACTAAAACGTCTAAACATTTCATATACTTGTTTTTTGGACAGAAATCCTATCATGATTCGTGACTTAAGTCATAGACGGTCAACCCCCTACATTAGCATTTACTTTATCTTAGCTTTAGGCTTAAAGAATGGTGATTAAAATAGGAGTGGAGAAAAAAAGCATAATTATTTCCACCTGTTTCTCCATTTCCTTTGTCACAGAATAGAGATCAAATTTGATATCTGTTTTCTGCATGTATAGAGCAAAAGCTTGCAAATTACGAATATCAGTCATCATCAACTCCTGAACTCCTGGATGTTGGACCTAGAAGATTATCAAGCATCAGATAATTATAGAAACATTGAAGCTTCAAAAGAGACATCCCAGTTATCTACCTTGACAACAACATCGTTCATGTTGCCCTTCAACCTTGCACGGTGGACCTGAGTTTGAAGAGAACACAACAAATACATAAGATTCAGCAAACATGTTTAAGCAAGGATATTCCTATATGAGATAGGGTTAGCTGAATTTATATATATATATATATCCCTATACCACACACACACACACACACACACACACACACACACACACACACACACACACACGAGACCAATGGTGCAGAAGGCAGAACCATACTACGCCAACATCTTCTGTACATCAACATACAGATTTCAACAATCATAACATCAAGAACAGTCTACAGTTAGCAGAGACATGCAAGCCTAAAAATTTGCAAACAGACAAGCAGTAGAGCCAAAACATCTCGCTCTCACCAAATGGCTAGTGGAATCCAGCAACTACAACTTGTAATCATAGAGACTACATCAATATAAGAGATAAAACTTAGCAAAGATAACCCATGCAACTCTACCTAATACTTCTGGCGACAAAGTCAGAGAAACTATCCTAAGTGTGGGAGACAATCTTTTGGTTCCATGAAGGTTTCAGAAATTTAATCTTGTTATACTTCCTCCGTTCCAAAATACGTGAAACACTTGTCTCAAAAAGCTCTCACATAAATGAGAGAAGTGTTTCACTTATTTTGGAACGGAGGAAGTATGTTATAATTGTATAACCACCATTAATCAGAGGGATAAATAAAGACATTAACTAATAAAGAATAAGCTCAGATAGAAGCAGCTTAAAAAGAGAAATCTGACATGAGTTTCTTACAGTGTTCACTATTTTTTTTTCTTCACATATACTAAGTCCAAATTAGAACCATCAAAATAGAAACAGTTACTAGAAGTAAAATGGCAAGAGTTCAGAACCTTTAATGAGGAACACGTACCTGTGCAATGGAAGCAGAACCAAGAGGATTTGCATCAAATTGATCAAACACTTCGCTAATGCTTTCACCTAACTCTGTCTCTACCACGAGTCGAACAACCTCATAAGGTGTAGGGGGAGCTTGATCGCACAGTGTCACTAGCCGTCGCACCCATGCAGCAGGGGCCAAATCAGGTTTTCCAATAATTTGAGCAACCTAATCGAAACCTCGTCACCAAAAGCATTCAGAATATAAACTTAGTCATTTCTCATAAACAAAGGCCAAATCTTTTCTACATTTCATAAAACTCGATATGTTACTAAATGGAACTCATTAAGCCATGGCTATGCTATAGCAATGAAGGGACACAATCCAATAAACAAAAACCATTCTTAATATTATCCAACTAGCACAAAAAGTGGGCAAAAAACATAGACTAAACCATTCCAAATCACTGAAATTTACATGCAAGATTATAATCACACTCCTAAGTGACTAATGCCTATATAGAACAATGAAGTAAGCCACAACACTAAAAAAACAATTGATAATGTACAATCAACAAAATTATTCCTTTTCTCTTGTATAAATCAATTCAGGAAATTAACACTATTGTTCATGGTTAATAAATCGATTCGAATTAAACAAGCTCAATTCATAAAATTTGATTGAAAATTTAAACAAATCAAGAAAAGAACAAGAGCAAAATGTAAAGAAATTAAGAAAGAAAATTGGAATACCTTAAGAAAGAAGCCACCCATTTCATAGCACATATTGTAAATCTTATCAGCAGCAACCTCATGTTGCCTTTCCCACATTTCCTCTTGTTTCTTTACATCCTTCACAAAACTCACTCTTGCTTGAAATACCTGAAAATTCCCACAAAAAATTTCCAAAAAAAGATAATGAATTTGGCATCATACCCATTTCCAAATCCAACCCAAATACATGATTATGCAAAATTAAAAAAAAAAATCAAAAAATTGCAAAAACCCAGAAGAACAAACCTTATACCCAGTATAAATTTCAGCAGTACGAGCCCAAAACTGAAAAGAACGCTGCCAAGGTCTCAATTGACCACATATCTTTTCTCGAAAATCATCAAATGGAGGAGCAGGAAGAAAAGGCATCTCCTTTTTTTTTATGAAGAAATTGAACTTCTAATTTTCTGAATGAATGTTTAATTTGTTTGTGTAACTAGTTTGGTTTCAAAGTGTTAGGCTTTGAAACTTTGGTTTTTTGAGTTAGTCAAATTAGTAAAGGAGTAAGGTGTAAGGGTAACTGAATAGCAGAAGAGGACACGAAGAAAATTGTGGCTTACAACTCACAAGCTAATGCAAATTGCAATGGATTGCCCATTTTGGAACTTTTAGTTTTATGGTCATGAATTGATGAATGATCAAGCTTGTCAATATTTATGGGCCATGCACCGGTTTTTCTACGAAGGGATGAACTTTAGGGATTATGTCCAAACTTTTCTCCTCTTCATTTGTGGTATTAGTTGATAGTGAAAATTTTGTTTTAAAGTGTTATACACTTCAATGAGTTTGTGATATGGAAATTAAGTTTTTCATAGATGTAAATTTCACAAAATTCTTTAGGAAAGGATCAGATTTTTTTCCTCTTCTTATTATTATATGACAAAGAGAAAAAGGGATTATGAATTACTTTTTACGAAATTAGACAAAGTTAATTCAATTAAGAATGCGTTGGTAATTTCTACGGGATCCTCCAAGCTAGGAGCAAAATCATCAATAAAAAAACACCATTTACTAAATTAGAATAAAGGAAATGATGTTATACAAGCCTTACCTTTTTTTTTTTTCCATTCTTAATAAAATTCATACGTCAAAGGTCGACTTCCAATAAAATTCACTCCACCTAATCGTAAGACTTGGGCCATATCAATCTTCAATGCTACAACCTCTCAGATGATCTCAAACCCTTCATGAGGTGGAATATCTCAAAAGCCACAAAAATATGGTTCATAATTAGTCAACGTGGATACGTGAAATCACTTTGATTTAGAGATATGATGACATTCAAGAAGCTCTTTATCATATATGCAAGTACCTTTGACACTAATTTACGAACCACATTACAAAAGTGATGGGTCGAGAATTAGTGATATATTCCACCTCTAATCTATAATGTTTTTCTTAAAACCCAATAGCACAAAGCCCCCTTAAGATATCCAAAACCATCCTAGTAACCGATGAAACAACAATGTGCTAAATTGCTAATATGACTGGTCAAACAAAGGAGACATCATGGTGCTCTTTGTTTTTCTCCTTCCAAATCATTTTTAAGGACAATGGCAAACTTACATAAGAAATAATATATAGACAACCATTTGTAGTCAAGTTCATAGTTCACTTATTCAAATTAGCTAATTAGCTATGCCATTCGCCATGAATAATGATTGAAAATCTTCAGGAGGACTAAAATCTTCAAGAGGTGCTTTGTCCTCCTGTACACACAAGGGTTCGCTCAAACTTTACCACTAGGCGCCCGTTCTTTCTGGAATTGGAGAGAATCCGAACCGAACTAAACCGGCGGGCGAACCTGAAATCGAGCCAAAACGCGCCTAAGAAGCCTAGAGAAGGAGATATTATCTAAATATTCTTCTTTGTTCTGTTTTTTGAACCACAATTTTATACATAGTTGCTTACACAAAACTTATTTTAAAAAGTCCATACATCACAGAGTTTACATATAATTACATATAATTAAATAATAGTAGTAAAAAAATAGCAATAAAAAAACAAAGTAGTAGTAAAAAAATAGCAATAAAATAAAAATGACCTAGTATTGTATTGAAAAGTAGCACAATACTTATTGTCTAAACTTGAATGAAGGAACGTCGACCAATGTGATCTAGGCGACTAATTCCACGTTTCCTCTGGTTAATCTCACAACATCCAGTAAAATTAGTGCATAATCTAGCAATACACCTCCAAGACATCCTCAAAAAAACAAGAGTAGATTTTCCAAGAGGAATAAGTAAATTGATGACAAGGAATTTGTGAACGAGCATCATTAGCAAAGAGCAGAGAACCACAGTGACAATAGCGATCCAAGGTTTGACAGGGAACATTACTGCGAAAAGACCCGTCATGAAAGTTAACAGAGTTGCAAAGAACGACGCAAGCAGCAACGAGACACTGAAATCCAGTATCATTAATGAATTGTGCCTACTGCTAGTAGCCATGATCCACAGGAGACAGAATAAGACCATCATTGATAAGCACATTGCCACCACATCTGAGATCATAAAGACCTGAAATGCTACCTTTGTTATGAAAATCGGAATCCCACTAGTTTCGTTGAGTCCACCAGGAACAGTGAATGCTGCTGTGAATGTTATTGTTGTCAACAGAGCTGCTATAATACCCATTGTATTTACATAGGTTTTCATCTGTACTGTAGGAATTCCCCACATGCTTCGAATACCTATCATTTCATTTTTATCCCCAATGCTTTTTTCAATCTGTACAATAATAAGGAAGCTGTTCTGTTAGTAGTGAACTAGTGATGAATTCACTTCAATGTTCCGGACTATCCCTCTTATCTATTGTGTTGTGCACAATGCCAATCATAAGATAGAAATAAGAGAAGGATCCAAACACGCTAAACAATGGGTTTTTAGCACAATGTAAATAACATTCATAGAGCGCAAGTGGTGGAGAAATAATGCAATAAGTACTTACATCAGGAGGTAGACATGATGATTCTCCTATCAGATCGCCAGGAGTTTTACCAGCCTTGTTTTGTAATTCTAGAAGTTCCACTAGCCATTTACCCTTTGATGACGACTTACGTTCAAGTTCCCATGTTTCAAAGAAAACTTTTACAAGGTCAAAACGGTTACCTTCAATTGCCAAATGCAGCGGCGTGTTTCCATTTTTATCCTTTAACTTCAACAGATCTCTTAAAGCCACATCTTGAAGGAGTCGAAAGAAATAATAGTCCGATGGATGATTTATAAGTAGGTGCCAAAATGTCTGACCCTTAGCATCAGGAATTTTTGCTGCTTCTGAGGAAACGGTGCATAGAGTTGTAGCTGTAGACAGGTTGCCAGCTTGAAATGCTCTCAGTAAGGGGGTCAGACCATCTTGATCAGGCGTACGTGCAGCTTCTACATTTGCCCTCACCATTAACTCTATGTCTTCTTTCTTGAATGGCTCCATGTCTTAGGCATTGTAAAGATATAATTACTATTAGGACCCTATGATGTAAGAGTACAGAAACTACCATAAACCTCAGGGTGATCCCTTAAATTGCACTCAACTTAAATGCCTCTTTGTACAGAAAAAGGATAAAAATAAGTAATAATTGTCGAAGTAGAAAGACTTACCAGGAAGACTTCTAGCAAGCAGATGTAGGGGTGTCTCCTTATGTTTGTTGACTAAAGTAGCTGACTTTTGATCATGCCCTAACAATCTTATTGCCAATCCATTGTTATTTGCTATGAGTGCTTCATGGAGAGGCGTATTGCCTTCTGCATTCTGGACCAACCATGGTTTCTCATAACGAGCACCCTTGAGGCTAGCCTCTTCTTGATTTTGAAGGATACACTGATTGCATAACTCCAGTAACACTGACAAAAAGCCTGATTGCCACAATGATGAACAAACAAAAGCATCATTGTTCTGTTGGGTGTTATCTTGATTTCCTGAGGCAACATAGATTGAGGTATCAGGACGATTTCGCACCAGGACATGAATCGGAGTATCCCCTTTAAGGTCAGTTTGAGAAACAAGTGCTGGACATGAGCTTCCAAGTACTTGTTGAATAAAATCTACAAAGTCATCTTGCATTATATGGCTTTCATTCTTTATGCGCATTAATCTATGAAGGACATTCCTTCCCTCAGAATCTTGTGAGAGTAAGAAATCCATTCCTAACCTGCTCATTCTTTCTCTTAGAAAAGTTATGTTCGCTTTGTCTGCTGCTTCACATTCCTCCCGTGTCATTTTTCGTTTCCTTAGTATCTGCAAACACATTATCATCAACTTAGAGAAACAGGAAGGTGATGATAGGAGGACAGTAAAATATATTAGTCCTATCAAGCACTAGGTTCTAAACTCGTGCAATGCACTAATTCTATTTGTTTCATTCTTTAAACCGGGTCTAAACTTTAAAGAGATAATAAAAACACAATAGGGCCAGAAAAACTGTGAAATTTATAATCAGCAATCAGGATGACTCCTACCTCAAGTAGATTATTTTGTTGAATCAAAGATGCTGCTGAGATGCCTTCCATGTTTCTGATGCTGAGTTTGGTTGAGGATTCCAATAGAACTCGCACCATATTTATGTCCTTATTCTTTGCAGCGATGTGTAATGGTGTATTTCCTTGTTGGTTCTGGTAATTCCTAAGGGCGTATATCTCTTTAAATTTAAGCAGGTTTATACCTTCTTGGTAGTTGGGCATCTTACTTATCAGAAGGTGTAAGATGGAGTTTCCGGAAGCATCACAGACCTCTGCAGACTGCGGCAAATGGTAAAGTATGGTTCTTATTACCTGCAGATTATAAGGTGTGCTGAGTGATGCTGCTCTATGAAGAGGAGTTGAACCTTTTGCATCAGGCCAACATGTTACACAACTTCCTTTCTCTACCAGAAAATTTATCATACTTGACATATCTTCCCCGGTCACAAACTTTATCACCAACGCTGCTCCTCCCTCGTTGAGTGGTTGTTTTACTTTGGTCATTATTGATTCGCTCTCAGCTAGAGATTAACAAATACACAACAGAAGTTAGAAAGGGTTCATTATTTTTGTGGTCGGAAGGCAACAATAGCTGATACAGACTTACAGAGATGAAACTGATAAGTGAGTTGAAATAAAGAACTTGTTTTTGATAGAATAAAATAAAGAACTTTGTATGAGCAGCTCAAACTATCATAATTACTTTTTCAGATGTACTTCATCCATGTTAGTTGAATATTAACATAAGATAAAAGCACCACAATCATTTTACTAATATGCAACATGGTTGTGTTTGTATCCTTTGTGGTATAATACATAAATCTCTTATTACAATTAAAAGGCACAATAGCTTCCAAATCTTGTTTCCAATGTTAGATAATTTGTTGGTACCACCACCACTACATATGTTTACTATATGATCAAAGTATATTACAATCATGCTCGTTAGTATTGAATTCATTTATAGTCCGTCGTAGTTTTATTGGGACTGTCAATTCCTAATATTCTTGCTATACTAGTTATTCACTCAAGGGATGGGGTTGGTTGGGTTGGTAGGATTTCGCCTTCCACCCTCTAACCCCTCCCCTTGGGCATGATTTGATCCAATGGCAATCCTGAGATAGGATCTTTGTAGAGAGTCCACGTAATTTACCATTGACTTTTGAAATGTTCGCATACCCCAATTTAACCATAATACATATATATATATATATATATATATATATATATATATATATATATATATATAGGGGAAGGCTCTTGTGAGAACACCCCTCTTAGGTGAGAACACCAACTTATGTGAGAACAAATCTGAACCATTGGATGCTTTAAATCTAAAGGTTGAGATTTTTCTAAAAACAAAAACAAAAAAAATCTCCTTCACCCATCTCAGATCACAACATTTCCATTTCAACCCATTTTCTTTCTCTCTCTTCTCCTCCTCATTATCTCTCCTCTCACCATCAATGGTGGAAACAACACCACCAACATCCAGTGACTAGTACTACCACCGCGATTCTCTCTCCTCTCACCATCAATGGTTGAATCAACACCACCAACATCCGGCGCGACCAACACTACCACCGCGATTCTCTCTAATCTCACCATCAATGGTGGAATCAACACCACCAACATCCGATGACTAGCACTACCACCATGATTCTCTCTCCTCCTCCTTCGTCCAATAAGAGATTCAAATTGTCTCTCTCATTCTTTCTCCTCCTTCCAAAATCATTACCGAAAACAGGTGATTTCGCCTATTACTCTGTCGGACACATCATCGGAATCGACGATTTTTCTTCTCGTGGTTTGCATGGTGCTCAGCGACTTGCTTTAGTTTCGATTTTGCCGGACTTGGGAGATATTGTCATCAATTTCGCTAGCGTCGGCGACTTGTGCGTTCTCTCGTCGCCAAGCTAAGTTCTTCAGAGTTTTAGTTCAATTTTGTTGTTTGATTTTAATGGAGTTTTCTTCAGAGTTTTTAGATTTTGGTATTGATTGAAATATATTAGAATTGATTATCGTTTGGTATGGAATTCTAGTGGTATTGATTGAAATTTTGGTATTCCACATTATTATCGTTTCGGTCACATTATCACCATACATGATCAATGTATGCAAAATGTATATTACGTTCTAAATTAATGTATATCATGTTCTAAATTAATGTACATCATGTTCTAAAATAATGAGCAACATGTTCTAAAACGATGTACATCATGTTCTAAAACGGATACATCATGTTCTAAAACGATGTATATCATGTTCTAAAACAATGTACATCATGTTCTGACCTACATTTATTCTCACATATGATATATGTTCTCACTTGAAATATTTCAGAACATAATTAAAATGAATTGGAACATGTTTGAAATAATTCAGAACATGTTTGAAAAGTTTTAGAACACAATTGATATATTTCAGAACATAATTAAAATAATTCGAAACATGTTTGAAATAATTCATAACATGTTTTAAAAAATTTAGAACACACTTGCAATATTTTAGAATATCATTGAAATAATTCAGAACATGTTTGAAAAGTTTAGAACACACTTGAAATATTTCTGAACATAATTAAAATAATTTGGAACATGTTTGAAATAATTTAGAACATGTTTGAAAAAATTCAGAACACGCTTTAAATATTTTTAGAACATAAGCTTGATATTTCAGAACATGTATATATGTATATGTATTGATTATATTCTCATGTTCTAAAAAATATATGTTTGTGTTCTAAATTTTAAAGTGTTCTCATATAAGTATGTGTTCTCACTTAAGGGGATATTCTCACTAGATCCCAACCCTATATATATATATATATATATATATATATATATATATATATATATATATATATATATATATATATATATATATATATATATATATGGCAAAATCACGCGACAAAGCATCTTACACGAGAAATGAAAACTTAGAGTCAAAACACTTCTTACTTAGAGTAACAACACTTTTCACCTAGAGTCACGACCACTGGAAAAAGGTTGGAGTCACAACAGTTGATGTTTTCTCATGTGAACCCCCTTCTCTACATATACTAGCCTTTATATGCACGCGTTGCGTGCGTCAAATATCAAACGGGGAACCATCTACTTATTGTGATTAACGGTAGAATTAATAAACTAAAAACCAAAAGCATATAACTTAGATGATTTCTAAAATTACCGATGAACTATCTACTCCTCTTGAATAATATTGCTATTGTCAATGTTATGTGGTTGATCATTTTAGCCAAACGAAATCGATTTTTACAATAATACTAAGTCATAGGTTTAGCATTAGTATTGTGCCGGTCAAATTAAAAAGAAAAACAAACAATAATACTGTGGTAAATAATATAAAGATTAATATAGATAATACTTCAATATATATATTCCATAGGTTTTGTTGTGATTATTTCCTTCTTTAATTAGGCAATGTCTAAAAAACATCAGTTCTTGTTTTTTTGTTTCATGCAATTAGTTTCTTTTGGAAGGAAAATTAATTGCATTTTTTATTTCACCTAGATTTATGCTAATCAACCAAGCTGTTAATTTTTTTTATCTTTTCCTTTATTAATTTAGTAAAAAAATCTCTTGTATAAGCCAAGGGTGAAAGTGTCTTTTCATGTGGACACCACTCCTCACCTCTTGGCTTATATAATAGAGATATATACACACACAATTCAAAAGGAGAAAAAGACTATTAGAAAATGATCAAAGTAAAATTTCTCGCCATGCATATATAACCAAACAAAAGACAAACATTAAACTTACCCTTCAAAAAGCATATGAGCTTGAGGATGAAGCAACTTACAATAATTAACATGGTGTTTGATTGCAAGATGAAGAGGTGCTTCGTTTGAGGCGTTGATAATATAAGCCAAGCCAGGATCCTTCTCCAACAACAATCTCGCAATCTTGACATTGTCATGAATAATTGCAACATGAACAGGAGTATTTTTCTTAGCGTTCTGCATCCTCCATGGCTTCTCACTGGCCTCATCATGACTGTGTAACCTCCTCACCTCCTCAAAGTAATTAAAGAGTAAACTCACGATGCTTAAGTTTCCGACCTCAGCAGCAACATGAAGAGGGGTGTTTCCTTTGCAATTCCTTTCACAAAATAGCTCATCATTAATGGGAAATCTCCTTAGAGATGCTTCTATGAAATCATGTTGCTCGTGCCGAATTGCTATGTGAATGATATTGTTTTTCCAATGGGTTTTCTTACGTAAATATTCATCGCTTTGAGCTTCAGCTTGCAGAATCTCTACATTGCCTTTCATGGAGGCAGCATAGAGTTCCTTCTCCATTTCTACTGCCTGATTTGGATTTTCCATGGCTTCCAATAGCTCAGACTTTGACTTATCTTGCTCTTTCTTTTTATGGTTAGAGTACAGTTATTAATTTACGGAAGACAATTTATAGAATCAAATCTTCAAGGAGAACACGATGTAATTGTTGTACTAAAAAACGAAGACTCAAAGTCCACGTTGTATCACTGAATTATTAGAAGTTAAGTGTTAAACCATGATCTCTCTGAAATATTATAAGCTAAACCACGTTACAAGTGGTGTTTTTTTTTCCCCTGGGTACCTTGTTGCTAATTAGTACCAATATTATATTATGTATTATAGTAATAGTATTAGATAAGTTAGTAAATCTGGTCAACTCCAAACTCCTAAATTATTTCTTTTCTGCTAATTTTACTTGTGTCCAGTCAGCTGTTGTAGGTGCTAACTCTGGGTTTCATACAAAGAGTATTAAAGATACTATCATACTACCTCCATTTCTTGTATACTGCAAGTCTTGCAAGTTGCAACATTGTCAACGTGGATAAGAAGAAATAGAAATTGACATGAGCTAGTTTGTGTTAGGCGGTCTGACTTGTTTGGTCGGACCACTTAAACTTTTTATTTTTTCTTAACTATCGAGCATTTTTTTGTTTACCTACTATTTTTTATAGATTTTTGGAGAGATATAGAATATAAATTGTCAACTTATATCCAAGACTTAGTAACTTATACTTCCTCCCTTCCTAAATAAGTGTTACATTCACTTTTTCATGTAACTCAATGCGCTTCATTGATCATTAATATCTTTAATTGCGCACAAGTAAAAATTATATAAAGTTAGATATTTCGAAAGTATACATTGAGACGGATCTAATAAGATCTCACTTAACTATATTTTTCTTTATATAATAGCGAGATAATAGAGTCAATTTTAGTTGATAGATAGTGTCAATTTACTCATTATAACACTTGGTAGTATTTAGGAATAGAGGAAATATTACTTTGTGAATTGACACATGCTGAAACTAACACGGTTCTTGTGTTGAACACTAGTTAGCGTTTATATCTCCAACAAAAAATATTTTGCCAATGTTCATGGTAACAGAACTAGGTTCTTAAAAAAGCGATCTCTTCATAAAATTTTCATTACAACTCTATACTAATTATGCTACATGTTTAAAAAAAATTATGCTACATGCAAAGATCGATGCTAATGAGACTTTTGTTGCAAAATTGCATATAAGGGTCCGTTGTATTCAACTTAGGCTATGTTGTGTTCGACTTATTTTAACTTTTATCAGAAAAAATAAGTTCAGATAATATAAGATGAGATAAATTCGAATAAGATAAGTTCATATAAGATAAAATAAGTCTAATAATACAAACATCATCAAGTGTAATACGTTTCGATAAAATAGTATAATTTCAGATAAGATAAGATAGTAATATAAGTTAACTTTTCAGATAAGATAATTTCAAATTTCATATAGGATAAGACCAGATTTGTCAAAATAAGTTGAATAGAACGGACCCTTATTTTGACTTGTTTGAACTTATTTTATTTTATCTAATATTACATAATCTTATCTAAAATTAATTTATCTTATTTGAACTTATCATATCTAAACTTATCTAATCTGAAATAAGTTAAAATAAGTGGAACAAAATAGAGCCTAAATCAAAATTATGCCACCATTTTCTCAGCTAGATATTGACAATTTCACATCAAGGGAGGGCAACTTAAACGTCACCTAAAAAAATTAAAGAAATCAAGCAAGCAAAGCTGATTTAAAGTGCTTAACCGCAAAAGGATTATGTTCACACCAAATTGAATCATAACAGTTGATAGAACCCAACAAACTACCAGCAATTTTAAAATTATATAAGAAAGGTTATATAAGACGCCAAACAAAGCATATAGTATAATATTAGCAAAATTATAGATAATACAAAATTAATTTCACAAGAAAAGAAGAAAGATTAACCTGATGAAACAAAAGTGCACCAGAAGTCGCCTACGAATTAATTGGCTAGGAGTTGATGAGGTTGCAAATAATTAAATACTTGAGAAACTAAAATGTTTGATGAATGTTGAATTCTTCAAACTTGATGAAGTGTGCAGTAATTATGCGAAGATGAAGAGTCAGTACTCATCAAAGTGTAGACATGCAATAGAAAAAGAAGAAATTTGAGGGGAAGAAGATTGGTGGAAACTGAAAGTGCTAAATTATTATAGAAATTGTAAAAAATCATTACAAATGTACGTTCAAATGTGAACACTTTAATTACTTCTATTTTTTTGGGTTTTTCTACATTATAGCTGTTTGTTTCTTCAGTTTCTAGGTTGTGCTCCAATATTTTTAAAATTCCACGCAGTGCCCCTCAACTTAAATTTTTTCAATGAACAATGCTCCTGTATAAATTCAGATGTCATTTATATCATCTACTTTTTGTAATCTAGTGACATTAATTTAACTCTTAGAGGGAGTATTTGCATTTTAGTTTTGTTCCATCAAATGACAAAAAGTAAATAAAACTAATGACGCATAGTTAGCGATGGGGTATTATGCATTAAAAAGTTAAATTTAGAGACACCGTGTGGAATTTTGGAAAAATTTGGGTAAAATGTAGAAATCGAAGAAATACGAGGATATAATGTAGAAAAACCATTTTTTTCAAGGCAATGAGAATTATTTTACAAGAAGGGAAGAAATTAAGATCCTTTTTGCAAGAATCAAGAATCAAAAACCCTTGTCAGAGTATCACAAGGGAAGGAGCGCCTTACAACCAATAGCGCAACCTTGATCCTCAGTATAACTCACTAAAGGAGTAATGCATACTACCTCCGTTTCTTTTTAATTGTTACACTTTGACATTTTACACTATTCACAAATTTCACTTTGACTATCATTTGTGATTTATACGTGAATAAAAACATAGTCATGTGGGATCTTGTTAGATTCGTCTCAACATGTATTTTATTAATATGTACTTTTTCTATTTCTTACAAATACAAAAATAAAGATATATGTACTCAAAATTTTGCATTGACATGCGTGAAAAGTGTAAGTGTAACAATTAAAAAGAAACGGAGGGAGTATAATATAACCATGGTATTTCGGTAAAAAAAAGCAGAAAGATGCTTAAAAATTGGTGGCAAATTGGTAATAAGGTCAAATAGTTGATTGCAAAAAGTTGAGGAACCATATCGATATGTAGGGGTGTGCACAAACCGGTCCGGACCGAAATTTGGACCGGATCGGACCGGAATTTGGACCGGACCGGACCGGAGATTCCGGTCTGGTCTCCGGTCCGCCGAAAATCAGGATTCCGGTCCACCAGTCCGGTCCGGTCCAAACCCGGAAAATTCCGGTCCGGACCGGTTGGACCGGAATTTCTATTATTTTAGTAAAAAAAAAAGTTTATATGTTAAAAAAAATTTAAAAGGTAGAAAGTTAGAAACTTAAAAACCTACTATTTATTCTTTTAGGATTATTGACATTAAAATTATTAATTTTTAATGTATAGTATAATTTATAAATATATTTAAATAAAATAAAAAAGAATTTTTTTTTTTGAAAAAAAAAAATTTCGGTCCAAGAGGTCCAGGTAGGGGTGTAAATGATGCGAGTCGAGCTCGAGTTTGGCTAAACTCGACTCGAACTCGAAAACTCGAAATCAAGCTCGACTCGACTCGAAAACTCGCGAGCTTGAAAAAATCAAACTCGACTCGAACTCGAAATCCTAAACTCGAGCTCGAACTCGAACTCGAATCAAGCTCGAACTCAAATCATGGCTCAACTCAAACTTGAGTCAATCCATGTACCTTGAGTTAGGTACTTGGAGTAGCCTTTTATAAAGAAAAAAAAGTTGAGTGTTTCATTGTCCAACCAATGTGGGACTTTATGAAACAAACTTTCATAGAAAAAAATAGTTTCCAACCAAAAAGTTTTTGTTCCATTTATAAAGAACACAAACTTAAACTTTTGTTTCCCAACCAATGTGGGGCAACTTTAATTCAAACAATAAGTATAGCTAGAGTAGTAACATTTTGTTGAGAAAAAAAGGCTATTGTTTATACTATAAACTAATGTGGGACATTTAGTATTTTACATAAAAGATCATTTTTAATAGTTTTCTAGTTTGTTCATGAGATTTTGAGCCGAGCCAAGGCTAAGACTTGTTAAAATCTTATGCTCGACTTGTTAAACATAACCTAAACACAAACTATAATTAATGTCCACTATGAAAATATTTTCTATGAAAGTGTTTATTACATTTCATGGATTAAGTTCTTTGAAAAAGTTTGAAAATTATTTATCGAAATTGCAAGTATTATATATATATTTTTTTCGAATTTCTCGCGAGCTTTTCGAGTTGAGTAGGTAGTAGCTCAAGCTCGACTCGTTAGTCATCGAGTCGAGCTCGAGTTCGAGTCGAGCCTACTCGAGTCGAGCCTACTCGAGTCGAGCTTTGACCGAGTCGATCTCGAGTAGCTCGCGAGTTGTCTCGTCTCATTTACACCCCTAGGTCCAGAAATTCCGGTCCGGTCCCGGTCCAAGAAATCCCCGGATTCCGGTCCACCGGTCCAGCCGGTTCCGGTCCGGTCCTGGACCGGTGCACACCCCTATCGATATGCAGTGTTATACACCCCCTATATTTTTTTACTTGCTACATTTTATTTCCCAGTTTCCAAAAAATAATTTCAAACTTTGATATCTTGAGTTACCTATAAGAAAAAATTATATATTTATAAAACACACGTTGAGACGAATAAAATAAGATCTCATATGACCATGTTTTTTTCTTCTTACGTACGTATACAAAACTAAAGAGGTCAAAATCTTCATGTAAATATTCTTTTCTTTTTTAAGGAGAAGTGCCCTACTGGATCCAAACAAGGCACGGGTTAATCCGACTGACCTAGCTACACAGGCAAGACCCTTGGAAGTTGGGGGGTATGGGAATCTCATCCTCAAAGTGCCTCTTTTGAGGTTGTGAGATACAACTCTTACCACTAGACCAAGTACTATTTGGTTCTCATGTGAATAGTGCCCATAAATCCTATACGTTTTCAGGGGGATTTTGTTGATCGAATCTATCCGAATGAGATGTCTATCAAATAATTGCAATTGATGTTATTCGATTCCGATGAGAGGGATCGGAAGAGATTTGGAGAAAATGGGTTTTTATGATCCGATAAAAAAATCGAACTTATTTAGAGAATGAAGCAAGTAAAAAAAATGGAGGGAGTAACCAACAAAAAAAACATAGTACATTTCAAAATAAAGTAATACTTTTTCTATACGACATTCTCTATATAACATACTACTTTTGCTTATAGATATACTAATTTTTTGTTGTTGTTGAAGATACCAATTTTTTTAATCCTAAACTAACGGCAATGTCGTAAACTAATCGTAACTTCTTTTCTATTTTTTGCATTTTTTTTCTAAAGTATTGTTTTCTCCTTATTTACCAAATTACACTGTTCTATTTGTATAGAACACTCCTGAATTGGCAAGCATTCCTCTCTACATGAAAACAAAAATTATAAATATCTAAATTTTAACAAGCTAAGGATCGGTGCGTCTATTGCTTTCAATTCGAATCAAGATAGTTTTGAGATGGTACCAGTTAGAAGAGTTGTGGATACTGAATTAAAAAAATCAACATAACTAGGCAGATGAAATGACATGTGATGCGTACAGCATACATGTAATATACTAATATTCAAAATTATCTTTGGCTTAATGTAATATTCAAACCTGGTTAAGGAAACAATAACTTTCATTGATCTTCCCATGTTTACCATGGTAAAAAGGATCTTTCATATAAGCAACAATGTTTTTCTTCTTGGTGTAGAGAGAGCCACAAAGGTAATGATATAGGCCGAATTTGATCCCTGTCTTGGTTACCATATGTTAAGACTTTAACCAACTAAACTAGTTAACATCTACCGCAACAATGTTGTATCTATTAAAAAAATTATCATCATCGAAACATTTGTTAATCAACTATAGCCTTTGTGACCAACTAAAACCATGACGCAATGGTTGTAGCCATTGTTGGTGACTCGATTCGATTTGACACATAGAGTCCGTCTGTTATTATAGTATGAACACTAGACCAACTACAAGAGGGGGGATGAATTGTAGTTGAGGGGAAATTTTCGAATTTAAATTGCGGAATATAAATGACTTAAGAATGAAAGAGAAAATGCACACGAGATTTTTACAAGGAAAACTTCCTAGGCCCAATAGGAAGAAAAAACCTTGACCCCAAGGGATTTTGACTCAATACTTCTCTTAATATAATAGGCTAACAGACTCTCTTTACAACCTATTACTGGATCATTCTCTGTTCCTCTAGGAACTTGTTCCCAGTCACTCAGTTCCCCCTGAACTTATGACACTCACTTGACTTCACTCGAAGTCTTCTCTTTTCTCTCTTTCTTTATCTCTCTTGATTACAAGGATATTCTCAGATTCTTCTCTCACCCACACACTATGAATATTACAATGATATGTTGTTGAAGGAGAAGAAGAAAATTACAGAAAAACTTTCAATGTAAAAGATTAAACTTTGAATGCTTGAAAGTTGTATATTTTTCGAACAACTCTTTCTCCTTAAATAGGTGATGTAGTTCTTGTTATTTGCTCCACGTTCTCCATGTTATATGATTGCTGAGTTATAGAGATCATGGCCAATAAATCGCTGCACTAACTCCACGATTCTTTCAACGGTAACTAACTGCTTCCATTAGCCATTTGAGCGCATATACCCAGCAGGAAGTTAGAGAAAATCTCGCCCTTCCTCCTTCTTCTTAGGCACGTATTGTTAACCTGATTATACTCATCAACACAACAACCATAAAATATCTAATAACTTAAAAATCTTTTACTCAAAGATTCTAAGTTAATAGATTTATTAAACATACCATATAATATAAATTCAAAGTGCATAAATAATAATATCTTGACTAGATTAAATAATTAATCTTTCTCCACAAGATATATAAAAATTAACATTACAATATTTTTGAGATTTTATATTTTTCAAAATAAAAACTATAAAATAACCTAAGTATTTGACATCATCAAAACATGGAATGCAATAATATTCCCCCTTTTTGATGATGGCAAATATAAGGCAAATAAAAATACTAAATCAACAAAAATAAACAGAAAAATGAAATAAACTAAAGCAAAAGAATCAAAAGTTAAGAAGTTTAAATAAAAACTAAGAATTACTAAAAAATGAAAACAAAGACTAAGAACTACGATAATATCAGTTTTGAAAACAAGGAAAGAAAAATTGAAAATCATCACTACAGAAACTAAGAAGACTGGAATCTTTTTATGTGCTACTTTACTTCCCCCTTTTGTCATCATCAAAAACATCTAAGAAACAAGCAGTACTCTAAGAGTGTATCAAAATCAACAATATCAATGCAAAGTAGCTCAAACATTTCATTTAATAATACTAGCCATCCAGACATTTTAATGAGCATGTAAGAGCAAGATAAATGCACAGAGACATGAGTTATGCACAAGCTGAGTTCAAGGAAAAAATATGAAGGAAAGAAGCAAAGAAAGCAAGAAGATAAACAATAGAAGAGATGAAAGAAAATAAAAGAGAGAGAAAAATTATCATCAGAAACTGATGTGTTAGCCACATCCAAAAGATGATAAAAATAAAAGTAACAACAAACCACCATTGTTTAAGTACAACCCAAAAATTAAAGTATCATTGTTTTAACAGATTAAATGGAAGGAAAGGGAATTCGGGTTTGGGGCGAACAGAGAAAGAAGAGACAACAACGTCAATCTACTCTGGCCTCAACACCCTGGATCCTGGTGTGCAGTAGGTAGACCTGACAATCAGACCAATCGGATCGGATTCGGACCGGACCAATTCAGATCGGATCGTTTTCAGATCAAGTTATATTCGGATCGGATTCGGACCGGACCAGACCGTTTCGAATCCGACCGGATTTCGGATTATGTTTCGGATCATCATCGGATTGGGATGCTTTTCGGATCGGACGGTTGTGGATCGGATGGTGGATTGTCTCATCTTTATTATGTACGGATTGGTTACTCCATTGGTCTGATGGTTTCTTTGACTATGAGCTTTTGTTATGTATATATGGAACTGCTACTCTTCGTGCTTTCTAAAGGTATACATAACTAATTTGCAGAGTCAGAACTTGTGCCAAAGAGTACTTGTGATAATCTTTTTTTTTTTAAACGGGTCAATTTCGGGTACTTTGGATGAAAGCCTAACGGAAGCCAATAATTTTTGATTGCTTTGGGATTGAGTTACCTTTGGATCAGATTAATTTCGGATCGGGCAAGATTATATCGGATCATTCAGATTTCGGATGAGTTTCAGATCAAGATTATTTGGGACCGGATTCGGACCGGACCGAATCGTTTCGGATTCAGACCAAGGTTAAGACCCAGATCGGACCACAGATCGAATATTTCTGACTGGATTTTCGGATCAGGACCAACTTTGCCAGGTCTAGCAGTAGGGACAGAGACTCCTAAATAGAATGCAGAATCCCATGAAGACTAGTAGTGGAGAAAAGCGGAAAATTCACAGCAGTAGATCTTGGAGGGACCAGATCTTCCTCCAGATTTATTGTTACAGCACCCTGACCCTGTTCCCTAGGAGACTTAGTCTGTGCTAGTCTCTGACTCTTTCGAACATACCTTGGTCCCCGAGCACTGACCTCTTCCTCATGGTTCCTTTTAACCCTAGTTTCTTCTTTTCCCTTTGGCTCCTCAACCTCATATTCCAACTTACCACCCTGTACCCTCAGCTTAAGTCTAGAGAGTGTGTCCTTAGTCAAGTAATTCTCAGGCTCTAGATCAAAAGAGGGACTGGCAGGAATTTGATTTGATTGTTTTTGAGAATGGTAGAGACAAGGTTACCATACCTAATTTTGTTGTTATTGGAAATGCAGTAGGAGAGATGAGCAATCATCAAGGCAGGAAAGTTTATTTTAATATTTTTAGCAAGGCAAAACATTAAAGAAAGATCCATGAGGCTCGCTTGAGTCCTCTTGGAGGTTCTTGGCAAAATAAAGCGCCAAACTAATTGAAATAAAAATTTGTGAAAATGAGATAGATCTTTTTTATCTAGGGACTGGTCAGTTGCAACACCACCAAAATAACCCAGAATTGTGGCGTTTGAAGCCCCATTCACATTCAATTTAGCCCTACCCTTAATGTAATCCTTGTACCCTTCATTTGGTACTTCAAACCACTCAGAAAGTTTCTTCTCACTGAATTTTACCAATTTCCCATTTACAACACTAACGCATAAACCCTCCTTATTCTCAAAGTTTGAAATAAACTCACTCATTTCACACTCATATAAACCCTCATCAAAGCTTAATACCTTAGTCCATTTTTGAATTTTGACAATATCAAGAAACTCGACCCACTTGATTTTCTTGCACCAAGAAAAATCAACACAAAACCCTATGATGTACTTAGAAGATTTGGACTTCTTACCACGCTTAGTCGGAACCAAAATTTCTTTCTCCTGCTCTGTTGCTGCGTCATCAAACTCTTCTTCCTTCTTGGGAGAAATTACTCCGTTAGCAGTTGAATGATCTTGAGAACCCAGGGAATCTTCATTGGAATTTGAAGATTCATTCTCACTTTCATTGTAATCAACTAGAGGAGAAGATTTTTCAGCGGAAATTTTTTTGGTTTCATCGGAGGTTTTGCGTTTGGGTGCCATGGAAGAGTTTTGGGAAGAAGATGAAAATGAGAGGTTTTGAGGGAGATAGAGAGAGTAAGCGGTTTTGCAGAGGTGATGGTTTTGAGGTAAAAAAGTGAATTTGCCGTGTATGTTTTGGTTTGATGTGATGGAGGCTTTTATTTGAGAGTTAGATTTATGGGGGATGGTGAGAAAACGTTTATGGCGGCTTTTCCCTTCCTTTCTTAATCCATTGACTTTTTTATATTTTAGGGTATGTACTTGTACGCTGGTGAAGCGTTGCAAAAAATTATTTGTGGGGGATGAATAAAGAATGAATTAAATTTGGGAAAATAAAAATAAAAATAACAATAAAAGAAGAAGAATATATTTACGTGTTAAGAAAAAATAAAATAAAGAAAAAGAATGAACTCATGCATGTTACACGTTCAAGGTATGTGTACATAGACCTTACCATATTGTGCTCAAGTATATGTGTGGACAATAAGGGGAGTATTATGAAGACTAATGTGAGTCCTTTACATAGACTGTATAATGTATGAATAAATTCACAAAAGTTTGCTGGCCACTTAGAGTAATCTTGTAACTAAGGGTTTCATTAGAAGTAGCATATTCAATGAATTCTAATCATCCCTAGCTCTAAGCGAATTTTCTCGAACTGTTCTCTAGGAAGTGGTTTAGTCAAAATGTCAGCTATTTGATATTCTGTTGGACAAAACTCAACTTTAACAAGACCTTTTTCAACATTGTCCTTAAGGAAATGATGCCTAATGTATATATGCTTGACCCTTGAATGATGAACTGGATCCTTGGAGATGCAGATTGCATTAGTATTATCAGAATAGATAGGAACACACTTAAATTTGATACCAAAGTCTCTTTCCTGTTGCTTGATCCAGAGGACCTGGGAACAGCATGCATCAGCAGTCACATACTCTGCCTCTGCAGTGGACAAGGCAACATTGTTTTGCTTCTTTGAGCTCCATGAGACCAAGCTTGTTCCTGGGTACTGAGCAATACATGATGTACTTTTGCGATTAACCAAGTCCCCAACATAATCCGTATCTGAGTAACTTACTAGGTCTAATACATCACTTCGAGGATAGAACAAACATAAGTCATCGCTTCCTTTCAAATACCTAAGAATTCTCTTAACTGCTGTTAAGTGAGATTCATTGGGATTTGATTGGAATCTTGCACATAAACCAACACTAAAAGCAATATCAGGTCTACTTGTAGTTAAGTAGAGTAAAGATCCAATCATACCTCTATATTGCTTCTCGTTTACACACTTACCATTTGTATCTTCATCTAACCTTGTTCCTGTTCCTATGGGAGTATGGTTGGTTTTAGATTGTTCCAGTCCATATTTCTTCAGCAGTTCCTTGACATATTTTTGTTGATGGATCATTGTTCCTCTTTCGGTTTGCTTGATTTGCAACCCCAAAAAGAAGTTCAATTCTCCCATCATACTCATTTCGAACTCACTACTCATAAGATCAGCAAACTCCTTACAAAGATGATCATTAGTAGCACCGACTATTATATCATCAACATAAATCTGGACTACTAATATGTCTGTTCCTTTTGAATGAAGGAACAGGGTTCTATCAACTTTTCCGCTAATGAAATCATGTGAAAGTAAGAATTTTAATCATCTTTCATACCAAGATCTAGGGCTTGTTTCAACACATATAGAGCTTTATCAAGCTTATAGACCTGATTTGGAAGATCGGGATTTTCAAATCCAGAAGGTTGTTCCACATAGACGTCTTCTAGTAAAAAGCCATTTAAAAATCCACATTTTACGTCCATTTGGTACAACTTAAATCCCATAAATGCGGCAAAGGCAATCAAAATTCTAATTGCTTCTATCCTAGCAACAGGAGCAAAGGTTTCATTGAAATCAATACCTTCTTGTTGATTGTACCCTTTGGCTACAAGTCTGGCCTTGTTCCTTACAACTGTACCATGCTCATCAAGCTTGTTCCTGAAGACCCATTTAAGTCTAATTACTTTCTGGTTCTTTGGCTTGGGCTCCAGGTGCCAGACCTTGTTCCTCTGGAACTCATTCAGTTCCTCTTGCATATCATTTATCCAATCTGCCTCTTTTAGTGCTTCCATGTGATCCTTAGGTTCTGTCATAGATTGAAAAGCATGAAAAGCACAAAAATTCTTCATTTGGGATCTCGTTTGAGTTCCCTTTTCAATATCACTTGTAATTAATTCTAAGGGATGAGAATTTTGGTGTTTCCAAGGCTTTGGATCAAATCTCCTGGTTGCTTCTGGTATTTCTTGAGGTGTTTGAATCATTTGATCTTCTTCAGGTTCAGGAGTTCATTCTTCTTCCTGAGTTCCTCCTGCTACTTGTTCCCCCTCAGGATTCGGCACAGGGTTCTCAGGTTCAGGAACATGCTTCTTTTCTTTATCTGCAGGGATTAGTTCATCATCATAATGATTCGACTCTTCAGGTCGAGTCAAACCAATTTCAAAGTTATCATTATAACTCTGTTCTTACAGGGAGTTAGTTTCATCAAAGATAATATTGACACTTTCCTCTACACACATTGTTCGCTTATTTCCTAGAAATATAGCTTCATCACTTCTAGCATCAAACTTTCCTAAATTGTCCTTTCCATTATTATGTACAAAATATTTTCATCCAAAGACATGAAAATAAGAGATATTAGGTTTTCTTCCTCTAAGGAGTTCATAGGGGGTCTTCAATGTAATTGGCCTTAGCATAACTCGATTGATGATGTAGCATGCTGTGTTTACTGCTTCAGCCCAAAAGTTCTTCGGAAGACCACATGCAATTATCATCATCCTAGCCATGTTCTCCAGGGTCCGGTTCTTTCTTTCAACCACACCATTCTGTTGTGGTGTCTTTGGAGCTGAGAAATTGTGATATAACCCTTCATTGCTGCAAAATTCATCAAACTTGGAGTTTTCAAACTCCTTACCATGGTCAGATCTAAGATGTTTCAATTTATAACCACTAGTTCGTTAAATCTTTTTAGCAAAGGTTAGAAATTCATCAAAAGTTTCATCTTTACTATGAAGAAAGATAACCTAAGTGTATCTAGAAAAATCATCTACAATGACCAACACATATCTCTTACCTGATCTACTTTGGATTCATACAGGGTCACATAAATCCATATGAATGAGTTCCAATGGACTTTGTGTGCTTACCATTTTCTTGGATTTGAAGGAGGATCTCACTTGCTTGCCTTTTACACATGGATCACAAACACCGTGGTTTGTAGACTTAATTTTTGGTAAACCAATTAGTAAGTCTCTCCCACTTAGTTTATGCAATAGGGACAGGCTGGCATGTCCACAACGTTTGTGCCATAGTAGGGGATCCTCTTCAATCACGCTCAAGCATGTGAGATTGTTCCTAGGAACAA
This sequence comes from Beta corolliflora, assembly GCA_947648045.1. Classification (NCBI taxonomy): domain Eukaryota; kingdom Viridiplantae; phylum Streptophyta; class Magnoliopsida; order Caryophyllales; family Amaranthaceae; genus Beta; species Beta corolliflora. The sequence goes on along the minus strand of CANSZD010000499.1, from coordinate 143,329 downwards.
GGTTCAGGTCAACCATGTAGGTGTTCCCTTTCCTTGTTCCCTCAAGGATCTTGGTTCCTGTACTTTCATTGCTGACTACACAAGACTCATTAGTAAACTTCACAGAATTCCCCTTATCACAAAACTGAGATATACTAAGTAAACTATGCTTTAAACCCTCAACTAAAAATACATTATCTATGGAATGTGACTGAGATTTTCCAATCTTACTAACTGCTACAATGTTACATGTAAGATTGTCTCCAAAGGTCACCGTTCCTCCATTATAAACTGAAAGTGAGAGAAATTTTGATCTATCTCCTGTCATGTGCTTAGAACAACCGTTGTCGAGGTGCCACATGTTGTTCCCCCTCACTTCAGTCTGTACCACAGCAAACTAGTTAGTGGTAGGAACCCAGTCTTGCTTGGGTTCCTTTGTTGGACTTGAGTCTTTATTAACTTTCCATACTTGTTTGACTATGTATGTGTTCCTTTCAATATGTTCTTCTCTGGTGGAACAGTCAGACACAATGTGACCACTGTCCCCACAATAAGAGCATATTTTGCTACTTGGTAGATCAACATACTTTTTCCTTTTGTTCTTCTTCTTATGATTGAAACCGAGACCATCTCTTCCTTTATTCTGATATTTTTGTATTCAACTTACATGATCAGGAAGTTTGTTCCTTGAGGGTTCCAGTTTCTTCTTTAATACCAGATTTTCTTGTAAAAACATTTTCATAATCAATTCTCAGATTTTCAACATTAGTTTTGGTATTAGATGAAGAGACTGTTCCTTCAGGAACAAATAGTTTCAATTCTGCCATTTCCATATTTAAAAGATAATTCTCGTTTTTGACCTTTTCGAAGGCTTCTTGAAAAGCTCTACTCTTGTCAAAAAGTTCAAAGAATCTTTTCTCAGTATCACATTTTAATGTGTTAAGCCAATTTGAATGATCCTTAGTGATTCTCAAGGCATTTATTACTTGATCTCTTTTTGCACAAACTTCCTTGTAGTCATCTAAGGTTTCTAATAAAAAAAGGAAAAATTGATGCTATGGGGCTCAACTATCAGCGGTTCTCTTTAATAGGTACCGACTACCAATAATCCAGTGAAGGTCCTAACTTTAGGGGGCATTGTCATTTATTAGACCCAGATGACTTATGACTTGTTGAATAGGTAAACTAATATACTTTAATTCATTTTAGTTTCTTTAAGTCTTTATTCTATCTCCCCTTCCCCCTATCTTCCCTAAATCCCTAATCCCCCCCTCTGTTTGTCTCTCCCTTCCCACGCTGTTGCCTAACAACAGCACCACCGCCACCACACACCATGGCAGGGTGAGGGGTAGAATTATGCAAAATACCAACATGGTAGCATAGAATTATGCAAAATAGCAATACCAACTCGGGCAGCAATTAAGCATAGACATAGCTCCCTAAAATGATATGAACTCTTAGTAATGCCTAATAGTTACATAGTCAAAGTAAGAGCACTCTAGAGAGTTTGGCACACGCACAACACACATGCTCAACCGTCGGCAAATTAGATTGCCGACAATGTACACATTGAGTTTGTACCAAAAACCCACACCACCATCACCTTATACTGATTCCTTTACCCACAAAACAAAGTAAGAAATCAATTTCTAACTCATAAGTGATAATCTAATTCAATTCATAGCTTAAAAATGCAACATCAAGAACTAAACAATGAGCAAGAAATTGACTTACGATTAGTCAAAAACAAGCTAAAAGTATACCAAACACGGATGAAAAACAAAGTTTTAAGCACATTAGCAATGATGCATCGGTCTTAGAATCCTCCAAACTTTGATCCCTCCCTCCATTAACCCCGTGTTCGACATCGAAAGACGCATAACTCTGATTCCCATTCCAACCCTCATCATCTCTCTCAAAAATCACCGCGTTTGTCCATGTCAATCAATTGTTGATTCCGCGACTGAAATGACAGCTCGAAATCGTCGCCGTGGCCTCGTTCTTCTTCAACTCGTCGATCGAAATCACACCAGCTCGAGAACGAGGGTGCGCGACTCAGAGAAGCGCAGCTCAACAACTCATTGTGCTCTGCATTACTCAATGCAGAATCATTGACGATCATCTCCTTCCATCAGCGCTCGAAGCTCATGGAACGCCGACGACGGGTGCGCGAAGCTGCGAAGAGAAAGGGGCAAGGTTTGAGAGGGAAATGGAGTTTCTAGGAGAGAGAAAGAATGACAGAGTGAGGGATTTGGGTTTTGGGGGTATCAAATCGACAAGGGGGGTGATTTGGAGTCAACTCCATCCTGTTGTTGTTAATTGGTGTGGTTCATTATTGGAATTGAATAAATGGATTTATGGGTTCATAATTATGGGTTTGTGATACGCTCAAGTTATACGTTGTTTTTGTGGTATTTTAGGTACACTTTGCTATCGGATTTATTCGTAATTGTTAATGTTTGCTTATAAATCGACCTTAGCGGAAGTTCGGAATTTTGTATATTAATTATTGTTAAAGTTGTAAGTTCCGAGCTCTTGGAAGCATGAATGGTTGGAACAACTCCACAACATCGTCTCACCAACCAAGCTCCGCCACAACCAAGCTCCACCAGCCGCATCGCAAGCATGTCCAGCATCGCAAGCCCAAGCACCGCATGCCCAAGCACCGCATGCCCAAGCACCGCATGCCCAAGCACCGCATGCACAGCCATCGCCCATGCGAAGCCTGCCCAGCGTCATCGCACAGCAGCACACGCTCGTCGCACCTCGCGATGACGCTCGCGACTCGCGACCCGCACTGCTAGCCAGCGCTCCATGCATCTCGCGACCCGCGAAGTAGCTCGCGACTCGCGACGCTTGCCATCGCACCTCGCGATGACTGTCGCGACTCGCGACCCTCGCGCCCAGGCCATTTTGTTCGGATGACAGAGTACTCGTCGCGACTCGCGACCAGTAGCACGACTCGCGACGTTTAAGTCGGTTTGGGGCCACATTTTGTGCGGGGTTTAAAAGCCTCCTAAAACCTAATGTAAAGAAGGAGGAAGGAAAGAAGGAGCAGAGCTGAAAATGGAAGAAGGAGTCTCCAACACTCCTCTCTTAATTCTCCTTCCTCACTTTTGTTATCTTTCATAGTTTTCTTAGAGATTTCAATTATGGGATTTGGTTTATGCTATCGGATTGTAGCTTGAACTGTTCTTGAAGAAATTAACATGAAGCTTCAACCGTTATTGTGAGATCTTTCCTCTCTATCTATTTTCCTTGATTATGGTTCAATTTCTATGCTTGTGATTTATGATTATTGCATAATTATGCTAGGAACGTTACTAGTTTGATTGTGTAATTAATCTAATGCTAGATTTAAGAATAGAATCAGATTGTTTTATTCTTTTATCAATTTGTAGCAAACTAGGGAGTAACTTAGATGCAGATCGTCTTGGTTATTTCTTAGGGAAATTGAATCAACTGTTGAATGTTTATCGCGTGTATGACATTAGCAGGTCTATTGATTCTCTGTGTTTATTGCTTTGCTATTGGATTGAACTTAGACCTTGGATCGGACTAGGTTATCCTTTAGTTAGGGTTTTATAGTCACGCTGATCGTGCTATTCAACTAAGAATAAGGAGAATGCGAGATTAGTTCTCGACAATAGATAATTATGGAAATAATTAGAGTGGAGGTTCAAGGATCGATAATGAATTGAAGTGGATGTTAATCGGATTCAAGATCTTTCCATATTGATTTCTCATTTTATTTATATGCTAGTTAGTTTTAGTTTGTTAGTAAATCTACTTGAAACCCCCCTTTGTTATTAGGTTACTCGACCCTTAGAGTCATCTAGGTACTAATTCACGCTAAATATTAAACTTGTCCCTGTTTCCCTGTGGATACGAACCTTACTTCCCTTCTACATTTAATTGTAAAAGAGAGTAGGAGAAATTTATCTTTGGTTAGGTGCACACGACAAATACGCACCTACCAGTTTGCAGTGGGGATTTATGTTCTGCTTGAAACTCCATCCTGTTGTTTTTTTTTTTTTTTTTGCAGTGGGGATTTATGGGTTTGAGATGAGAGAGAATGAGTTGGGGTAAATTTCTGGGTAAAGGATGAAGAAGAAGGAGAGGGATAGGGGAAGGAGAGGGATTTTGAAGTCACGTGACTCTGTTAACCTGAAATAGCAGGTTAAGTAACCTGCTAGGCCCACGCAAAAATGGGTCATGCAATAGTTGGGCCTGCCACTGGATTATTGATAGTTGAGACCTATTAAAGAGAACCGGTCATAGTTGAGCCCCATAGCGTCAATTTTTCCTAAAAAAAAATTAATTGGCTCTTATTAAGTCCTGTAAGTTCCTCCTCAATTGCATTAAAACATACCTTAGGGTTTGATGATTCCACTTTGTCCTCAACATTCGCCATAAGACATAGATGGGCAGTTTCTTCCTCAGTCTGTTCCTGCTCTTCTTCTGAGTCAGACTCTCCCCATGCTGCAACCATGGCTCTCTTCATGTCAGTTCTCGAGAAGGGTTTCTGTTGTTCCTTGCCCTTCTCCTTGAACTTCCCTTTTGCTTTCTCGTTATCCCATTGAGGACACTCCTTGATGAAATGATCAGGGGCTCCACATTTATGACAACTCAACTTCGTTGGTTTCTTTGTGACCTTTCCTTTGTAATTCTTGTTAAAGAATTTCTTCAATCTTCTCACGATCATAGCTGCTTCTTCATCACCAATTTATGAATCTTCTTGTTCCTCTGACTTGAGAGCCAAAGCCTTAGGCTTCGATGTTTCAGTCTCATGAGTTCCCAACTCATGGGTCATTAAGGAACCAACAAGTTGTTCAATGTTGAAAGTTGTGAAGTCCTTTGTTTCCAACAATGCTGTGACCTTGGCCATCCATTTGTCATCCTGTGGAAGACTCCTTAGAACCTTACGAACCTGTTCCTCTGGAGAAATAATTTTTCCAAGAGATTCAAGCTCGTTAATTATGCTCGAGAAGCGAGTGAGCATCTCTTGAACATGCTCCTTTTGTTTCATGTGAAACAATTCATATTTATGCATGAGCATATCAATCTTCGATCGTTTCACCTTGCTTGTTCCTTCATGAGTAATTTGAAGGAGTTCCCACATTTTCTTAGTAGTCTTGCATCCCATGACTCTATTGTGCTCATGGGGACCAAAACCACGGTGGAGAAGGGTCTTGGCCATATTGTTCATTTCCATTTTGTCAAAGTCGTCTTTGTCAAACTCTTCAAGGGGTTTAGGAACCAGCTCACCCTTGTCGTTCTTCTTTGTAACTTCAAAGTCACCAAGTTCGATGACTCTCCAAACTTGGTAATTTTCAGCTTTTATAAAGTTCGATGATTCTTCCAGTATGGATAATGCTTGCCATTGAACATAGGTGGGCGTTGGGTTGAGTATCCTTCATCAAGTTTTTCTCCCGTAGTGTTCATTGTTCCAGGTACAATCTCCTCAGTGTTAGCTGATTCTGGAGGTACTAGGCTGTGATACCAATTGTTATTCTAGTATGAACACTAGACCAACTACAAGAGGGGGGTGAATTGTTGTTGAGGGGAAATTTTCGAATTTAAATTGCGGAACATAAATGACTTAAGAATGAAAGAGAAAATAAACACGAGATTTTTACAAGGAAAACTTCCTAGGCCCAATAGGAAGAAAAACCTTGACCTCAAGGAATTTTGACTCAATACTTCTCTTAATATAATAGGCCAAAAGACTTTCTTTACAACCTATTACTGGACCCTTCTCTGTTCCTCTAGGAACTTGTTCCCAGTCACTCAGTTCCCCCTGAACTGATGACACTCACTTGACTTCACTCGAAGTCTTCTCTTTTCTCTCTTTCTTTCTCTCTCTTGATTACAAGGATATTCTCAGATTTTTCTCTCACCCACACACTATGAATGTTACAATGATATGTTGTTGAAGGAGAAGAAGAAAATTACAGAAAAACTTTCAATGTAAAAGATTAAACTTTGAATGCTTGAAAGTTGTATATTTTTCGAACAACTCTTTCTCCTTAAATAGGTGATGTAGTTCTTGTTATTTGCTCCACGTTCTCCATGTTATATGATTGCTGAGTTATAGAGATCATGGCCAATAAATCGCTGCACTAACTCCACGATTCTTTCAACGGTAACTAACTGCTTCCATTAGCCATTTGAGTGCATATACCCAACAGGAAGTTAGAGAAAATCTCGCCCTTCCTCCTTCTTCTTAGGCACGTATTGTTAACCTGATTATACTCATCAACACAACAACCATAAAATATCTAATAACTTAAGAATCTTTTACTCAAAGATTCTAAGTTAATAGATTTATTAAACATACCATAGAATATAAATTCAAAGTGCATAAATAATAATATCTTGACTAGATTAAATAATTAATCTTTCTCCACAAGATATATAAAAATTAACATTACAATATTTTTGGGATTTTATATTTTTCAAAATAAAAACTATACAATAACCTAAGTATTTGACATCATCAAAACATGGAATACAACACCGTCCATCATAACCTATATTGTCGAGTCGACCTTTTACCAATATGAAGTATATTTTGAGACATTATTATTACTCCTACAACGATAACAACTACTTTAATGGTATTTATTTTCAAATAAATGTGACCTTCATTTGTCTCTTACTTTCTTATTGCCTTTTAGGCCCTGTTCTGTTGGACTTATTTTCAGTTAATTTCAGTTCAGTTAATTTCAAATCAGTTAATTTAATTTCAGTTTATTTAATTTAATTTCAGTCCAGTTCAGTTAATTTCAGTTCAGTTCAGTTAATTTAATTTCAGTTCAGTTAATTTCTATTAATTTCAGTTAATTTTGTTTCAGTTCAATCTTATCTAATCTTTTAATTTTTTTTTCAATATTACTATTAATATTGTTATCATTATTAATGTTATAATTATAATAACAATATTTTTTTATTTTTTATATTTCTATTGTCATTATTTTTTATTATTATTATTATTATTATTATTATTATTATTATTATTATTATTATTATTATTATTATTATTATTATTATTAATATCATTCTTATTATCATTATTATTATTATTATTATTATTATTATTATTATTATTAATATTAATATTATTATTATTATTATTATAATAGTAATAATAATAATAAGTATTGATAATATTTTGTTAATACTTATTGATTATTATCGATTATTCTTATTTTAGAAAATTAAATATACAATTCAGTTTAATTTCTCTCATTTCAGTTAATTTCAGTTCAGTTCAGTTAATTTCAGTTCAATTCAGTAAATTTCAGTTCAGTTCAGTTAATTTCAATTCAGTTTAGTTAATTTCAATTCAGTTAATTTAATTTCAGTTCACTTCAGTTAATTTCAGTTCAGTTCAGTTAATTTAATTTCAGTTCAGCCAAAATAAGTTCAAAAGAACATGGCCTTAGTATCATATTATGTACAATTATCTTTGCTTACAGATTACTCTCTTTATCCATATTAATTACAACCATTTAACTGACATATATATTTTGTAATGTACAACTTTATTTGACCTATTAATATCTTTACTTATCTATTAGTAAAAATTATGAAAAGTTGATAAGTTATCTTTATAAATTGTATCATGCCAACTTATTGATAAATTATTTTTATATAGAGTTTTTAGGCACATTTAGGTTGCATTATTAAAGCATATTAGTCCATATAGTTGCATTTTAGGTGTCATTAGCATGAATTATCTATTTTGTGCTCTATTACACTTCTTTGTGGTTTTCTTAATGTTTCAGGTAGTTTCATAGCTATTTGGACGCTTTTGAAGCAACTTTGGATGAATTGGATATATAATTCTTGCAATGGAAGTTGATGAATTGCGGTTTTTGATCGATGAATATATGCTCATGGATGTTTTTCTTGATCCTTATAATCATATGAAGTGAAGATAACTTCCATGGGGATCGCGACATATCTTTCTAGAGTGAATTTGAGTTGGAAACGAAGAAATATCTTAGTTGCAAAGTGATTAGAACCGATACATGTTCATTCTGATCATAACTTGATTTATACAGATTGGATTTTAGCGATTCAAAACTAGACTTGAAGATCTTCGTAATGGTAGGTCACGCGCCCGTAGACGATGCCTAGAGATCGAGATACAACCTTTGGAAGATGACCCAGCGAAGCTGTCACACACCTAGCTAGCATCACCCAACACCCAATGGTTGCCTTCTTCGCTCTTGTTGCAGCTTGCTGCCTGCTAGCGCCCAATGGTCAGCTTGCTTGGGTTTTGACGCAGATAAGGGACTTTACTATTATCGACCAATAATCGAACTTCCTTGTTATTAGTTTATTTTCTTATTTCTTTTCCTTTACTTATTTGGAGATTAGATTAGAGGAAAACATAAATACTCAAAAGGGGATTTATTTTATTTTCCTCTCTCATGTTTTATATTTCTTAGAGAACTCTAGTATTATGTTTTCTTTTCCATCCTTTCCTTGGAACCCTACTTTTTCTCTCTTTCATTAATTCAAATTCTAGATGTATTTTTCATTGTTTTATTCTTTATTAATACTTCATCCGTTTATAAATAGTTGCACCATTTCTAACCTTCACGCATGCGGATGCATGATTTCAACCATTAATATCTTTAATTATCAATAAGTAAAAATTATAAAAAGTTTATTTTTAAAAAATATACATCGAGACAAATCTAACAAGACATCACATACTATGTTTTTCCTAAAATATGAATCACCAAAGACAATTTAAGTGTAAGATGTGAATAACGCACAAAATAGAAATGGTGCAACTATTTCTAAAAAGAGGAAGTATTTGTTAGTGTCTTTCTCTTTATTATTGTCGATTATTAATATTGTTTTCATTATTTCTCAATCATGAATTCTAGGTTAAATATTGATTTTGCTTTAGTTATTCCAATTATGAGTGAGTAGTCTCTTTGCTAAGGCAAAGTGAGGAAAACCATGTTTATACCATGATATTTATACTTTGAAATTGATTGATTTATAAATTTGAGTTTTGAGTAATTCCAATTGATAAGTTTAAATAGTTCGATTCTTGTAATTCGCCAATATCAAGAGTTAATTAATTTGCTTATAGGAATTAGAATTGAAAGATCATATTTTTAGAGGCTTCATTACAATTGACAATTCTGAATTGTTAGCGATCGTACTCCGTAGGTTGAATTGATGAAGGTGGTAATACCTGATCGTAGGATTAAACCATAATCTTGTTATTACTTGTTTCTAGTTTTGTTATTGATCAAATCAACCATTCGTTTTCCTGAGATAATTTACTATAATTAAGCGAAAATCAATAGAAATCCTCTCCCTGTGGGATCGACCCGTATTTTCTAAGTCTTGCTTAGAACAAACACCGTGCACTTGCGGTACTACTTTTTAAACTCATCACTTATCATTGAGACTGCCACATTGCCCACACCATGATTGCATGATGGTTATGAAAAGACATCGTTTTATCAAACCTCTTATTTATTATCTATTAGTACAATTTTTGTACACGTCATTTTGGTTTGAAAAATGGAAACTTACACACAAATCTAATACGATGTCACAACTTTATATCCAAAATAAAAAAAATAATGAAACAATGTAGCTCCCTCTAAAAAACCGAGTTCATTCATCATACACCTAGGTGTACTATGTGTATGGTACACCCAAGACTAATTTCTACTCATTTGGACTCTTTTTTTTAAAACATTTTGCTCATTTGGATGATTTCAAATGAAGAATGAAAAAAAATTGGACGCTGTCTCTACGCTCACTGGACACCCGGTGGATAATAAAATTTGTACTAGAAATTCACACAATTCTTCAAACTACATCACTATATAATAATAAGAAGAGATTACTATGATTTTATCATCTACTTTATTAGTCATAGATCATTTTTTTTAATTTTAGTGTGAAAGTACTATTATTTTGTCTTTAGATATAGTATTTTTTTTCACTAACGCCAACAAAAACGATTGACCCAAGAACAATTCCGCCGTTCTAGAAATTTAATCAAAAGGTAGTCATCAATTAATCAATAACGACATCTCTGATTGCAAAGTAGTTGTTACTTGTTCAAAGGAAGAGACTCCCCCACCACAAGACTTTTTCACTAATCTTGTCTACACACTAAATACTAATGAGCGGACGTTGACGAGCGTAATCTTGTCTACGCCTACCTGGGTTTATCTAACAACATATCCTACTTGTCAAAAAAAAAAAAAACAACATATCCTAAATTTAGTGCATAACCAATGCTCTATCCGTTTCTTTTAATAGTTTTAAAAAATTTAAATGGACTCGGTGCACACTAAGTTTTATATAATGAGTTTTATAGAATTATAGTGAACTTATATACAATATAGTAGATTTTATTAACAACATATAGTGAAATTATATGCAAGATAGTGGAGGATTTGATTTTAACTTTTTAACATGCAGGAAGATGTAGGTTGTGTAGTATATATCATGACACATGATTTAACATATAGAAAGATGTAGTTTCTACATGATATAGTGAGTATCTGAATAATATAGTGAGTTTCTGCATGATATAATGAGTGTTTGAATGATATAGTAAATTATTCAGAAATGATGTAGTTCTTGCATGATATAATATGTTTCTGAATGATATAGTGAGTTTCTTCTTGATATAGTGGGTTTCTGAATGATATAGTGGATTGTTTAGAAATGATGTAGTTTCTGCATGATATAGTGAGTTTCTGCATGATATAGTGGGTTTCTGCATGATATAGTAGATTGTTCAGAAATGATACGTGTTTTTGGCCTGTTTCTGCATGATATAGTCAATTGTTCAGAAATGTTATGTGTTTTTAGTCTGGTGCACATTAATGTTAACGTGAATCGGGTCCACGCAAGTCAGATTGTTAATAGTTATACTTTACCTTTTCATACTTATCAATATAAATGTTTGAACATTAATATCTCTTAATTTGCATTTGTAAAAAACGTAAAAAGTTTATATTTCAAAAGTACATAGCGAGACGAATCAAACAAGATCTCATATGACTATATTTTTCCTTCTTTAATTTTATATATGTAAAGAAAAACCTAGTCATGCAAGATCTTATTCGGTCCTCTCAATGTACACTTTCCAAATATATAATTTTGACAATTTTCTGTTATACATAACTCAAGCTATTAAGGTTTAAAGTCGTATCTTGAAAACTGTGAAAAACATAATGTAGCAATTTACTTAGAAAAAAAAAATAATGTAGCAATTAAAATAAGCAAGCAAAATGGTGGTTTTTTTCCTTGACTGATTTTCTTAGAAAAGTGTCAAAATTTGAATCTCAAACTCACTTTTAGAGGAGCTTTGGGGGATTAAACCACAAAGGAGTATTGGGGTTTTGGACTATTCGAAGTCCTAGTATTTTAAAATAATAATAAAGTGATTGAGTAGGTGCTATAGTACTGTTTGATCAGCTGAATTTAATTAATGGCAATGGTCTACTGGATCTCTAGTCATTCCCAAACTTCAAAATAATTCATCGTCTTTTACTCATAATTAAGGCTAACTAATTAGTAATGTAATTTAATTATAAATAGTAGATTCGGAGGTATGACTATGTGATAAGAAAAATTGAGGTACTAACTCATCACAAAAAGGTTTGTAAATTTCCCTTCAAAAAAAAAAAAAAAAAGGTTTGTAAATTAAGGTATATTTTTTGACAAAAAGTCCTAGACAAGGAGATCTAGTAATCAAGTAATTATGATTGCTAGGGGTAAGTAACTTAGTTGGATGAAATTATATAACATGTGTCATAATCAATAAGTAAAAAGTAGTATAATAAAGAACTATTAAGCATTCAATTTAGAGCGCCGTCTTTGAGAGCCTAGGGTAAACTCCTTTCATGGTGAGCTTCGAAGTTGCATATGGTCCCAACTACTAAATTTTGTAGCTAATCATGGGTAGAAAGAAGAAATTTCAGACACCTAATCCTCTAGTAACTAGACAAGCGCAACTTTTAATAGAAAAGCATGGAACTTTGAACTCTAAAGTTTATGGAAATGAAACACCAGTTAATACTCCGATAACCACTCCAGAACAAGTTGATTCCAGTAGACAAGATGCAGTAGCTGTTATGCAACAACTAATTGATCAAAATTGCATTGTGCTACGTCAAAGTGCAATGATACACAAGGTTAATGCAGCGAGTCAGGAGGTTCCACTTGTGCTTGAACCAGAGGTAGAGGCAAGACCGATTCTTGATGGTGCTTGTGTTGCAAGATAAAAGGGGAGCACCAGGTCAGTTAGAAGAGCCAACAAAGGAGGTTTCTGCTCAGGCTGTTACTAAGACCTGGTCTGCGGTGGCTACAAAGAAGAAGCTTACTTCTAAGGGTATGTCCTTGAAATTTATAGCACCTAGTATTCATAATGGTTGAAATGTTGCTAAAATTGACAAGACAGAAGTGGAAAAATTATCAGATATTTGGGCTGATGCTGTGGTATTGTATGTTGTGGGTCAAACTCCTACAATAGGTGCTATAATTAGATTTATTAATATGGAATGGAACCATGTTAATAAACCTAAAGTGTTTTTACATGAAGATAGATGGATATTTTTTGATAAAGTTTGAATCTTTGGAAGACAGGAATGAGATTCTTTATGCTGGAAACTTAATAGCAGACCTATGATAGTGAAGGCTTGGCACCCAAGTTTAATTTTCATGAAGAAATAATGAGAGTTGTACCATTATGGGTTAGATTCCCAAATTTACCATTGAATTGTTGGGGTCCTGAAACTCCGAGTAGTATTGGAAGTATGATTGGAGTACCACTGTTTGCTGATGAATGCACCACTAGGCATATGAGAGTTTCTTTTGCACACCTACTTATTGAAGTGGATGTGACTAAACCAGTGCCTAGGACAGTCCACATTGAAGATTACAATGGTAATGTTATTGAACATAAATTTCAATATGATTGGGTGCGTTCATTTTGTCAGAAATGCCAAACAACAGGGCATGATTGTGGTAAGAAGACTGATAGACAACATGCTAGTAAATGATCCTAAAGTGGTTCAGAAATGGGTTCCTAAAGCTCATACAGTGGAAGTTCCAGACAACAATGCTGTTGAAATTGAAGATTTGACTCATTAGATTAGTGAGGAGAAAGAGATAATTGTGCCAGTCCACCAGCAAGCATCTCAGCCATTCCAACAACAAGCAACAAATGCAGATGTGTCACCTGCACAAGTGAGAGTTCGTAGGGGATATTGTTTGGTCTGTAGTGCAATCCAAAGGCAGCAAAGATAAGCAAATTGATCTTAGTGGGCCTGGTACTATCATTCATACAGTAGATGAAGGAGGATCGAGCTCTTTCCATATCAATCCAATATGATCATGAGTACATGGAATGTGAGAGGGTTAAATCAACCCTCAACTATAGTAGAAGTGAAGAAGTTTCTTAGTATTAATAAAGTGAGTTTTGTATGGCTCCTTGAAGCAAAAGTGAAAGTGATAATAAAATTAAAATTATGAAGAAATTCAGAGATGGTTGGAATTGGGATGATAACTATATTCATTCACCCAGAGGGAGGATTTGGGTTGCTTGGATAGCTAATGATATGACTTTTCAGACTTTATTTTGAGAAGACTGATCAGCTCATTCATGGGCAGCTGGCTGATAAGCTGACTGGTATAACTCTGCTTGTTAATGTACTCTATGGACTACATACAGTAGAAGCTAGAAAATCTCTATGGAAAGATTTGATCAGGCTTAATCAGTCCATTTCTAGTGCTTGGTGTGTGCTTAGGGATTTAAATGCAGTTCTTGATCTTGAGGATAGGTTCCAAGGCAGGCCTATTACTTCTTATGAAACTCAGGATTTCATCAATTGTATTGATCAAAGTGATTTGTTAGAGCTTAGAAGCTGTGGGCATTTTTGTTCTTGGACAAATTAAAGTCAAGGTGATACTAAAGTTATGAGCAGATTAGACAGATGCCTAGTGAATTCTCATTAATTGGATGATTGCTTATGCTGGTGTTATTGTTGAATATCTCATCCCAGGTATTTCATACCATAGTCCTATTATTTTAAAATATTTGCCTCCTCTCTCTAAGGGAGGTAGACCTTTTAAAAATTTCAATTACATGTCTGAGCATGCTGATTTTGAGAAGATTGTGCTGGATTCTTGGGGCAATTTTCATGACGGTGATATTATGAGTCAGATTTGGAGGAAATTCAAAAAGATGAAAGATAAGCTTAAAAAGATTCATAAGCATGATTTTGCCAACTTAGATGCTAGAATAGCTCATTGTAGAGAACAACTTGACATTGTGGAAACTCAAATTGCAACTAACAGACTCAATGCTGATTTATTTACTCATGAAGCTGATTGTATTAAAGAGCTGAAAAAATTTCTTGTTGTTGAAGAGAGTGCTTATAGGCAAAAATCCAGAATACAATGGCTTAAGTTGGGTGATAGTAATAGTCATTTTTTCTTTCAGTCTATGAAAGAAAGATTTGCAAAAAATAGAATTGATGTCCTATATAATGCTCAGGGTATCAAGCTGACTCACACCACTAATATCCAGAATGAAGCGTTGGGTTTCTATCATCGGGTTCTGTTGCTACTCAACTACAAGGAGTGAATATTCCTATTCTGAAAGCAGGAGTTCAGTTAAAACCTGAAGCCGTGTAAAGTTTAATCCAACAGGTTACACAGGCTGAGGTTGATTTGACTTTGGCAGGAATTGATGATGGCAAAGCTCCAGACATTGATGGTTTTAATAGTTACTTTTTTCAGAAATGCTGGCATATAATTAAGGATATAATTCTTATTGTAATAAGGGAGTTCTTTGAGTCTGGCACTTTACCTGATGATATTAACTGCACTCTTGTCACTTTGATTCCTAAAGTGGCTCATCATTCTTCAATTAAGGAATATAGGCCCATTGCTTGTTGTATAGTGCTGTACAAGCTCATTGCTAAAATCCTTACTATGAGAATGCAGAAGATTGAATGAATAAGAATTTCATACATATCAATTGCTCCTTGCCATGGCAATAGCTCAGAGAGCTGAGAGAAAACTTTGTGGATGCCTAGAGGTCCGTCTTTGGATTCTCAAGCGCTAAAATCTCATTCCATTGATGAGATTATGGGTGTAGAAGCATTGAATTTTGGTTACAGTGAGGAAATTTTAGCCCCTAAATCGTCGATCGAGAGTTTGAAACATCAATCTGATTTGCATCATACATTCAATGAATGACTTGAATAGATTCATCGAAGCAATCCAAAGCAACAATCTAGGCCTACTAATGGTGAAGGTACATCTAGAACTCCGATTTTGCTGCAATTGGATAAGGTTGATGCTGAGATTAATCATGAAATTGATTGTAATGCTGATAATGAGATTGGAATTCATAATTCAATTGATGATGTGATTGGGAATAATAATGTGAATGCTCATCAGGAGATTGTTCAAATTAAACTATCTAATATACAGGATGAGATAGATTTTTGGAATTCCTCTATTATGTGTTATATAATAGGTGCGAATCCTCCGTTTCAAGTTATGGAGGGATTCATAAGAAGGATTTGGAAGAACTACAAGGTGGATAAGGTAGTCTTGGTGAAGAAGGGGATGTTTATTGTGAGGTTTGCAGCAATGGATTCACGTGATCAAGTGCTTAGTGCTACATATTTTTTTGATAGTAAACCGGTGATAATGAAGCCTTCGACTCCAGACATGGATTTTCAGAAGGATGAGCTGAAAACTATTCCAATATAGGTTCAATTGAAGTTAGGTATCAAATATTGGGGGGAAAGTATCTCTATAAAATTGCATCTCAAATTGGTAAGCCAATGCAGAGAGATGATGCAACAAAGAAGCGTGATAAGGTTCAGTATGCTAGGATCTTGCTGGAGGTTGAAATGTAACAAAAGTTTCCTGATGTTGTGAGTTTCTTGGATGAACATGGTGAGAAACAATATGTTACTATAGTCTATGAATGGAGGCCTTCTAGATGTGATAATTGTCATATGATAGGGCATGATACTATGGAATGCAGAAGGAATAAGGAGAAACAAGTTTGGATTCCAAAGAAAAAACAGCCACAATTGATTACTTAAAATGTGGATGCCAGTAAGAATGTTAATCAACCTGTGCACAAGGAGGTAGATGTAGATGGCTTTTAGAAGGCACTTAAGCCTATCAGATTGAAATCAATAGCTGTTAAGCCCACTACAGTCACTAATGCATTTGACATTTTAGTGAATGTGGCTAGGGGAGAGATTGCTCAAGATCAGGTGGTTAATTCTAGTATTGAAGATCAGATGATTGCCCAGAAGGATAATGTTCTCACTGAAGTGGGAGGAGGGGAGTCCTCCACCTTAAATGGATTGAGTTTTGGCATGGAATGTCTGGGGGATAAACAGGGCTTAGAAACAGATAGAAGTGAAGAATTTCATTCAACAACAATCTGTTGGCCTTGTGAGTCTCTTAGAAACGAAGGTAAATGCCTCCAATCTTGGGGGTCTATACCAAAGGATGTTTTCTGGTTGGTGTTTCAGTTCGAATTCTTCTTATAATGACAGTGGCAGAATTTTGTTGGCATGGAAACCAGGTGGGTTTCATCTAAACATTTTGGGGGGTAATAGTCAAGTCTTGCACTGCCATGTTCAACCTGTTAGTGGTTTAATGGGATTTTATTGTAGTTTTATCTATGCTTTTAATGATAGTTCTAGAAGAATGGAGTTATAGAATTTCTTAAAGCAGCATAATACTTATGACCCTTGGCTCATTTATGGTGACCTGAATTATGTTATGCACATTGAGGAGAGAACAGGAGCCCCAGTTAGGACGAGAGATATTGAACATATCACTCAATGTATGCATGAGTGTCAAATGGTTGATGTTAAGGCCACTGGTAAATTTTTTTACATGGAACAATAAATAAACTGGTCATGATAGAGTCTATTCTAAGATAGGTAGAATCATGGCTAATCAAGCATGGCTAAATGTGTATGAGAATGCTGAGGTGGGGTTCATGAATGAAGGTATGTTTGATCATACTCCTGCCCTATTGACTGTGTATCCAAGGGATAATCAAGGGAGGAAGCTATTTAGATATTTCACCATGTGGAAGCATGCTAGTGAGTTTAATTCCCTGGTGTCTGGTGCTTGGAATGTTACTGTCCATGGTACAAAGATGTATGCTGCTGTTCAGAAGCTTAAAGGTGTTAAGAGAGTTTTAAAAGATTTAAATAAAAGAGGCTTTGATGATGTTCATGATGTAGAGGTGAAAGCCTTGCATGAGATGAATAGTGCTCGGGAAGCAATGCATAAACATCCTAGGCATATTGAGTTTACTGACTTGGAGCTTGCTGCTGTCAATGAGAATAAAAATGAAGCACCAGATTTTTGTGGAATTCTTGAAGCAGAAGGCTAAGTTAAGCTGGGTAAGAGATGGTGATGAGAATACAACTCTCTTTCACCAAAGCATCAGAGCAAGAAAGGTGCAGAATCAGGTCTATGCTATCTTTGATAAGGATGGCATATGGCAAGATTCTCCTACTGGAGTTTCTTAGGCTTTCTTGGACTATTATCAGCAGTTGCTATGCACAACTTGTTCCAATAGAAGACCTGTTCTTCAGCATATTGTTCAAAGTGGTCCAGTTGTTAGTGATGTTCAGAGAGCTAGCTTGGAAAGAGCTTATACTTTTGAGGAGGTGAAAAATGCTCTTCTTTCCATTCCAGGAGACAAAGCTCATGGTCCTGATGGCTTTGGAGCTCATTTTTACAAAGATTCATGGGATACAGTTGGAAGTGAGGTTATTGAGGCAGTAATGGATTTTTTCAGGAGTGGTAGATTGTTAAGAGAAGTTAATTCAACAGCCATTACTCTGATCCCTAAAAGCAAGTGTCCACATAATGTTAGGGATTTTCGACCTATTTCCTGCTGTAATGTGCTTTACATTTGCATTACAAAGGTTCTAAGCAATAGGTTAAGAGACATTCTTCCAGATTTTATTGATGAGAATCAAGGGGGGTTTGTGCATGGGAGATATATTGTTCATAATATCATGATCATCCAAGATCTAATGAAGCATCACTAGAGGAAAAAAGCCTAAGGACTGCGGTCAAAAGTGGCCTAAGGGCTGCGTTTTTTGACCGCAACAATTAGAGCAGCAGCCCTTAACATAAAGGAAGGGCTGCGGTTATGAGCCGCAGCCCTTGGAGAAATAAGGGATGCGGTCGTTGGAAAACCACAGCCCTTGGCCAATTAAGGGTTGCGGTTAATTGGGAAAACCGCAGCCCTTGGTGAAGTAAGGGCTGCGGTTTTCCCAATTAACCGCAGCCCTTAACTGGCCAAGGGCTAAGAGAGTCACATGTGCAAATGTATGCATGCATCCGAAGGTCCTTATCACTCCAACCTAACCCATCCTTGGACGTTTAATCTCACTAGTGAATATATGCCAACTTTTCAATTCTAAGGAAAATCCGGAAAGATTTTTTCCCTACGATTCTCCAAGTACACAATGTAGATAATTGATTATCTACATATGTACACAGAGAACAATGTAGAGAAATGACAAGCCAAGACTTTCCTTAGAATTGAAAAGAAGACATACATTCACCACCTAAGTGAGATCAAACGTCCAAGGACAGTCCCAAACAGGGGACTAGTCAAGACTTACTCCTAATGAGTAAGTCTTGAACGGGTATCTAGGCATATGATTGATGATGATGATTCATATAACTTATACATTTCATAGCTTAATTAAATTGTTTTCTTCCAATCTCATATCAAGAAATATACATACACATATATTGAATCTACATATATACACAATAAATGAAGATATATAATGAATTGTCTTTATCATAAATACATACCAATAACAACTAATATGGAGATCGATCTCTATATATACTATGCACTATCTCCTAGTTGATTTGCCGCTTCCAATATGCTAATATCTAAGACACATAAAACCGAAAAAATTGTTAGCATATAGTAAATGCAAATTGCATATTATTATAAGAAATACATTAATATATATAAATTATCATATCTTACCCACATTGAAACACATTACAACAAAATTCAAGTCATATTCCACTAGTAAAATTACAAATTAAGGAGCATATTAAGGAGCATATTGAGGTTTTTGATCAACCAAATTACTGTTTTCAAAGATCCCACCTAAACTAATCCCATTTCCAAAGTCTTGATGTGTGAAAAAGTTTGAAAGCAACTCAGGATTGTATTTAAATTCATGGCTCAGGCTTTCTAATTCAGGATCAACAAGCACATGATACATCACTAAAACAGAAGAAAAAACAAGGGTTTTGGCTAATTTCTCTTGGACAAAAGATCAAACACCTTGTGGATGTGGATTTTTTTTGTTCTTAACCAATAACTTTAGAGAAATTGAAAGTTAATTATAGAACAAAAGTTACCAAGCAAGTGAAGCAAAAATCAACTAGAAACATATATGAAGAAAAATATCAAAGGATAGAACTATAAGATAACATAAAAATTAAAGCTTTTGACTTTCTAGGTGTGTAAAAGAAGGTTAATCTAGTGAAAAACAACATTAAATTCAGAAAATTGCAAACCTAGCTATAGGCCGACGCGGTGGTTCGGTGGTGGCTGACCCTGGGTAGTGCCGCGCTATGGCGTGAGAGGGGGTGGGTGGCGCACAGGTGGATGCCACTGAGGTTGTTGGCGCACAGGTGCCTCGCGTTCAGGTGGTTGGCGCGCAACTTAGGGCGGTTTTCGCGCTCAGGTGCGTGGGGAGGAGCTCGCTGGTGGCGTTTCTAACCACGTCGAGGGTGGCGCGTAGGAGAGGAGAGGGTTCTGCGTGGTGCGGTGGGGGTGGCGCATAGGAGGGTGGCGCGCAAGAGGTGGAGAGGGTTCTGCTGGCTGGGTCGCTGCTTGGAGAGGAGAGAGTGAACGAAAATAATGAGCGAGGGAAATGCAAATTAAGCGCGGTGCTGCTGGGAGTGTAAAAAATTAAAAAAAGGGCTGCGGTTGTGTAGAAAACCGCAGCCCTTTCTTTAAAGGGCATGGTCGGGCCGAAACCGCAGCCCTTTGTTCGTTAAAGGGCTGCTGCTTTGGACTTGACCGCAGCCCTTAAAGGAAGGGCTGCAGTTTTCTACACAACCGCATCCCTTTTACAACAGCAATTGACAATTTTTCCTCTAGTGCATTATGGGAGGAAAGCTGCAAGCCCTAGTTCTTGTTTGATTAAGATTAACTTGCAAAAGGCATATGATACTGTAGATTGGAGCTTTTTGGAGGAAATGCTTACTCATTTACAGTTTTCTACTAGTTTTATCAAACTAGTCATGGAATGTGTTTTAACTCCTTCCTTCTCTCTTATGATTAATGGCACTTTACAGGGTCATTTTAAATCTAGAAGGGGCTTGAGAAAGGGTGACCCCATGTCACCTCTGTTGTTTGTTATCAGCATGGAGTATTTATCTAGAATACTCAAAGCACATTGGTAATCTGCCTCAGTTCAGTTATCATCCCAGATGTAGGTCAGTCAAGCTCACTCACCTTTGCTTTGCTGATGACCTCATTATGTGCTGTAAAGGGGATTTCTCTTCCATTTACATCATGTTACAAGCTTTTAAGCTATTTTCTGATGCCTCTGGATTAAAAGCTAATAAGCAAAAATCTTCTTTCTATTGTTGTGGTATGAGTGAAGTGGATATTAAGAGGGTTGAAGATGTGTCAGTCTTTTCTAAAAGTATGTTGCCCTTCAGATATATATCTTGGTGTGCCAATCTGTTCAAAGAGAATTTCAGTTGCTCATTGTGATGGCCAGATTGAAAAAATGATTAGTAGAATTAAAGTCTGGAGCTCCAGGAATCGTTCTTACATGGCTAGAGTGACACTTATCAATTTAGTTCTTATGAGTATTCACATGTATTGGACCCAGGTGTATGTGTTGCCTAGGAGTGTTTTGAATGAAATTAACAAGGTGTGTAGATATTTTTTATGGACTGGGCAGATCTATTCTCAAAGGCTTGGGTTAGTTGCTTGGGACAAGCTTTGTTGTGAAAAGAAGGAAGGTGGTTTAGGCTTGAGAGACATTCATTTATGGAATATGGCTTTTATGGGCAAGTATCACTAGTGGAAAAAAAAAGCAAGGGCTGCGGTGCAAGGCCTGTGTTTTTTGGAAAACGCAGCCCTTAATAGTGAAGGGCTGCGGTCAGCCCTAAAACCGCATCCCTTCATACACGAAGGGCTGCGGTTTTTAGGCTAACCGCAACCCTTCACTTTCCATCCCAAATTTCAGATCTAAGTTATTGCGCGCATACACAGTAGACCATCCCAAATTTCCCTCCCTTAGAAAAATTTGACGAGCGAAAAATTTGCTAAGCTTGCGCGCATACACCACAACTCCTCCTTGCGCGAAACCCTAACTTCGGCTTCCGCACCACCAGAGCCGCTACCTTGCGCACCACCATAGCTCCTCCTTCTTCTCTCCTCCACTGCATTGCTTCTTCTCTTCTTTTTAGCGGGTTTAATTGAGGGCAGCACCACCACCACCACGCAGCGCCACAACCACCACGACATTGATGCACCACCACCACGACATTATCTCACGCACCACAACCACGCTATTCTCTCCTTCATTCTCTTCCAGTAATTCCCCTCTCTCACTCTCTCTCCTCTTTTCATTTCTCTATAACTTCCCATTGCATAATTTGTTAATTTCTTCTAATTAGTTTTTTTAATTTCATTGCATTTTGAAATCAACTTCTATTTTTTGTTGTAAAATGTGCTTGTATTAGCTGAAATAGTGATTATAAGGGGTGTGGGAGGGCGACGGGGGGTGGGGAGGGATGGGGAGGGCCGGGCATGGGGTGGGGAGGGTCGGGATGCTTGGGGGCGGGGGGGGGGGCGGGGGGTGGTGGAGGCTGGGGATGACGGCGGGGGTGGGGGAGGGTTGGGGAGGAGGCAGGGGGGTGAGGGGGGGCGGGGCAGGGGAGGCTGGGGATCTTTGGGCGGGGGGGGGAGGGCTGGCAGGGGGGGGGAGGGGAGGGGGAGGGCGGGGGTAGGGGCGGGTTGGGGAGGCTGGGCGGAGGGGGTGGGGGAGGCTGGGGAGGGGCTCGCAGGGGGTGGGCACATTATAAATTTTGTACAACGAAGGGCTGTGGTTTAGGCCCAAAACCACAGCCCTTCGTTGTGAAGGGCTGCGGTCTAAAACCACAACCCTTCATTTTTGCCGAAGGGCTGCTACGGCAAGGGCTGCTGGCCAAAAACGCAGCCCTTAGGGTTGTTTTGAGCGCAACCCTTTGCGTTTTTTTCCACTAGTGTATGTATGGGCAATAGCTGCCAAGAAGGACAATGCTTGGATCAGATGGGTTAATGCTGTCTATATTGACGAAGTTCAGTGGTGGGACTATGCTCCAAATCAGGGAGCTAGTTGGTATTGGAAGAGAGTTTGTTATACCAAGGAGTTTCTTAAGAATCATTTCTCTCTTGCTGAACTGGTTGCTATGCCAGATTATTCTGTTAAGCAGGTTTATTATAAGATGGTGGAGCATCAAACTCAGGTGCAATGTGTTGGTATATGGTGCGGAATAGGCTTAGCACTCCTAAGCACAAAATTATATGTTGGTTAGTTGTTCAGAATAAGCTTCAAACAGCAGAGATATTAGCTCTCATTGGGGTGAGTAATGACAGCAATTGTCTCTTGTGTGGCGAAAGAACCGAAAAGCCACGACACTTATTCTTTGAGTGTCATTATAGCAAGGCTTGTTATCTATGGCTTCAAAGATGGCTTCAATTTCTTTGCTCATCTACAAATCTTGCTGGGATATTAAGGTGGATTAAGAATTGCAGATTGTCTAAATTCAAGAATAATGTGATACAAGCTGCTCTTGCTGCTGTCATTTATGTTGTTTGGCAAAGCAGGAATGATTCTTACTAGAATCTGAAAATCCCTACAATTGATAGAGTTACTAAAACCTTGCAATCTGTAATTAAAGGTAGAATTGTTGATGTGTTACCTAAGAAGATTTCTAGACATGATAGAAGATGGTTGACGGAATTAACTTGATTTGGTTAGTTCAGTTGGTGTCTTTTGTATAGATGATTGTCTTTTGGCTCTTTTAGAGCTTGATAGGTTGTAAATTATTTGGGTGCTCAATATATACTTACACTTACTTAGCATAAAAAAGAATGCAGAAGATTATGGGAGATATTGTTGATTTAGCTCAAGCTGGGTTTATCCCTAACAGGACTATCTCAGATAATATTTTGTTGGCTACTGAGCTTATTAAAGGTTATACTACCAAGAATATTAGCCCTAGATGTATGATCAAAATTGATCTAAGGAAAGCCTATGATTATGTTGAATGGCCTTTCCTTAGAGTCATGCTTGCTGAACTGGGTTTTCCACCTAAATATGTGTCTTGGATTATGACCTGTGTCAATACTGTGTCATATTCAATCCTTATAAATGGTGTTCCCAGCCCTCCTTTTCATGCTAAAAAGGGGCTTAGATAGGGAGATCCACTCTCTCCCTTTTTGTTTGCTATCTGTATGGAATACCTCTCAAGATGCTCTAGAAATCTGCAGCATATTTCCAACTTCAAATATCATCCTAGGTGTGCAAGACTGGGTGTAACTCATCACATGTTTGCAGATGATCTCTTAATGTTTGCTAGAGCTGATGTTAACTTAGTGCAGTTACTATTTGAAGCCTTTCAGAAATTTTTTGCTGCCTCTGGTCAAGCTGCTAATCTTGACAAAAGTAATGCTTACTTTGCTAGGGTCTCTACTCATGACACTCAATCTCTTTTAGAGATGTTACACATGCCTCTTGGCAGTTTCCCCTTCAAATATTTGGGTGTGCCCCTAGCTTCCAGGATGCTTTTCTACAATGAATACACTACAAGAAAATTCACCTATAGAGGCAACACCTTAAGGCAACCAATTTTTTATAGCCTCAAAAAGTGCTTTTTAGCATTAGTTAATTTTGGTTGCCTCTAAAAGTTGTTTTTAGCATCAGCAAAATGTAGTTTGCCCCTAAAAGTACTTTTTAGCATCAATGAAATAATGGTTGCCTCTAAAACTAGTTTTTTTAGCATCAGTAATTGATGCTGCCCCTAAAAGTAGTTTTTAGCATTAATGAAATTATGATTGCCTCTAAAACTTTTTTTTAGCATCAGGGAAATTTATGTTGCCTCTAAAAGTAGCTTTAGCATTAATGAAATAATAGTTGCCTCTAAAACTTTTTTTTCCACATCAGTGAAATTTAGATTGCCCCTAAAAGTACTTTTTAGTATTAATAAACTAATGGTTGCCACCAAAACATCTTTTTAGCAATAGTAAATTTAGGTTGCCCCTAAAAGTAAGTTTTAGTATTAATGAAATTCATATCGTCCCTAAATGTTTTCTTTAGCATTAATTGAATAATGATTCCCTCTAAATGTTCTTTTAAGCATTTGAAATTGATGCGGCCCCTAAAAGCTCATCCATTACTATACAAACACCTTTGTGAGTCCTATGGTATAAGAGTATAATAAACTTAAAATTAATCATACTTATACTAAACATGTCAATTTTGAAAACTGACAACAGAATACCAGAAAACTACTTTTTCTGGTTTACATATTTTTGTGTTTGATTTTAAAAAAATTAAAAATTGGAAACAAAAAACGATAACGAACGAGCCCTTAATAAACTTATATGATGATAAACATTTATGTCCTATCATTAGTATTAGTTATCAAACTAATTCATAGTTGCACACCCGCTTTCAACCCGATTAGTTTCAATTGTTATTGTTTATCATTGAACTGAACTGACGTGTTAGTATTAAAAGCCGATCAAATTTTAGTCGATCAGCTAGTCAAATTCATTTCAACCCGACATATTTGAACTGAACATAGTTTAACCAAATTTCTCTTTTTTTCCTTCAAAATTATTCCCAACTAGTCAAATTTATCTTTTTTTCCTTCAAAATTGTGGTGAATGTCTATCCTCTATTGGATATGAGGAGGAAGCCATTCAAGTACTTCCATATGTGGAGCTCTTTTGATAAATTTAATAACATCATTGCTGAATGTTGGAGTACTAGGACTATAGGTACTTCCATGTATCAGGTGGTACAGAGAATGAAAGCTATTAAGGTGGCTCTGAAGAAATTGAACAAGGAGGGCTTTGATGAGATTCAATGCCTTGATCTTGTTGCTCTTAAGAATCTCACATCCTGTTAAAATCAGCTTCATGCTTATCCTGTTAATTTGGAGTTGGCTGAGAAAGAAAGAGAAGCAGGCCTTGTCTATAAGAAGATTCATTGTCAATATATATCTTTCCTTGCCCAAAGAGCCAAGATGGCTTGGTGCAAGTGTGGTGATGAAAATAGTGTTATCTTTCATCAGTCCATTAAAGCTAGAAGGTTCCAAAATACCATCTATGCTATTAATGATGCTGAAGACAACTGGCAGGATAATGTGCAAGAGGTGAATGATGCATTCTTAAAGTACTATCAGACTATTCTTGGCACTATCATGCAAGGGAGAATTCCAGTGAAGAGGTGTATAATTGAGAAGGGGCCTATGATCAGTCCTGAAAATGCAGCTTTGCTTGAAGCTTCTTATACTAGTGAGGAAGTGAGGAAGGCAATGTTCTCTGGTGATAAAGCACCTGGGCCAGATGGCTTTGGTGCTCATTTCTTCAAGGATGTCTGGCCCATTATAGGGCATGAGGTAACAAGTGCTATCTTAAACTTTTTCACAACTGGGAGATTGCTTACTGAGATCAATTCTACAATTTTAACTTTGATTCCCAAAGTAAGTTGCCCTAGTAGTGTTGTTGAATTCAGACCAATTGCATGTTGTAATGTGCTTTACAAATGTATAACTAAGGTTCTTTGTAATAGATTAAGAACTGTCCTACCTGATATTATAGCAGAGAATCAAGGGGCTTTTGTTCACAATAGATACATCATTCATAATGTCATGATATGTCAGGATATAGCGAGGTTCTATGGGAGGAAAAGTGTCAAGCCTAGTTGTTTAATGAAACTAGATATGAAAAAGGCTTATGACACTATTGATTGGGAGTTTTTGCAAGAAATGATGGTGGAATTGGGTTTTCCTGCCAAGTTCACTCAGTAGGTTATGACTTGTGTTAGGACTCCTAGGTTTACCTTGATAAAAAAATGGCTCTCTTCATGGTTACTTTGAGTCTAAGAGGGGTCTTAGACAGGGTGATCTCATCTCACCCTTGCTTTTTGTAATATGTATGGAGTATCTCTCTAGGATAATGATGAAAATGTGTGATTTTGAGGCCTTCAAGTTTCATCCAAGGTGCAAATTTCTCAAGCTGATTCACTTAGCCTTTGCTGATGATGTTATACTATGTTGTGGTGGTGATTTTCAGTTCATATATGTGATGCTTCAGGCTTTCAAACTGTTCTCTCACTCTTCAGGATTGTGTATCAATGAGAAGAAATCTGATTTTTATACACTAGTGGAAAAAAGCCCATCCGACGCGGTCAAAACCGGGCTTACTGATCCGGTTTTGGTCCCTGCTGGAAGAATTGCAAATGGGGAAGGAGAAACAAAATTCTGTTTTGTACTCATGATCCCCTACCTGACCATTTTACAATGTGAGAAACTCATCTGCTTTGTACTCATGCAAGCTTTGTACACGTGAGTCCTAAAGAACATGAAAGTCACTGTTTCCTTACTAATTTCCTTTTCCGAGTGATGCAAACAGTGAAGGTCATGTACAGAATACTTGCAGAACCAATGAACAACACAAAGCAATTCTGATGCAAGATTTCGTGCTACATGTCATTCCACAAACCAAAGAGCTAGGATGTATGCTATTTAAAAAATGGAGCCAAACCACCATGCTATCTAAACTCTAACATGCTCTAATTTTAGATGTAAATGTAATAATCAATTTTCTTTGTAATTTGTCTTAATAAACAATTTTTCTCAAAAGAAAGATATTCATAAAAACTAAAATAAAAATATCATTAACAAAATATGTCTGGGCATACCTTGTTCATTGCTGAAACAGAAAGCCAACCACCATGCTGCTGTTGAGCAAGATCTAGCAAAGGAATAACAACAGACTGCTTGTAGTTCGATGGGTAGTGAGATAATATATCCCTCACCTACAACAGGAAAAATAAGAAAAATAAAATGGCCTAAATAAACAATAGGTTATGAATACCGCAAAGATCTCCACTTCCTTCTTAAAAACTTACCAATACTAAGCTCGATACGACATTTAATTGTCAAATACTTAAAATATGTACTCATATAAAAAACATAACTAGTCATTGTTACAATGTTGATCTTGCTAGTCACGTATTCAGATTTACAATTACTGAGCGTGACCATCAGAATCAAGGTCTAACAGCTTGGGGTATAACTGAAGTGCAATTTGAACAACAATTTGAACAATAAAGTCGATCGAAAACCAACTATCCTATCATGAATCTCCAATTTAAAACAAAAGAACCTGAGAGGAACAGATTGCAGCATACAGTCAAACTCTGATAGTCAAGCTAACTCTACATGTCGTGTAGTACTTCACACAAGAAGTTCAGAAAAGTAGCATAGAGGCAGTTTTAGATAGACAAACAGTAAAAAAAATGGTAGTAAAAGTACTATTAACAAAGAACAGAAGGATGAGGTCTGGAGAAAGAGTAAAGATAACTGATAATAGTAGTATAATTCATGCTTAATTCCAGATGTTCTTTCATACATGCACCTCAAAAGAGTGTGTTATTAAAGATAAAAGACAGATTAAAAAGATATAATAAGAGATCATGTGAAAGTTCTACATACTATTCAAAAGTAGAGATGGTTTAATCATTAAATTGACATATACTGCCCAAAATATGTTATTTACACATGGTTTGTCAACCAAATTTATCCGTGTGACTAACAAGGAACTCCCTATGCCTACTGCCTACATGGTCAGGCCCAGGTAGACCCAACATTTCTATGTCTAAGGCCTCGGTTTTTTTTTTTGGTAAAATGTAAGAAATTATATTACCAAAACTGCAATCAAGTTCCACCAAAAACACCAGGCACAACCACAAAACACAAACCAAACCAAAACAAACAAACAACTACAACAGCCTACCACAACAACAAAAAACAGAAAAAAATTAACTATTACAGCTTCTCTCTAAATTTTCAAGCCAGCTCAGTTCATGACCAGCCCATCTATGATCCACTTTGCTTCTGATTCTTCTACAGACATCCCTCTTAATATTCTTCAGCACCACTTCAGGTCTTGGAACTGTATTCTGCCAATATGCATTGTTTCTACTCTGCCACACATGATAAACAATGGCAGCAAGGGCACAGTAGCAGCTTTTCTGGCATCTCTTGCTCCTATATTTCCTCCCCCATTTCTTCCAGGATGTATACAAGTATTCATCTGTATTGATTCTGATTTCCAACCATTCCATAACACCAACACAAATGGTTATGCTGAAATGACATCTAAAGAATAGATGTGAGCAAGCATCAGTTCCAGATTGACACATCAAGCACTGCATATCATTACACAACCCTTCACCTGCAAGCCTCTCCCTTGTTCTCACTTTCCCCAGAGCTACCATCCAAGCAATACGTGAATGCTTGGGAATGTTAAAGGGTGACCACACCCAGTTGTGCCATAAGGCCTCGGTTTTTAAAATTGTAAATGGCCATGGGAGAAAGAGAAACAATGTTATGTTCTTTCAATTCCATGGAAGTTCAAGCTTTCAATATAATTGAATCGCCATGGAATGTGTAAACTACTACCACAAAGGACAAGTTCGCCCATCATTAATAAAGCTTCGTCATTTTATACGCTCTATAAAGACCTATCACTTTCGAGGCTGAATCATGCTAATTGCTACACTTTACCATTGTCGTTCAAATTCAAGGAACGTCATCTTTACATTCTTAGTCCAACTAAATCCTAATATGCAGAATGTCAAAATTAACAGTAATACATCATTAGATGATGATAACCAACTCATAATTACACATTATAATAAAATTTCATAATGTAATGACTGCAATTAGAGGATATAAAGCTAAACCCAGATGAGATATTACTTTCTCTCGAGACTCGAATCGATCTTGCTCATGGAGTTGTTGATGAGGGTGCTCTTCAACTGAAAATCTTTCAGATACCATGGAATTAGTTAGAAGCTAAAATTGAAATTACCCTAAAAAATTATTTTGAAAGAGAGAAATTAGGAGTGAGAAAGTGAGAAGTTGCAGACTTGCAGTTGTGATGAGAAGAGGGAAGAGGGAAGTGGGGGTGACTGATGAGGGTTCGTGAGAGTTAGGGTTTGGGAGAGGGCTGAGACTCTGAGAGGGAAGAGCGGGAAATGAGGGGAGTAAGGGAAGGGGAGGGGGGTGAGTTAGGGCCAGCGTGTTTGGATGGAAGTTGGGCCAGCATTTTTGGGGGAGTTAGGCCAGCGTTTTTGGGGTGAGTTGGGCTGATTTTGCATATTTACTGATCCGGTTTGTAAACCGGATCAGTTAAAAGAAAACGGATCAGTTTTAACTGATTCGGTTCACTAAAAAAACCGGATCAGTAATTTTCCTTCGTTTTGCCTCCCAAAAATTACAATATTTACGGATTTGGTTTTGTTAAAACCAGATTTCGTTGTTAAGTGACAAATAACGTTTTCTCCACTAGTGATACTGCAAATGTGGGTGGTGAGATTATTCACAGAGTGAAAGAGGTGTCTGGCTTCAATCATAGTAGCAGGCCCTTCAAGTACTTGGGTGTGCCCATCTGTGCTAGAAGAATCAGTGTAGCTGAATGTGCGAGCTTGATTGCTAAGATGTGTGCCAGAATCAAGTTGTGGAGCAGTAGAAATATTTCCTATGCATGAATAATTCAGCTCATAAATTCAGTTTTAATGAGCATTCACATCTATTAGGCTCAAGTTTTTATGATCCCAAGTTCTGTTCTAAAAGACATTGAAAAAGTCTGTAGGGCATTCCTATGGTCTGGTTCCTATTTCTGCTCTACTCCAGGAAATGTCAAATGGGAGGATGTTTGTACTCCAAAGTCAGCTAGAGGTCTTAGGTTTAGATGTATTAAAGAATGGAATAAGGCTGCCTTGGCAAAGTATGTGTGGGCTATTGCAACCAAGCAGGACAACATGTGGATCAAATGGGTTCATGCAGTCTATGTGAAAGATCAGGATTGGTGGGGGTATATTCCTCCAAAGAATAGTTCATGGTTTTGGAAACAGATATGTGGTGTTAAAGAGGCTATGAAAGATCACTTCTCTTTGCAAGATCTGCAGAGTATGGCTCATTTTAGAGTGAAACAAGTTTATGACAAGCTTGTAGGAGAGAAAGAAAGAGTATACAGGGATAGATTCATCTGGAATAGGTTGGCAATACCGAAACACAGAGTTATCAGTTGGCTTGCTATACATGGGAGGCTTAAGACTGCTGACAGACTTGCCCAAATTGGCTTAATTTCTGATGCCAACTGTAAGTTTTGTAGTGTTCATATTGAAAGTCATGACCACTTATTCTTTCAGTGTGAATATGTGAGGCAAATTTTGTCTTATGTGTATGATTGGCTGGGTGTAAAGAGCACACAATTTCAACTTCACAAAATCTTATTGTTCCTGAATTGAAGAAGCAGCAGAACTAAAGTGCCAAAGCAAGTGTTGGCTGCAGGGATTACTGCTACTGTCTACTTTGTCTGATGGGCAAGGAATGAAGTGGTGTGGAACATGGTAGTGTGGAGATCTGAGAAACTTTTCAAAATGATTCAGCAATGTATAGTCCTAAGGATATCTAATACTTTACCTAGGAAGATTTCTAGTAATGATGTTAATTGGTGGGAGAGTGTAAAAAGGAAAATTGTATAGGAAAGTGTACAGTTTGAAGCTACCCTAGCTTGGAAGAGTCCAACCTAGTTGGCTTGTTCCTCTAGGCTAGTTATAGGTTGTTCTGTTTTTGGTGTGATTATATACTACTTTCTTACTCAGCAAAAAAAATAAATAGTACTCCACTAGGCACTAAAGTCCCACATTGGTTAAGAAAACAAGCACCATCCTTACTACTCCTTACCTCAACTTAGAGCTTGATTTTGTACCTCCTTGGTTGGAAAACAAAATTTATACTCTATTTTTTTCACAAAAGGAATGAAGTATATTTTATAATATTGATTATTTAATAATTGATTATTTAAATGCACTTATAGTCTTATTCTTCCAAGGTTGGAAGTATTCTTTAATACATGAAGTCCCACATTGAAATTTTAGTAAAGTTAAGAAGGAAACCAAGTTATAAAAGCATATAATACTCCGTATTTTTAGGAGTTATTTTAAAAATAAGAAAATAAAAAGAATATTTTCAGAGAAGTATAGTTTGCATAAGCCTACAGTTATAGTTTAATTATACAAACTACTTTTTGTACCTAACTATATAATAATTCGGTTTTGGTTTTGTTTTTCCAAATAAATAAAATAGAAATAAAAATTTGATTTGGAAAACAAGTCCTAGTAAATATAGGTTTCACATGCTATAAATAAAAGAAAAAAAAAGAGGAAACAAAACCCTATTGAAGTTAATCAGCCGTTTTATTTACTTTACCCCACAAAAGTTTTTCTCTATCCTCTTTCTTCTCCCTCCAGCGTTATTATTTTTCTTCTCCCTCATGCACTACCTTTCTTTCTCCTTCCCCTGCGTCTGAGGCTACCACTCGCAGGTGGTTCGTGTCTACCGACGGTTCGTGGAGTCAGAGGTTGTGGGTGTCGTGCGTGGTGGTGCTGAGTCGTGGTTCGCGCCCGAGACAGTGCGTGGTGGTGCTCGAGTTGTGGGTCGCGCGCGAGGCTGTGTGTGGTGGTGCTGAGTCGTGGTCACGCGCAAGACTGGGCGGTGGTCCGCCGGAGTTCGTGAGTCGCGCGCGCGGTGGTTGTCGCCGGAGCAAAAGTCCAGTATACTATATAAAAAAAAATCTCTCGTCTTTCCTACTTTAATTTAGTTGTAAATTCTGATTTCATAATTCTTATGTATCTTTGATTAAGTTTTGTGATTATAAATAAAGTATATTATGAATTAAAAGAAATCAGATTTGTAATTATACTATTAGTTCTTATAATGATTTTAATTCTCAATTCTGATTTTATTATACTTATGTATATTTGTGTAAGTTTTGTTATTATAAACCAAGTATAATATAAGTTAACAAAAATCAGATTTACAAGCATATTATCAAGTCCTAAATATGTTAGTTTCAATGAAATTTATGAAGGGAAAGTTTAAACAACAAGAACAACTATTTTATTATTCGAGCCTCAATATTTTACATAGTTAAATAATCCGATTTTATTAATATTTTATCAAAGACTTGGCACTGAATTACTTTTATTATTCAATTAGGTCCCAATTTCATAAGCGGAACGTTTTAAGTAGTCAGCGAAGATTCTCCGTTACAAGGTACGTACACGTATTAGTTCAGTTAGATACATTAGTATCATGTTTAAGTTATGAATTCTTTCATTGGAACCAAGAATCATGATAGGGAACAATTGTATGGTTGTGATTGATGAGATTGTTTGGTAACATGAAATCAATCGGAAATTTGTATGTGTTTCCTTGTTGTATGGCTTGTGAATTGGAATGAATGGTTATTGGAATGCGTAATTCTATCATATCACAAGCATGAAATGAGAAATTGGACTGGAATGTTATGATTACTGATTGTTGCCTAAATGAATGGATTTTATATGATGTTATAAAAATCATATGCTTAATGTTGTATGAATGAGTATCACTAAAAAGGATAGTTGGCAATAAACTTGTAGTCGGACTCCCTACAAGTAATGAACAATGGGGGGAGTGTGGGACATGTTCTACACTCCTACGTAGGCCTACTGTGACGATAGTAGAGTCCTTACAAATTTTGATAACTCAAGTAGGCGAAAGGTTCCTTACGATCTTGGGGGTATGCATACTAAGGTGATGGTTGTGGAACGGAACGAAACCGTATTTACATTCCATCTAATAGACCAAGTTGTCTATTAAGGATTAAGTAGCCCGTATGATTCTAGAAAGATGACGGTTCCCGTTCGATGCCAAATAAATTGTAAAAATGGAATTTAATGTTTTTGTATTATCATGTTTAGGAATTGTTATTACTCTTTTGTTTATGTTTAGTGTACTATTTAACTGCTTAAGTACGTACTCAGCATATCTGATTGTTTGTTATTTGTGTTTGCTTGTTGACCTGTGATGAACCATTGATATTTTAATGGGGAGCAGATTAGGTATGCTGAGTTCGGGCATACAGGGGATATTCTTTGGTTTATAAACTTTTGAAATGTTTTGGTTGAACCTTATAGAGTTTATTTATAGTGTACTTAGTTAATGGTTTGAATAAAAAGGGGTCAATGGTGATTCCCGAGTTGTAGTTTAAGTTAACATTTTATTTCCGCTGCAATTTAGTTTTCATAATAAAGAGTAAGTTAATGTTTTGATTTCAAATCAGCCTTGCGTTTCACCGCGGCGGTAACACTCCCAAAGTCGATGCAACATAGTTTAGACTTGTATGGATTTTGGGGGTGTTATAAAACTGGTCATCAGACCAAAAGTTCCTATTTTCAAAGATGTTTCAAAAGATTTTTAAAATAGGTAGTATGGGATTGGAGCATATAGCTTACTTTTATGTGCATTAAATCATAGGAATGATTTTATATGTTATCCCTTTTCTTGCCTTATATGTCTAATATGTTTATAGGAAGTAGGCAAATGTTCTGATTATATGAAATTTTGTGTTGTTTGCTTAATTGAATTTGTGAAAGGTTCTTTGAAATCTTCGAAGTATGAATAGATTAGGAGGATGTACAAGGATAGGTACAAAGATAGTGATATTTTATAGAAGCACTAAGTTAGATATTGAAATTGCTCGACTTCTTTAAAAAAAAAAGTGAAGTAATGAAATATTTTGTTCACTAAAATTTCGAATTAGAATAATATTCCAAAGATGTTTCAAAAAGGTATTTAACTAAAACCTTCTTTCGAATATTTTAGGAAAGAACCATCTAATTGTTGTAAATATTTTGAACTTGTTTAAGGAGTTCTAAAATTGAAAATAATCGTTTTACCTCTTATATATGTATATATATATAATGTATATTTAAAAACCTTTACTTCTCTAGAACTTAGACTATTTTCTTTCTTTTAATTCGCAGATGGTTTACGACATAGGTTCTAAGGAGTACTTGATGAAACACCGAACAGCGAAAGAATGGGACATTTGGGCCTATAAGATGAAAGTTGCTATGGAATATAGGACCTTACAGGGAGATACTAGACTAAGGACTGAAATGGAGAAAATATACTTTATGCTGCCGTACGTCCCTAAGGAGGAACCCTACCTTTTCGTACACCGTAGATATGGGGATATATGGTCAGAAAATGGAGGTTTTAACAGAGCCAAACACACTTACTGGAGCCAATACCTTCCTACTATAGGGCATTTCGTCACTGATCTTAAATACTGTGAAAATGAATGGAGAATTCATGAGGAAAGAAGTTGGGAGCCCTCTACCTCATCACCTCCAGTTAGAGGAACCTATCATGTGGGGGAAAGCTCGGGAACTAAGGCTGTAGATGTGAATTCTGAGAATCCTAGAGTTAAAACTGAGCCACAAACGTCACCTAGAGCTGTAAAAAGAGCAAGATACCAAACTTTTGAGGATGAGTTCATACCCGAGGATTACCAAATAGCGTCAAACCTTGGAACTGTTACCTACATTTCCGATGATGAAGGGAATAATAGGACATTCATCACAGTGATTGGGGAAGATCATGTTGCACCTGTACTTGACTTAGAAAATGAGGAAGAGGAAGATCCTAATGAAAATGAGCCTGTTGAAGAGGATCCGATTGAGGAAAATGACCATGAAGAAGAAGAAGAGCCCATAGAAGAAGAAGAAGAACCCATAGAAGAGGAAGAACCCATGGAGGAAGATGAACCTATAGAATAGAGGATGACGAGCCTTCTGAGGACGAAGCTGACATGGAAGAAGGAATATAAAATCCTAACTCGGATGACGAAGCTCACCATTATAGTCCCTAGTTTCTTTTGAAAGTATAATTAGGATTATAATATTATTTTATTAGTTTATTTCAGTCTTAATAAGGCTTGCATGCCAAGTAGCAAATTAACATTTTCGATTCCATTATTTATTCATATTATGTTTTCCATGGAAACAATAAATTTTTCCCTTTCAATAATAATACACTATTTTAATTCTTTAATTATTTGATGTAACGTCTTATTTGAGATGTTTATATTGCAAGTCAATAGAGACTTAATGATTGTTCGCAATAAAAACGTGTTGTATAAACGTGCAAATGTGTAATAGTTAAGTAAATAAACGACTATGTGTATGTCACTGAAACAACCGTTGTGTCATTTTTCAGCACAGAATGGTTCGTCAGGGCGGAATACCTGAGACCTCTCTGAATGTCGAGCAATCGATTCGTGACTTAGTGCAGATAACAGCTAACCTAGCCCAAGAGCATAGCCGGGATGGGGACTTATCTGAAAAGGTTGCCCGTAGGAACCCACCAGTGCTGAATGGGAAAGGTGGGCCAGAAGAATTGGAAAATTGGATTAGGGAGTTTGATAAGCTTTTCTTTACCCTCACCTGTCCAGATGACAAGAGTGTGCCCTTAGCAAGCTATTACCTACAGGGGGATGCCCACTTTTGGTGGACTCAAGCTAAGGACAACCTCCTAAAACAGCCTGACCTTGGGTGGGAAACTTTTAAGAAACCTCTAAGGGATAAGTATTACCCACCATACCTCAAAAAGCAGAAAGCCCAAGAGTTTATGATGCTAGAGCAAGGGAACTTGTATGTTGAGGAATATTAAAGCAAGTTCTTAGAACTGATGAGATTTGCTCCTGAAATTGCCCCTACTGAGGAAGCTAAGGCCTCACGCTTTGAATTAGGGCTCACCCTTGACCTGCAAGGGAGACTGGGGGGAGATACTTTCACCTCGTTGGACCATGTTTTTGGCAAAGCTGCCCACTTATATGCAATAAGGAAACGAGAGGAAGGAGGTAAACAAGGTGAGAAGCGAAAGGAGAATCTAAACCCCGAGGTTCGAATATTTGAAAAGAAACACCATGGGAACAATCAAACCTCCCAAAGAAACTTTGGTAAGGGACCCAACAACAACAACACTCACCACAATAACAATAATCGCAATAATAACACCAACAATCGCAGACCTGAGCGTGTGTACAGGTGTAAGAAGTGCCCAAATAACCATCCTGGGAGGGATTGCGAGGGTAATAAGGTGGAGTGTCGTGAATGTGGGAAAATGGGGTATAGAGCGTACGAGTGCTATTCGAAGAATAAGGTTAACCCCAACGGTCAGAAGAAAGGGAACTATGGAGACAAGCCTAGGAATGAGAATGGGAATGGTGGAAATGCATTCAATGGGTCAGGGAACTCTAATTACTCCAAACCACCAACCAATGTAAATAATCAGGCACTAAATGGGAACCATGTGACCAACAACAATGATAATAAGGGCAAAGGGAAGCTGTATATGATGACGACTAGCAAAGAGGAAGCTCGTAGAGATATTGTCACGGGTACTTTCTCTATCAACTCAATTCCTGTTAAAGTATTATTCGATTCTGGAGCATCTTATTCTTTTATTGCCCATACAACTGTTAGAACTCTAGCACTGGTTGAGTCCGAGTCAATTTCTATGCCTATAGTTATTCTGTCTGGGGATACTGTTAATTGCTCTAAGAAATTCCTAAATGTCTCACTGAAAATAGGGGAGGGCTTATTTCCTTCCGATCTAATAGAGTTTAACCTATCGAACCTAGACGTTATTTTAGGGATGGATTGGCTTGGGAAGTACAAGGCTATGATAGACTGTGATGCACAAAAGGTGGAATTGAGAGACTCTACGGGAAAAAGGGTGTCATATAGGAGAATACCCCGAGAACCAGGGATTAAAGTAATCAATGCCTTGCAACTTAAGAGTTATATAGACAAGGGATGACCTCTATTTATGTGTTCCGTGAGAAGGGTTGAGGATGATTCATTGAGACCTGAGGATGTGCCTATAGTCAGAGAATCCCAGGATGTTTTTCCTGAAGAAATACCTGGTATACCGCCAAGGAGAGATGTAGAGTTCACTGTTGACCTAGTACCTGGAACTGGACCTATCTCAAAAGCCCCATACCGAATGGCTCCAGCAGAAATGAATGAGTTGAAGAACCAGTTGGAAGAACTGCTAGAGAAGGGGTACATTAGACCTAGTATGTCACCATGGGGAGCCCCTGTCTTATTTGTCAAGAAGAAGGATGGTAGTTTGAGGTTGTGTATAGACTACCGTGAGTTGAACAATGTCACTGTGAAAAATAAATATCCATTACCTAGGATAGATGACTTGTTTGACCAACTTTAGGGTGCAGGGATGTTCTCTAAAATAGACTTAAGGTCGGGTTACCATCAATTGAGAATTGCTGAATATATAAGATATATCAAAACTACCTTCAGGACTAGGTATGGACACTATGAGTTTACCGTCATGCCTTTTGGGTTAACCAATGCACCTGCTGTTTTCATGGACCTCATGAATAGGATTTTTCGACCCTACCTCGATAAATTCGTAGTCGTATTCGTAGACGATATATTGATCTATTCAAGGAGCAAGGAGGAACATGAGGGACATTTGAGGCTTATTTTACAGACACTTAGGGAGAACCAACTGTATGCAAAGTTTTCTAAGTGTGAATTTTGGTTAGAAAAAGTGTCATTTTTGGGTCATTTCGTCTCTAAGGAGGGTGTGTCAGTAGATCCTGCAAAGATAAAAGATGTGAGTAAATGCCCTACACCAAAGAATGTCACAGATATAAGGAGTTTCTTGGGTTTAGCCGGTTATTATAGGAGGTTTGTTAAAGACTTTTCGAAGATAGCAAAACCCATGACTAACTTAGTGAAGAAAGATTGCGAGTTTAACTGGACTGAAGACAGTGAGAAAGCCTTTCAAACACTCAAAGAGAGATTAACCTCAGCACCTGTTCTAGCCTTGCCTAACGGGGATGAGGGGTATGATGTCTATAGTGACGCGTCAAAGAATGGGTTGGGTTGTGTTTTTATGCAAAATGGGAAAGTCATAGCTTATGCATCCCGTCAACTGAAACCATATGAGGTTAATTACCCAACACATGACCTAGAGTTGGCCGCAATTATTTTTGCCTTAAAAATCTGGAGACATTACCTTTACGGGGTAAGTTGTAGAATTTTCACCGACCACAAAAGTCTTAAATACATCTTCACCCAGAAAGACCTTAATATGAGACAGCGAAGGTGGTTAGAGCTCATTAAGGACTATGACTTAGACATTCAATATCATGAGGGTAAAGCAAACGTTGTTGCTGATGCATTGAGTCGTAAATCTAGCCATAGCCTGAACACCTTGGTAGTTGCCGACAAACTTTGCGAAGAATTTTCTAAACTCCAGATTGAAGTGGTTGATGAAGGGGAAGTGGAAAAGTTATTGAGTGTCCTAACCATCCAGCCCAACTTCCTAGATGACATAAGAGAGGGTCAGCCTGGGGATGTGAAACATGAGCGGGTCAAAGCGAAACTTAAGGAGGTAAAAGCATAAGGGTTTGAAATCCATGAAGATGGGAGTATACGCTACAAGGGTCGGTGGTGTGTACCGCAATAATGTGAGGAGTTGAAGCAAAAGATAATGAGTGAAGGTCATAATACAAACTATTTCGTCCACCCAGGGGGGGATAAGTTATATAAGGACCTTAAAAAGATGTTTTGGTGGCCTGAAATGAAGAGGGCAGTAGCCGAGTTTGTTTCCAAATGCCTAACGTGTCAGAAGGTTAAGAGTGAACACAAGAGACCTCAAGGTAAAATCCAACCTCTAGACATTCCAACATGGAAGTGGGATTCGATATCCATGGACTTCGTCGTAGCGTTGCCTAGGAGTCGGGGAGGCAATAACACAATATGGGTGATAGTGGACAGATTGACCAAGACTGCGAGGTTCATACCCATGAAAGACACGTGGAGTATGGAAGCCCTAGCCAAAGCATACGTTAAACACGTCATTCGATTGCATGGTGTACACGAGTATAATGTCTGATAGGGATTCGCGATTCCTTTCGAATTTCTGGAAAAAGGTCCAGGAAGCATTTGGCAGTGAACTATTGATGAGTACAACCTTTCACCCATCTACAGACGGTCAAACAGAAAGAACCATCCAGACCTTGGAAGACATGTTAAGAGCTTGTGCCTTAGAATACCAGGGATCTTAGGAAGACCATTTGGACCTCTTAGAGTTCTCATACAACAATAGTTATCATGCTAGTATTAAAATGGCTCCATTCGAAGCATTGTATGGGAGGAAATGTCGTAGTCCCTTGTGCGGGAACGACATTAGTGAGACTGTGATGTTAGCTCCTGAAATGATTCAAGAGACTGTGGCGAGTTGTTCAAGAAAAGATTAGGGCTGCACAGAACATGCATAAGTCCTATGCGCATCAAAAGCGAAGGGAAGAGCATTATGAAGTGGGTGAAAAAGTGTTGCTTAAGGTGTCCCCAATGAAAGGAGTGATACGATTTGGGAAGAAAGGAAAACTAAGTCCTAAGTTCATAGGACCATATGAGATTTTGGCACGAGTAGGCAAAGTGGCTTATCGCTTAGAATTGCCCAACGAGTTAGAAAGGGTCCACAACGTGTTTCACGTATCCCAACTCCGGAAATACATACCTGACGAGTCGCATGTCCTAGAACCCGAAACCGTCGAGTTAAACGAAACCTTATCCTATGAGGAGAAACCCATCAAGATCCTAGACCACAAGGTGCGTAGTACGAGAAATCAGGACATCAAAATTGTGAAGGTGTTATGGAGAATCTAGAAAACTGAAGAAGCCACATGGGAAGCGGAAGATGCGATGCGTCTGAAGTGCCCTGAGCTCTTTCAAGAGGTAGGTGAGTTACAGGGACGTAACTTTTCTTTTAAGGGGGGAAAAATGCGATAGAATTTCGCGCTTCCACCTAAAGTTTGCTAAAGTCTATTAAGTATGTTATTTATGTGTATTTATCGCTTATGTGACTTACGGAAACTAGAAAACGCTTGTGAAGTATTGGGACTTAGAAGTAAAAAAAAAAAGATCGTCGTTAAGACTGGCTACCTCAAAGTTTCGGGACGAAACTTCCTTTAAGGGGGGAAGCCTATAATACTTCGTATTTTTAGGAGTTATTTTATAAATAAGAAAAAAAAAAGAATATTTTCAGAGAAGTATAATTTGCATAAGCCTACAGTTATAGTTTAATTATACAAACTACTTTTTGTACCTAACTATATAATAATTCGGTTTTGGTTTTGTTTTTCCAAATAAATAAAATAGAAATAAGAATTTGATTTGGAAAACAAGTCCTAGTAAACATAGCTTTCACATGGTATAAAAACAAGAAAAAAAAGAGGAAACAAAACCCTATTGAAGTTAATCAGCCGTTTTATTTACTTTACCCCACAAAAGTTTTTCTCTCGCCTCTTTCTTCTCCCTCATGCGTTCTTGTTTTTCTTCTCCCTGCTGCACTACCTTTCTTTCTCCTTCCCTGCGTCTAAGGCTACCACTCGCCAGTGGTTCGTGTCTACCGGCGGTTCGTGCAGTCAGAGGTTGCGGGTGTCGTGCGTAGTGGTGCCGAGTTGTGGTTCACGCGCGAGACAGTGCGTGGTGGTGCTCGAGTTGTGGGTCGCGCGCGAGGCTGTGCGTAGTGGTGCTGAGTCGTGGTCGCGCGCAACAATGGGCGGTGGTCCGCCGGAGTTCGTGAGTCGTGCGCGCGGTGGTCGTCGCCGGAACAAAAGTCCGGTATACTATAAAAAAAAAAATCTATCTTCTTTCCTACTTTAATTTAGTTGTAAATTCTGATTTCATAATTCTTATGTATCTTTGATTAAGTTTTGTGATTATAAATAAAGTATATTATGAATTAAAAGAAATCAGATTTATAATTATAATATTAGTTCTTATAATGATTTTAATTCTCAATTCTAATTTTATTATACTTATGTATATTTGTGTAAGTTTTGTTATTATAAACCAAGTACAATATAAGTTAACAAAAATCAGATTTACAAGAATATTATTAAGTCCTAAATATGTTAGTTTCAATGAAATTTATGAAGGGAAAGTTTAAACAATGTTTGGGCTCAATTAATCAGCAGCCCAATAAGGAGCCTAAAGGCCTCCTAAAGCATGGGACAGGTGGCAGCAGTGGGTCCACCTGTAAGTTGACCTAATCACCAGTATTTGGGAAATCTCTAAGAGGGGTGAAATAATCATTGCCTAAAAAGGTAACATGCCCATTGGTACCAAAAAGGCACATCTGAACAATGTATCCTGTCTGGGAAATCCCCAACACTATAAAAACCAACTGCCTCATCAATGAACATGTATTCAATTCTCACCTAACAAACTAGAGCATCTCTCTCTAGGCTTTATCTCTCTACCTCAATCTCAATTGACTTGAGCGTCGGAGGGGAGATTTCGGAAACACCCCCGGGGTAGTCTAACATCATTTTGCAGGATTCAGGTGTACGGACATCGGAGCTCAGGCGAACGCTCTTGGGGCCCACATCAAATCTCACAACATATTACAACCCTTAATTTCTTAGCAGAAACAGTTTGGCGCCGTCTGTGGGGAAGTTACAATCAAAGTCACTTCGCCACCACTCAGTAAGATCCGCTTCTCAATGGCCCCAGCCAAGAGCACTCGCACCAGACATCCCTCAGCACAGGCTCAGAGGTCTGAAAGGGATCCTTCCCCATCTCACCAACGGAGGTCTGAACGGCCCAGGACGCCGACTGTTCAAACCCTCGACCATGAAGAGGAACGGTCCATCGAAAATAGACAGGACCCCTCACAGCAGCTACAACACGCTGACCCCCATCCTATATCCACGGTGGATATAAACTTGATAGCCGCTCAGCTCCAGCAGACCTTGCAGCAAAGCCTGATGGATATGTTAGCCAACCTACACAGGGACGCTTTCTTCACCCCTAAAACCAAACCCCGGTCCCTTCCCTTTGGGCGTAAAACCAAGGCCAGCCTAGCCTAGCAATGGCCGGGCACGAGGGAGCATAGTCAGCACGATCGGCAACGATCCAAACAGGGAGAGGAAGAGCGGCATGGGTCTAACGGGAGATCCATTCGGCGGGGTGAAGAGACGCAAGTGTCCAAGTCGCCCAGGGGTAACGTCGGGAAAAAACCCCATGCGCTCGACATTTCTTAAACGAAAAGCGGCTCAAAGAAGGGTTTAGACGCCGATACATTCTTGATAAGAAAGCCGCTCGGCCGGGAAGGGCACGGCGACTCACCCCAATCAAAACCTATTCGGATCAACAATGGGCGCTCAAGTTTATGGTCCCATTCACCCAGACATACTTGAGGCGCCCAAACCGAAAAAATTAAAACGCCTACCATTGAACCATTCGCGGGCCTAACCGACCCGGATGATCATATGGCTACATACAAAGCACAAATGAGCGTTCAAACCGGCCGCGAGGCCACTTGTGCCGTTTCTTTCCCACAACATTGAAAGGACCGGCCTTAACTGGTTCCAAGAGCTCCCCCAGGGGATAATAACCGATTTCTCGGTCCTCGAAGACCTATTCATCCACCCGCTTGTAGCCGGA
Organism: Beta corolliflora; assembly: GCA_947648045.1. NCBI lineage: Eukaryota > Viridiplantae > Streptophyta > Magnoliopsida > Caryophyllales > Amaranthaceae > Beta > Beta corolliflora. Next base: position 100,616 of record CANSZD010000499.1, on the reverse strand, counting down.
AAAGGCGTAAGAAAACTAGTCTCCACTTAATGGGAGTCAGCAGAGAAGAATGAAAGCCCGGCCGATTACATCAAAAGATTCAACGAGGAATCATTGAAAATATCGGATCTACAAGACGCGGTGGCATTCGCCGCCCTTATGTCGGGACTCCAACCCTGGGCGGTTAAGATGGTCCTCGATTTAAAAACGAAGTTAAAACCTTCTCTCAAGTGATGACTCCGGCTCAAAGATTCATCCAAGCGACAGGCATATGTCGCCACTCGACGATGGTAGCAAGAAGAGAAAAGAAGAAGGAAATCACAAGGATCAACCTAAACAACGAAGACGGGTGGTCGGTCGACAAAGTTTAACGACCATGGCAACGACACCCGATTCAAGAAGAACAAGAGAGGTCTACTTGGACATCAAGGATAAGTCCATACTCCCCCGCCCACCTCCCATCAGAACCACTAGAGGAAAAAAACCCAAGGGCTGCGGTCAAAAGGGGCCCAAGGGCTGCGTTTTTTGACCGCAACCATTAGGCTAGCAGCCCTTGGCATTTAAGAAGGGTTGCGGTTTTTAACCGTAACCCTTAGCGCGTTAAGGGCCGCGATCGGAAAAAAACCGCAGCCCTTGGTGGATTAAGGATGCGGTTGGGCCAAAAACCGCAGCCCTTGGTGAGTTAAGGGTGCCGGTTTTGGCCCTTAGCCGCAGCCCCTTAACCCACCATGGGCCGCGGTTTTTGCCCGAACCGCAGCCTCTTAGACTCCAAAAAAAAAAAAATTTTTTTTTTTTTTTTTTTGCATTTTTTTGTCCTAAATGTTCCCAAACAGTTATATATATAAAAGTATCATTTTTCATTACAAATTATGTTTTTTACACAAATATAGAGAAAATAATAACCGAATTACATTAGTTCTAGGTCGCCCTCGATTGTTCGAATTGCAATATATGAGCAGGATCGCAACCATAAGAAAATAAAGCAACCAAAGAACAGCCATGAAGACATTACAACTCCACTAAGACTAGCATCCGAATCCCTCAAAAGCAACTTCTTTGGAGATGATAGAACCCGACAAATAAAACCAAAATCGCTATAATTTGGAGGTCAACCTAGGGGGTGTAGCGGTTGGAAGGGGGGGGAGGGGGGCAAAGGGGTGGCAATTGGGGTCGGGGTGGCGGGCAGAGGGGAGGGGGCAGCAGGGGGGTGCTGGGTCAGGTGGGGTGGCCGGGCAGGGGGAGGGGCAGCAGGGGGTGCTAGGGTCAAAGCGGGGGTGCTTGGCGGGGGGGTCAGGGCGGTTAGGGGGGCTGCATGGGGTGTAGCAGGTGGGGCAAGGTCAGGGGGGTGTAGCAAGGGGGGCAGCAGGGGGTGCAGGGCTTAAAACGATCATTAAAAATTAATTTTCTAAGGATTCAGGTCAATAAAGTATAAGCTCAAATAATATTTTAGAGGAAACTCAGTTGACTAGAAAAACACACCAGGAAAAAAAAACAGAAAGAAGCAATGAAAAGAAAGTCACTGAGAAACACAAAATCGATTCCACACTTCAAGTTCATCAAAAGCTAAAATAACAAAATCAAATTGTCAACTTAAAAAATCCAAGCATATCCATGTTTTTGCACCATATAGATTGAACATATTGTGAGCATAAACACTATACCTAAATTACCCTAATGGTAGAGGCTTTGGGTTGGCAATCAACTCCTTGTTGTTCAAGTTTATCAAGTGTGGCAATATCAACATGCTCGATCTCTACCGACTCCACATCTAGGCACCAAAAAGACATATAATTCATCATCACGAAAAACCAGCGAGCTTCGAGAAAAAGACATATAAGATGCTAGCTAGTAAGATATTAGTGTTACATAATTCATATTCAGCAGACAAATATGCAATGCATCGAATTCATATTCAGCCCCAAAGATGCAAAGGGTCACTGTCATATTGCCTAGTTATAATCCCAAAACATTTCTCAATAATCGAAACAACATCTAATTCAAATGAAAATACGAGTGTAAACTTAGAATATACTCCCTCGCTCCTTTTTGTTCTTCTACATTACTTTATTACAAGTTCACCAAGCACCATATCTATTCTTCCGGCATATGAAAAGTTGATACTTTAACATGACAACTAGATTCATATACTAATCAAGTCCCAACATACTCCTTGAAGAAAACCTGTAGAAAATGGGTAAAATAAATCAAATTACACATAAATTTAGAAGCAAAAATTAGAAGATTAAATCCATATTAGCCCATCAAAGAAAGTTGACAACAAAATGATGGTGGTGGGCGGCTAATTCGGAAGGGTTAGGTTTTTATGGGTTTGCAAAGTTGAGACAGGGACAAATTTTGGTTCACTTCAGAAGGATAAACTATATTACCTTTTCAAATTCACAAAAATATATATCAAGATCTCAATTGGTTTAATTTACACAAAGAACATCCATATCTTCAGTAATGCTTAAAAAATACAAATTGATACTCTTTTTTAACCAACTCATACAAAGATATATATAGCAAGTCATGGAAAGGAACAACTTGAAGTCTAGAAATATGTAATATATTACGTAAGCTCCACAAATTGAATGAACACAATTGGCACCACAAAGGCTCAAAGCCAAAACAAAGAGGAACAGGGAAAGAGAGGTGAGAGTAGGGAGAAGAATAAAAAGGTTAACTTCTGAAAATAGAGTTCAAATACCTGAACAAGTTTCGAGCATGAGTGCAACAACTTAAATATGGAAATCGGAAAACATATGAAATCAAGGAGCCGGGAGGAAGTCTCGTATAATTCATAGCACAACACAAGCATCTTTTCTGGAAATGGAGAAGTAGAAGCTCTAGCCAACATGAGGAGGAAAACTAGGAAAGGTATATCAATTCTTGTTCCTGAGAGATCTAAATAAGTCCAACCATGCAAGTACGAAACTATAGCCAGCAAATTTCATCAAATTATTTTTTCTTAATCTTATATAGTTTGAAGTGAAAAGAACAAATAAATCCAGAATTCATCATATTAAACCCTAAGACAATAAAAGTAAGCAATCTATCTTCAAAATGTATTTTCCTCTCAGGTAAACAAAAGAACTACCATCAGAGGCACAAGATACTCAAATGTTCTTCAATCCCATTTATATTTGACGGCATTTTTCCAATCAAAAGTAGGTTCTAAAAAGAATTACATTCCCTCAGATAATCTAACATCACAGGCCAGAGAAGATAGCAAATAGCTAGTCATGACTTTTAGAACCTTAGAAAAAAAACTATTTCAAATAAAATCAATTTATGAATAATAATAGTTCATATTACAATAAATAGTACCTAAAAATTATTACAATTGTTCTCGACGAGTTTTCATGTTTTGATACCGATTTAGTAAAAAGAAAACTTGAGATATTTCGGTTGCGTTTTCTTTCTTTTCATTTTGAAATTTAAATTATAATTTTTAATTAGATACAACAATTCAATTTGTTAAATATATCAATCAAATTCACTTAAACAATGCAAATTTAATCTCATATCAACGCATTATGCATATATACCAAATAATTTCACATTAGAGGGAATCCTATCCATCTCCAACTAATTCCACCAGCACATAAAACACATAAAATCAAAGGCTCATTCATGGCCTCTCCGAAAACTTCACATGATAGGTCCAATTCTAAAAATCCTAAAGCAAGGGTTTTAGTGCATTACCTGAACACAATCAATCAAACCTTCAAAGCTAATCCAATGTTCATAACGTCATAGTCATCATTCACCAATTAGCTACTGTAACAAATTATATTGAATTAATAACAATAAATATAACAATAATAAGTCAATAATATAACAATAAATTTACAACAAAATCATAGACAGTAGTAGTAAGTTCTAGATTCATTTTAAACAAAACAATCACTTATCACTATGCAAATTTAGCACTTCCACAGTCCAAACAGAATTCATTGAACATACCAATTCCAAAAAAAAGTGCTTTCCTACCAAAATATAACATTTCATATTTCAACACAATCCAGTAACTAAAGGAGAAGAACGAGGGAAACTAGAATAATTCAATCTAGAACTTATCAATTCTCCCATAGCAAGCAGAATATACAAAACATCTATTCTCAAAATTGCATTCCAACAAAATGACCAATTTAAGTATCAACAATTCAAGCCTCACAATCACAATCCACAACAAACACATCGTCGAGACTGCATATCAACATCTAAATATATGAATCCAGCAATTCAATTCTAAACCTGAAGACTGAAGTCTGGCGCATTGATTTTAACTCAAAAGCATAATTAGCAAAATGGGCATTCATTATTGAAGATAATTGCAGTTTATTGACACCTAAAAATCAACTCAAACAATCATACTATATATCCCAAGAAGAACAAGGAAATTCAGGGAGCCCATAAAATCCAGAATCCAATCAACGAAATATGCTCATAAAATTCAATCTATGAAACATGCCCATATCATCAAAAATAGGAAACCTCCAAATAATATTCAGTAAAATGTAAAATCAAATTAAAATGGGAGATCAGCCAAATCTATTTCAACAAAATTAACCTAATCGAATCAATTTCGGGCGAAAAATCAGATAATCATAAAATCGAACAACAACAAATTAACAAAATCAACACAAATCTCATTCATACTTTAACAATGTGACATTTATGTACAGAATAATCTTTATCTTAATTCAAAACAAAAAAAAGTGAGAGAAACCTTGTTGGTGGCCATCTCGACAGAGAGCAGCACCGCACGAAGGGGAGAGAGAGAGCAGCACCGCACGAAGGGGAAAGAGAGAGAGCAGCACGACGAGCGCCGGGAAGAGGGGGAGCGCCGGCGAACTGAATGGGAAGTAGCGCAGCAGGCAAAGAGTAAGAAACGGGGTGGGGGAAGAGAGGTAGGGCTTGGGTGAGAGAGGAGGACCACGGGAGAGAGAGAGAATGCGAGAGGGTCTTGCAATGAGTGAACTGGGCTACGAATGAATGATAAACACGGAATAATTAGGCCCAAGGGGCTGCGGTTAGCCCAAAAACCGCAGCCCTTCACTAAAGGGTTGCGGTCTTCTCAATAACCGCAAACCCTTCGTATACGAAGGGCTGCGGTTTTTGGGCTAACCGCAGCCCTTCACTATTAAGGGCTGCGTTTTTCAAAAAACGCAGCCCTTATACTGCAGCCCTTGCGTTTTTTTCCACTAGTAAACGTCGACTGCTCGGAGAGATAGGAGTCAGTGGTGCGAATACCACAAGGAGTGCGGCCACACCACCAAGGATTGCAGGGAACTGAAGAAATCCCTTGACAACTTGGCAGATCAGGGGAAGCTGAACCGATACCTCAAGCACGCTAGTGAGGAAAAAGGCAAACAGAAAGTTGGTTAATCCAACAGCGGGGATACAGAGGGCTTCATCGGGGTCATAGCGGGTGGCTTCGCGTCGGGCGGCCTAACCGGCCGTTCACATAAAGCCCACCTCCAGAATCTAAAACGTCAAGTGCTCGACGTCCATCATCCCCGACCTGACTGCCCCATCATGACATTTGGGGAATCCAGCCGGCCACTACACACGCCCCACGACGATCCCTTGGTCATCGAGCTCATGGTGGCTAATGCCAGAGTCAAACGGTTGTTAGTGGACAGTGGGTCCTCAGCAGATATAATCACACTAGAATGCCTCAGGAAGCTGAAGTACAATGAAAGGGACGTAACCCCACTCAATCAGCCACTCATAGGCTTCGGGGGAAACTCGGTACATCCTGTCGGATCTATAAAGTTGCCTACTCGGATGGGAGAGAAGGGCAAAGGAAGAAGCCTACCGATAGACTTCCTAGTGGTAGACATCCCTCTGCCATACAACATCATAATGGGAAGACCGACTCTGAACAAGGTCAAGGCAGCAATTTCCATTTATCAGCTCCTCATGCAGTTCGAAACCGACGAGGGTAAAGTCGGAAAGATCCAGGGGGATCAGCAGGCAGCCAGAGAATGTTATGTGAACAGCTTGAAGAGCAAGGTCGACGTCCAAGAGGACTCGAAGAAAGGAAAGCGAGAGGATGGTCAGCCCTCAAATGGCCTCGGGGTTTACATTACCGAAAATCCCAAACAATACGAGCGCCCTCAGCCAGCCGAGGATGACGAAAAAGTCGTCATTGATGAGTAACATGGTCGGACTCTGAGAGTAGGCAAGGCCATGGACCCTCAAACAAGAAAGGAGATCATTCAGGTGCTAACGGAGTACAGAGATGTCTTTGCCTACGAAGCCACTGAAATGCCCGGGCTCGACCCCAATGTGATGTGCCACGAGCTAAACATCAAAGAGGGGTTCAAGCCGGTCAAACAAAAGCTGAGGCATCAAGGCCCCGAAAGAAACACCGCGGCAGCTGCCGAAGTTAAGAAATTGCTTGAAGCGGGGTTCATTAAAGAATGTCAGTACTCGGAATGGCTGGCAACGTTGTCCTAGTCAAGAAGTCGAGTGGGGCATGGAGAATGTGCGTGGATTTTACAGACCTGAACAAGGCTTGTCCAAAAGATAACCACCCTCTGCCCAAGATCGACAGGCTGGTCGACTCAACGGCTGGCCATGCTCTCCTAAGCTTCATGGACGCAAACGCGGGGTATCACCAAATCCCAATGGCAGAGCATGATCGAGTTCACACCGCCTTCGTCACCAATCAAGGGGTGTATTGCTACAAGATGATGCCCTTCGGGCTCAAGAATGCGGGGGCTACGTATCAGCGCACAGTCAACAAAATATTCAGCGACCAGATGGGTCGGAACATTGAAGTGTAAGTCGACGACATGATCGTCAAAAGCAAGATTCAGGGCAATCACCCCTCAGATTTAAAAGAGACCCTCAGTACCTTGAGGTAATACCGCATGATGTTGAACCCGAAAAAATACGTCTTTGGAGTAAATGGAGGAAAGTACCTCGGATTCCTGGTTGACGAGAGAGGAATCGAAGCCAACCCCGACAAAGTCAAAGCAGTGAGAGAAATGAAGTCCCCTCGGAATGTGAGAGAGGTACAACGCCTAACCGGCTGTTTGGCCGCCCTCGGCCGCTTCCTGTCCCGGTCAGCATATAAGAGCTTACACTTCTTCAAAGCTCTGAAAAGAAAAGAATTCACTTGGGATGATGAAGCCGAACAGGCTTTCACCTCCCTCAAAGCACACCTATCCACACTCCCCAAGTTAATTTCCCCCTTGCCGGGAGAAACACTGTTCGTTTACTTGGCTGTTTCCGAGTACGCGCTCAGCGCCGTTCTGGTGGCTGAGAGAGAGGAAAAACAGCATCCAGTCTACTTCATAAGTCACGCCTTCCGAGGAGCCGAGGGCAAGTACAGCGAAGTCGAAAAAATGGTTTTTGCCTTAGTAATGGCCAGTCGGAAACTCAAGCCTTACTTCCAGGCCCATCCAATTAAGGTTCTCACAGGTCAACCGCTCAGAAAGCTCATCGAAAGCAGGAACCACTCTAGTCGGATGATCGACTGGGCGGATCAGCTAGCAGACTTTGGGTTGGAATATGAGCCTAGGAGGGCGATTAAAGCCCAGGCCTAGGCCGATTTCATAACTGAATGCACGTCCATGCCCCCAGTCAGCCGACAAGATAGTTGGGAGTTGCAAGTAGACGGCTCGTCCACCAAAACAGGGTGTGGAGCTGGGTTGGTTATCAAACCCCCGGTCGGAGAAAAGATGGAATACGCTATCAAATTCGAGTTCTTGGGCTCTAACAACGAAGCTGAATACGAGGCCCTAATCCTCGGACTGGAATTATGCATCTTAGCCGGGGCCACCGCGATTAATACCAAATCCGACTCACAGCTGATAGTGGGTCAGGTATCAGGCGAGTACGATGCCAAAGAAGACAACATGAGAATGTATTTGGCCAAGGCCTAGGACATCATCAAACATCTATCTCAGTTCAATATTTCCCACATACCCCGATCAGAAAATCAGCAAGCTGATGCTTTAGCTCGGATGGCCAGTTCGGCAGAAGGGTCAGCTCCTCGAACTATCATGTGGGAAATCCTTCGACAGCCTAGCATCAATGTCAAGGAACAGCTTGATTGAATCGGGCATCTGATTGGATGGAAGAGGTAGTCGGATATTTGAGAGATGGGAAACTACCCGAGGACCACAAAGAGACCGACCGGGTTAAGCACAAGTCCAGATGGTTCCTATGGCATGAGAATCAACTCAACAAAAAGTCCTTCACCCATCCCCTGCTCAAATGTGTCACCCCTGAGGAAGGGAATTACATCCTCAGGGAAATCCACCAAGGGGCTTGTGGAAGCCATCAAGGGGGGAGAACCATAGCGGGAAAAGCTCTCAGAGCCGGATATTACTGGCCTACTCTACAATCAGATGCTCACGAGCTAGTTAAAAGGTGCCCATCCCGTCGGATCCACTCGGACATCCCAAGAGCACCCACCACCCCTCGACGACAATTCAAGCCGTCCCCGCCATTCGATAAGTGGGGTATGGACCTACTCGGACCATTTCCCCCAGCCTCAGGACAAAGAAAGTTCCTTATAGTCGCCACTGACTACTTCACCAAATGGACTGAGGCCGAACCACTCTCCTCTATAACAGATAAACAGGTTCAAACGTTCATTTGGAGAAACATCATCACCAGATTCGGAGTTCCTAGGGTACTAATCTCCGACAACGGACGCCAATTCAACAACAGCCCCACTCGGGAATATTGTACCCGGTTCGGAATATGTACCAAATTCTCCGCAGTCTCCAGGCCACAAACGAATGGACAAGCTGAGTCGGCAAATAAGGTAGTCCTCAAAGGATCAAGAAATCGTTGGAGGCCGCTAAAGGAGCATGGGTCGATGATTTACCAGGGGTCCTCTGGTCGGCCCGAACTACTGCCAAGGAGGCAACGGGGCACTCGCCATTCAGCCTTGTGTACGGAAGCGAGGCGGTCCTACGAGTGTTGATTGGCATCCCATCTCCTCGAATGACCTTCTATGAATTCGAGAAGAACGAGGAAGAAAAACCGATCAACTTGGACTTGTTGCCAGAAACAAGGGGCAACGCGCTGCTAAAGTCCATCAAGTACAAGCAAAGAGTTACTCGGTTGTTTAATCGCCGAGTGAGGTCCCAGCCAATCCTACTCGGCGATTTGGTCGTTCGGAAAGTCGAGGCCGTTGGGCTCTCACACTTAAAAGGAAAGCTAGGACCTAATTGGGATGGTCCATACAAAGTAACAGAAATCATCAAGCCCGGCACTTTCCGACTAGAGTCCCCCGAAGGCGTTCCCCTTGCCCGACCCTGGAATGCAGACAACCTTAAAAAATACTTTGTGTAAAAGTTTGTTACTTGCAATAGGGGCATATATTGTAATAACTGTAATCATAGCCGGTCGGCACTTCTGTAGCAAAGTCAACCTTTTAGAGTTGGCTCTTTTTGTAGAAATAGCTAAAACATTGTCAGTCGGCATATTTGGTATCACAACCAGCCTACTAGACTTCACCAGTCGAAACAAATTGACATCCTCTCTGGAAATTACAGCTGGTCGGCGATTATACGACTGAATCAGCCTATTAATCAAGTTTTCACTGTTCAGCCAATAAGATACCAGATTTGGCAAATGAAATCAGACAACATGACACCCATTCGGTAAATACTTGACCAGTCACAAAAAGACAGTCAAAAATCAGGAAATAGACCACCTACTCAAAACATGTCAATCAGCTCACAAACAAGTTATTCGGAGTCAGTGAAGCTAGCCGGACAACATTGCAATCAACAAACAAGGAAAATTGAGGCCAAAAGATGAATTTCATTAAGGTTGTCGGGCATTACAAAATAAGAGAAATTGCAAAGATAACTGAAACAATGACTAAGAAAATGGCCAAATACAGGGGCCATAAACCCTAAGAGCTAGGGGGAGGGGGAAGATCAGTTACACTCCCATCATTGGTTTCGGTGTTATCACCGACTCGCTCCTCTTCCCGACCCGCATTGTCGGTCGCATCATCATCGTCATCATCATCGCCGTCAAGGACATTGATGTCAACCCGGTCCTCTTCATCCTCCTCGTCATCATCCTCCTCCGTCTTCATTTGAGCCAGGATCGCAGCATTGTCAGAGTCGATCGACATCTGATATCCCGACCAAATGTCAGCCCAAACCAAGTCGGGATACGACTCGGCCAAAACCTTCCTCAACCGATCCAAGGCCTCATCCTCACCCATTTTATGCGCGGCGCTTCCTACCTCATTGGCGTAGACCTCGGCAGCATCAGACTTCTCCCAGTCGGAGAACCATTGCTCCTCGGCCTTGACCTTCCCCTCCAACTCGGTCAATTTGGCCCCGAGGTCGGTCACCTTCTGCTCGGCCGCACTCAGCTTGACAATGACATCATCTTTAGCCGTCGTCGCCGAATCCCGAGCGAGAATGAGGCCAGCCCTCTCATCTTCCCACTTGGCCCGCTCATCGTCAAAAGTCTTTTGTTCCTGCTTTATAGCCTTCACAGCGTAATCGAGCTTCGACTCGGCGATGCGTTTGTCCTGATTCGCCCGATAAAGCTCGTCAAAATGCTTCTTGGTCTTCGCTCTCAGGTCAGTCACCTCTTCGGCCAAACTCACTCGGTTCTGGGCGACATTGGCCAGCCGAACAGAGAACTGGAAAAAGGAAAGAGTTAGCCAATCAAAACAGAGAAATAAAACACACTTGAATAAAGGATAAGGCACTCGGCAGAGAAGAATGGACTTATATCATGCCAGGAGCGGAAAAGCTCATTGGTCTCGTTCGGACCATGAGTTACATTAATATGCTCCCGATCAGCGGCAGTATACATCAACTCTATGGCCTTCGTCCAGCGACCGTCCTTCTCGGCTCGACTGAGCCCGGTGAAGGGCACGCCGAGCATCGCCCCCTCGCCCAGTTCATCCTCAGGACGGTCGGCGAAGGGAGACATGGGAGTATACTGAGGACTCCCAATCGGCCGAAAGTCTGAGGAGTGAAGGGAGAGAGATCCGCCATCGGTAGGCTGCGGCGGCCCCCTCGGGCTGATAACCTCAATAGACTTGGCCTTTTTGGCCTCCTTCTCCCGATCAGCCTTCTCCCGATCGGCTTTGACTCTCGCGAGCGCCTTCTCGGTCTGAGCGACCTTGTCGGACGACCGCTCCTTCCTCTTCTTGGACTTAGGCTTGGCAGGATCCTGGAGAAAAAGAAAGAACTCCAGTGAATTGCTAATTACAAGAAGAAATGACGCTCGGCTAAAAGAGAATGGAAATTTTACCTTGGGAGGAGCGGGGACCTTCATGGTCTTAGCAGCAATCTCAGCCTTCAGCCGAGCAGCCCTCATTGCCGCTACATTCAGTTTGTCGGCCATGGTCGGATCTACCTCGTCTATATATGCTCGGGCAGGCTCTGCAAAACAAAACAAAAAGCGGAAGTGTTAGTCATATAGAAAAACTGGAATTGTCACACTGACCACCTTAAGCCATCCCCTCGGTAAATTACCCTTCGGGAAGGTCGAACTCAGGCCCATAGCCGATTGGAAATGCTCATCTCTGAAGAGGTGGCAGTCGGGCAACCATTGGCCGGGTACGAATACCTCGCCCCCGTTAACGATCCTCGACTCGGTCTGCATATAGCAGGCCGCAGCTCCTTCCTCATCATCGAGCTCGCCTACCCGACAATTCAAAGCAACGAGGGGCTCGGTCGGGAGAGGGACCAGCGGAATTCCCCAATCCCCGCCAAAATAAACGAAGACAAACTCCCTACGAAACCCCTTCTGAGATGTAGGAAGATTGAGGACGGTCCGATATCCCGGTCGGACCTGAAAACTCCACCAGCCAGGTCCGTTAGTCGCAGCCATGACCTCGACCAGCTTATACATGTGCCTCCACAGCTTAACGGTCGGTCGAACATCTATCAAGTTGCAGATAAACTGGAAGGCATTGATCCCGCCCCATGAGTTCGGAGAGACTTGACAAATTGCCAAGTTGTAGGCATTCAGTAACTCTTTGACAAAAGGAGTCAAAGGGAACTGAAGCCCCATCTCCATTGATTTGTAGTAGACTGCAATGCATCCGGGCGGTGGAGACAGGACTGTATGGTAAGCCTCTGGTCGGACGAGATAATAAGGGTCCTTTATTTGGAACCTCGTCGCCGTCCCTCGAAGGTCTTCGGTCAGAGATTTTATTACACCGGGCTCGGGAAAGAAAGTCCCTAGCCCCCTTTCGGATCCAGATCAGGGTATTCAAGCTCCCGACCCGAAGTGGACGCTTCTCCTGCTCTCCTCGGCATGGCCACCCGCACTACATCATGAGACAAATATTTGTCTAAGTAACTCCTTGAGGGGGGGTAGGCTAAAGACACCTCCCAGGGGTACGGGATGAGGCCCTCGGCCTCCTCCTCCACCGAAGAAGACGGGCTCGGAAGAGCAACCGCGTCAGGTACAATCGAGGGGTTAGGACAACTTATTATAGTCGACACCAACGTTATTCCCATCCCCCTCACCTCCTCGGCTAAATGATCGGGAGGTGAGGTCGGGGGTGTCGACGACTCGGACGAATCTCCCATTATTTATGGACAAGGGAGTCGGCCGAGATTATTCGAAAGAAAAGAAAGAAAAAGAAAACTTAAAAGAGCGAGAGCGTACCTGGTCGGATGTAGAAGCTGGAAGAAGAACATTGGAAAGTGGAGAGGATTTGGAGATTTTTGAGAGAGAGAGAATGAGGAAATGAGCAAGTGACCCGGAAATTCTCTCCCTCTCATACATATATAGGAGTGCCTTGGGGGATGTGCAACGCAAACCACCTCGCGTTGCTCTAATGGGCTTCTAATAGAGGCCCAATTGGACCTATTCAGTCCATTCCGTGAGAAGTCCAGTAAAATCAAGAAAAAACATCCTAAGCCCGAGGAATTTGAAGCGTCGAGGTTCCTTAGAGCGCCTCGTCGGCTCGGCCAACAACAAAGGTCCCAACATCCCAAGTAGCCATAACGGTCATGTGGCATTACTGGTCGGACACAGCTGGTCGGGAAAATTAGACGCAGCTCCACCATCCGGAGCACAAAACCCACTCGGGCAAGCTTGGGGCTCATTAGCCCCTCATCCGAGTGGCCCTATACCCTATTCGGCCAACAGGAGCTTCCTTCCTTTGCGGAGTTGCTTCTATACTTGGTCAAGAATGGCCAAGTATCAGCCAGCACCCACATCGACAAGCTTGGGGCTCATTAGCCCCTCATCCGAGTGGCCCTATACCCTACTCGGCCGACAGGAGCTTCCCTCCTTTGCCGAGTCGCTTCTATACTTGGTCAAGTATGGCCAAGTATCAGCTAGCACCCACTCGGACAAGCTTGGGGCTCCTTAGCCCCTCATCCGAGTGGCCCTATACCCTACTCGGTCGACAGGAGCTTCCCTCCTTTGCCGAGTCGCTTCTATACTTGGTCAAGTATGGCCAAGTATCAGCTAGCACCCACTTGGACAAGCTTGGGGCTCATTAGCCCCTAATGCGAGTGGCCCTATACCCTACTCGGTCGACAGGAGCTTCCCTCCTTTGCCGACTCGCTTCTATACTTGGTCAAGTATGGCCAAGTATCAGCTAGCACCCACTCGGACAAGCTTGGGGCTCATTTGCCCCTCATCCGAGTGGCCCTATACCCTACTCGACCGACAGGAGCTTCCCTCCTTTGCCGAGTCGCTTCTATACTTGGTCAAGTATGGTCAAGTATCAGCTAGCACCCATTTGGACAAGCTTGGGGCTCCTTAGCCCCTCATCCGAGTGGCCCTATACCCTACTCGGCCGACAGGAGCTTCCCTCCTTTACCGAGTCGCTTCTATACTTGGTCAAGTATGGCCAAGTATCAGCTAGCACCCACTCGGACAAGCTTGGGGCTCATAAACCCCTCATCCGAGTGGCCCTATACCCTACTCGGCCGACAGGAGCTTCCCTCCTTTGCCGAGTAGCTTCTATACTTGGTCAAGTATGGCCAAGTATCAGCTAGCACCCACTTGGACAAGCTTGGGGCACATAAGCCTCTCATCCGAGTGGCCCTATACCCTACTCGGCCGACAGGAGCTTCCCTCCTTTTCCGAGTCGCTTCTATACTTGGTCAAGTATGGCCAAGTATCAGCTAGCACCCACTCGGACAAGCTTGGGGCTCATTAGCCCCTCATCCTAGTGGCCCTATACCCTACTCGGCGGACAGGAGCTTCCCTCCTTTGCCGAGTCGCTTCTATACTTGGTCAAGTATGGCCAAGTATCAGCTAGCACCCACTCGGACAAGCTTGGGGCTCCTTAGCCCCTCATCCGAGTGGCCCTATACCCTACTCGGTCGACAGGAGCTTCCCTCCTTTGCCGAGTCGCTTCTATACTTGGTCAAGTATGGCCAAGTATCAGCTAGCACCCACTTGGACAAGCTTGGGGCTCATTAGAACCTAATGCGAGTGGCCCTATACCCTACTCGGCCGACAGGAGCTTCCCTCCTTTGCCTAGTCGCTTCTATACTTGGTCAAGTATGGCAAAGTATCAGCTAGCACCCACTCGGACAAGCTTGGGGCTCATTAGCCCCTCATCCGAGTGGCCCTATACCCTACTCGGCCGACAGGAGCTTCCCTCCTTTGCCGAGTCGCTTCTATACTTGGTCAAGTATGGCCAAGTATCAGCTAGCACCCACTCGGACAAGCTTGGGGCTCCTTAGCCCCTCATCCGAGTGGCCCTATACTCCTACTTCTGGTCGACAGGAGCTTCCCCCTCTTCGCCGAGTCGCTTCTATACTTGGTCAAGTATGGCCAAGAATCAGCTAGCACCCACTTGGACAAGCTTGGGGCTCATTAGCCCCTAATGCGAGTGGCCCTATACCCTACTCGGTCGACAGGAGCTTCCCTCCTTTGCCGACTCGCTTCTATACTTGGTCAAGTATGGCCAAGTATCAGCTAGCACCCACTCGGACAAGCTTGGGGCTCATTTGCCCCTCATCCGAGTGGCCCTATACCCTACTCGGCCGACAGGAGCTTCCCTCCTTTGCCGAGTCGCTTCTATACTTGGTCAAGTATGGTCAAGTATCAGCTAGCACCCACTTGGACAAGCTTGGGGCTCCTTAGCCCCTCATCCGAGTGGCCCTATACCCTACTCGGCCGACAGGAGCTTCCCTCCTTTACCGAGTCGCTTCTATACTTGGTCAAATATGGCCAAGTATCAGCTAGCACCCACTCGGACAAGCTTGGGGCTCATAAGCCCCTCATCCGAGTGGCCCTATACCCTACTCGGCCGACAGGAGCTTCCCTCCTTTGCCGAGTAGCTTCTATACTTGGTCAAGTATGGCCAAGTATCAGCTAGCACCCACTTGGACAAGCTTGGGGCACATAAGCCCCTCATCCGAGTGGCACTATACCCTACTCGGCCGACAGGAGCTTCCCTCCTTTTCCGAGTCGCTTCTATACTTGGTCAAGTATGGCCAAGTATCAGCTAGCACCCACTTGGACAAGCTTGGGGCTCATTAGCCCCTCATCCTAGTGGCCCTATACCCTACTCGGCCGATAGGAGCTTCCCTCCTTTACCGAGTCGCTTCTATACTTGGTCAAGTATGGCCAAGTATCAGCTAGCACCCACTCGGACAAGCTTGGGGCTCCTTAGCCCCTCATCCGAGTGGCCCTATACCCTACTCGGTCGATAGGAGCTTCCCTCCTTGCCGAGTCGCTTCTATACTTGGTCAAGTATGGCCAAGTATCAGCTAGCACCCACTTGGACAAGCTTGGGGCTCATTAGCCCCTAATGCGAGTGGCCCTATACCCTACTCGGTCGACAGGAGCTTCCCTCCTTTGTCGACTCGCTTCTATACTTGGTCAAGTATGGCCAAGTATCAGCTAGCACCCACTCGGACAAGCTTGGGGCTCATTTGCCCCTCATCCGAGTGGCCCTATACCCTACTCGGCCGACAGGAGCTTCCCTCCTTTGCCGAGTCGCTTCTATACTTGGTCAAGTATGGTCAAGTATCAGCTAGCACCCACTTGGACAAGCTTGGGGCTCCTTAGCCCCTCATCCGAGTGGCCCTATACCCTACTCGACCGACAGGAGCTTCCCTCCTTTACCGAGTCGCTTCTATACTTGGTCAAGTATGGCCATGTATCAGCTAGCACCCACTCGGACAAGCTTGGGGCTCATAAGCCCTCATCCGAAGTGGCTTCTATACCCTACTCGGCCGACAGGAGCTTCCCTCCTTTGCCGAGTAGCTTCTATACTTGGTCAAGTATGGCCAAGTATCAGCTAGCACCCACTTGGACAAGCTTGGGGCACATAAGCCCCTCATCCGAGTGGCACTATACCCTACTCGGCCGACAGGAGCTTCCCTCCTTTTCCGAGTCGCTTCTATACTTGGTCAAGTATGGCCAAGTATCAGCTAGCACCCACTTGGACAAGCTTGGGGCTCATTAGCCCCTCATCCTAGTGGCCCTATACCCTACTCGGCCGATAGGAGCTTCCCTCCTTTACCGAGTCGCTTCTATACTTGGTCAAGTATGGCCAAGTATCAGCTAGCACCCACTCGGACAAGCTTGGGGCTCCTTAGCCCCTCATCCGAGTGGCCCTATACCCTACTCGGTCGACAGGAGCTTCCCTCCTTTGCCGAGTCGCTTCTATACTTGGTCAAGTATGGCCAAGTATCAGCTAGCACCCACTTGGACAAGCTTGGGGCTCATTAGCCCCTAATGCGAGTGGCCCTATACCCTACTCGGCCGACAGGAGCTTCCCTCCTTTGCCGAGTCGCTTCTATACTTGGTCAAGTATGACAAAGTATCAGCTAGCACCCACTCGGACAAGCTTGGGGCTCATTAGCCCCTCATCCTAGTGGCCCTATACCCTACTCGGCGGACAGGAGCTTCCCTCCTTTACCGAGTCGCTTCTATACTTGGTCAAGTATGGCCAAGTATCAGCTAGCACCCACTTGGACAAGCTTGGGGCTCATTAGCCCCTCATCCGAGTGGCCCTATACCCTACTCGGCCGACAGGAACATCCCTCCTTTACCGAGTCGCTTCTATACTTGGTCAAGTATGGCAAAGTATCAGCTAGCACCCACTCGGACAAGCTTGGGTCTCATTAGCCCCTCATCCGAGTGGCCCTATACCCTACTCGACCGACGGGAGCTTCCCTCCTTTGCCGAGTCGCTTCTATACTTGGTCAAGTATGGCCAAGTATCAGCTAGCACCCACTCGGACAAGCTTGGGGCTCCTTAGCCCCTCATCCGAGTGGCCCTATACCCTACTCGGTCGAGAGGAGCTGCCCTCCTTTGCCGAGTCGCTTCTATACTTGGTCAAGTATGGCCAAGTATCAGCTAGCACCCACTCGGACAAGCTTGGGGCTCATTAGCCCCTTATCCGAGTGGCCCTGTACCCTACTCGGCCAAAAGGAGTTTCCCTCCTTCACTCGGCTTAAGCATCAGCTGGAAATGGCTCGGTCGGTTATCTTCCCCTTCAATGAGAGGTGACCGGGTCGGCACACTTCCTTCACCAGGGAGTGACCCAGTCGGCTCACATCCCATTCAACGGGAGATGACCGGGTCGACACTTCCCCTTGATCAGGGAGTGACCCGGTCGGCCTCATTCCATTCATGGAAGATGACCGGGTCGGCACTCTCCCCTCACCAGGGAGCGACCTGGTCGGCCACATCCCATTCAATGGAAGATGACCGGGTCGGCACTCTCCCCTCACCAGGGAGTGACCCGGTCGGCCACGTCCCATTCAATGGAAGATGACCTGGTCGGTACTCTCCCCTCACCAGGGAGTGACCCGGTCGGCCACGTCCCATTCAATGGAAGATGACCGGGTCGGCACTCTCCCTTCACCAGGGAGGGACCCGGTCGGTCTCATCTCATTCAATGGAAGATGACCGGGTCGGCACACGCCCTTCACCAGGGAGCGACCCGGTCGGCCTCATCCCATTCAGCAGGAGAAGACCGGGTCGGCACACTATTTTCACTGGGGAGCGACCCGGTCGGCCTCATCCCATTCAGCAGGAGATGACCGGGTCGGCACACTATTTTCACCAGGGGGAGACCGGGTCGGCATTCTTCCCTCAACTGGGAATGACCCGGTCAGCCTTCTCCCCATTCAGAAGGGAGTGACCCGGTCGGCCGTCTCCCCATTCAGTGAGAGGTGACCGGGTCGGCAATTTTCCTTCAAATAGGAAGGGGACCCGGTCGGCGTTCCTCCTTCTAGCAGGAAGTAAGCCGGTCGCCAACCAGTCAGAAATAAGACGGCTGTTATTCCGCCACAGACAGGCATCCCACCAGTCAGGTTTCCGTGATCCCCCATCTATGGCGTGGGGCTAATTGTTTGGGCTCAATTAATCAGCAGCCCAATAAGGAGCCTAAAGGCCTCCTAAAGCATGGGACAGGTGGCAGCAGTGGGTCCAACCTGTAAGTTGACCTAATCACCAGTATTTGGGAAATCTCTAAGAGGGGTGAAATAATCATTGCCTAAAAAGGTAACATGCCCATTGGTACCAAAAAGGCCCATCTGAACAATGTTTCCTGTCTGGGAAATCCCCAACACTATAAAAACCAACTGCCTCATCAATGAACAGGTATTCAATTCTCACCTAACAAACTAGAGCATCTAGGCTTTATCTCTCTACCTCAATCTCAATTGACTTGAGCGTCGGAGGGGCGATCCCGGAAACACCCCCGGGGTAGTCTAACATCATTTTGCAGGATTCAGGTGTACGGACATCGGAGCTCAAGCGAACGCTCTTGGGGCCCACATCAAATCTCACAACATATTACAACCCTTAATTTCTTAGCGGAAACAAACAACAAGAACGACTATTTTATTATTCGAACCTCAATATTTTACATAGTTAAATAATCTGATTTTATTAATATTTTATCAAAGACTTGGCACTGAATTACTTTTATTATTCAATTAGGTCCCAATTTCATAAGCGGAACGTTTTAAGTAGTCAGCGAAGATTCTCAGTTACAAGGTACGTACGCGTACTAGTTCAGTTAGATACATTAGTATCATGTTAAAGTTATGAATTCTTTCATTGGAACCTAGAATCATGATAGGGAACAATTGTATGGTTGTGATTGATGAGATTGTTTGGTAACATGAAATCAATTGGAAATTTGTATGTGTTTCCTTGTTGTACGGCTTGTGAATTGGAATGAATGGTTATTGGAATGCGTAATTCTATCGTATCACAAGCATGAAATGAGAAATTGGACTGGAATGCTATGAGTAATGATTGTAGCAAGGATTTATAAGAGGTTGCCAAAATTAATGGATTTTATATGATGTTATAAAAATCACATGCTTAATGTTGTATGAATGAGTATCATTAAAAAGGATAGTTGGCAATAAACTTGTTGTAACAGCCCGCACTTCCGAGCTGCTAACTAATCACACTTAAGATACACAAAACACAATCAACACTTAACAAACCTCGAATTTACATTTATTCGCAGTGGAAACAAAACCTATAAAAACGATCCTGGATCTGTGGGTCAGGGGCCCACAACAGAACAACTTGAAAACCAAATATCAAATAACAGAATACTTCCAAACAAGGCATCTAACTATAACCTCAGCCCACCATTTCATAACATAAAAATCTTCTTCTTGCTCAATAAACATATTCCAAGTCCTCGACATCAATCCTGCAAAATCACTAACAATGAACTCTGCCCCCACCAGGACAGGTTCCAAAAACAAAATCAGAAAAACTGAGTACACACATTGTCCAACCAGAAATTCATTTTAGTGGCTTAAAATATAGTTGCGCAGTTTATTACTCATCAAGTGGAACAACCCCAAAATTCAAAGCATCATAATAGCCTTAGGGCGCGTTGCGGAAACATACACTAGTCATCCGGAGCTATTACGTGGCACAAGTGTTAAGTTGTAAACAAAATACTGAAAATCAAATTATTAGAAATGGTTTTATTACAACACCAGTAATCCTTACCTAGAAAGTCCGATAAAGAGTACACATACATCTACTACAGATAATAAGTTTTTATCCATAAGGATAAGGTTCAACAATAGTTGAATACATAAGTTCACCCCTAAAATTCATTTTTGGTGGCTTAAGACCATTCACATACAATTCATGCTAGAATTCAGTATGCTTCACAAGTAAGGTGCTTGCTTAAAATTTCAGGATCACTATCCTTGCTTCACAGGTTCACTTAGATCATTGAAAAACCCTTTAGGTCTATAGCATTTAATTACTTGGGTAAAGCGAACACGAATAGAGAGGGGCTCCTTACACAAGGAGCCGACTATCTCTAAGCTAATGGAGGTCGTCACCCCACCATTCTAAATATTTATGCTTACAAGCCTTAACCAGGACATGTCCCATTTTTATTATCTGCTGGACTTCACCCACCCAGCGAGGGTTCGGAAGGAGATCACCCATCCTCCAAGGGTTGTTGTTCATACCGTACCCTATTTGGTATCGGCCTTTACCCACTTGTATCCATAGTTTATTTACATAAATAGTTTAAATGTACAGTTTATCAATACAACACATGTTCCAAAGAAAACGTATTCATCCATGGAGGGGAAGAAGAATCACAACTACTATAGTATCGCTAATCATTGCAAGACTTGAATCTTCTTATGAAATCTTTTGTTTTACGTTAACAATTTCACATATTAGTTAGGTATAAAGATATAAGCAAATAATCAATTCCTTACTGCTTGTGAAAGTCATATAGGCACTTGGTGGGATCATTTAAACTTTATTAAAAGAGTTGAATTAACTTGAACATGTGAAACTTTTGTCAAAATAATTGCAGCAAAAACATTAAACTTAAAATGAACATAACTTCCTGCTCGGTACTCCGAATTAGGAATTTCCGAAGCTTAACCTCAAGAACTTTTAGGTCATGACTACTCAAAGGAGCAATACCTGCTCCATAACACATATTGAGCAACTCGTTCCAAAAATGTTGTTTACTTTCCCCATAAAACAATAACTAAATCATAATCCTTATTTTCTCAATAACACAAACTTATATTTTTCAAAACTTATACTCTTGTTCTCAATTCGTATCGCATATTCAATTCCAAAGTGTATCAACGACTAAAACTTCCGGCCGTAAATTAATATAAAACAAAACAGAGTTGAAATGTTATTAACATATCCAAAATACCTGAAAATAATCTTATTATAACACAAACTCGAATCTCAAAATAATCTTACTTACCTAAAATATTTTTTTAAAGGAAGTAATATACATAAAACGTATTCGAAATCAAATGTCTTTCCACAGTCGAACCCATAACATAATCAAAATGTAAAATATGTTTCTCAAAGACTACTATTATCGAGACCCAATTCTAAGCTCGTACAATTAACCTGTAATATTTTATTTGTAGACTATAAGATATCCTCTAACACGTTTTGGCAATTCCCTTCATCATAATAGTTTCTCTTTATACTTGGACTTTCGTCTTTAACTTATAACATCTAAACTATAGCATTCCAAAATTCTCATGTTATGAATTTCCCTTTAAAGGTTTTCTTATCCCCAATACATGAACTCTCATTGCCAGAATATAACCTTATTACATTATCATAAATCACCTACAATTACTATGGCAAGTCAAAATATCTCACTCCATATTTCCATGTTATAATTGAATATTCTATGATGCAATTTTCCATCTGAACTTTAGTATTTCCTAATACTCAAACTCGTTGTCCTGATCCTTCTTATATTTATAATTCACAACCATACGTCCCATGTATGTGTACTGAAAGCTCATATTAGTCTTAACACCATACGCTTAGTATTGTCATTATATAACTTTAATTATCAACCTCTCTATTATCTAGATTTATATTTTTTTCCCAACTTCCATTTATATAATCTTACTCATCTAATAGAAGAAATTATGCTCCAAACTCTTTTACTTGACCCCTTTGCGGATATGATCTTTTTTTACATAAGTATTGTAAATTATATCTCTCTAATCGATACTCCTCTAAACCACCACCAAGATATGGATCCTTTATTTCACTGATGCGACATTCATATCTCAAATCCTACACATCATCTGAACTCACAAACCTCTCGTAACAACTTCATTAACTCATAAATCAATATTTGACCTTTGAAATTCACATCCAAATTTACTATTCCCTAACTATCTAATCTATGTCCACCACATAACATCTTCATTCTTAGTTAGAACCTCCCAACGATTACTTCGTCCTTCAATTATGACATCACAAATCTTCATTCTTATATAACCAAGCTCCATAGTATTTATGGAGATATCATCGGGTGATACCATTCAGCCTTTTTTATACGCCATAAGTAAATCTTGGGATAGTTGTCTACTTCTAATAATACCCTCAAAGCGACAATTGTATTTCTTAAACAGAACTTCACAAGTACCCATCTCACACCAAACTCATTCAAACTTAGATTCCAAACTCCATAAAACATAATTCATCAATGATATTCCATAAAGATATAACTTGTTTTACAAGACTCAATACTTACGTGTTTCCGAACTTAAATCTGAAAATAATGTTCATTAAATTGACCCAAATTTGAGAGACTTTTTCTATGAGAACTTCTTCATAAAAATTTAAGTAGGAGTAAAGATCCTCCCCGTCATTAATATAACTCGAAAAACCTGATTTATAATTTCACGAGTCCATATTTGCTCATAACTCAAATTCATAATTTTCAAGGTTCATGATCATATATAATCAAAATGTCAAACCATAATAAAGAGTCTTTCATACTTTCAGACTTCCATATAAAACTTTTATCGCAAATATTTTGACAATTGTCTTATACCTGAATTATAACTCAACATCTTTCATCAAAATTCCTTTGTTTTTCTCTGAAACTTTCAAATATAACTATAGTTTAGATCGAAAGCGAGTTCATAAAGATATTGAATCGACGTTCCGACTTAGTTCGTAAATCGAAGTACTTATTGTAAAACCAGCTTATATAGTTAGATATACTAAAGATCCTTGCTTTAATTCTCATAGCTACACTTTCATATAAAAGGTCAACTTACAAAGCATAAGAAAGTCTATTATAAATTCGATGTGGAAAACAAGTAGATTTAATAATAACACACATTTATATTCTTGAAGGATTCAACTACCTCCAATCAGTTCTTCATAATCAAAATTTCACTCAATAAAACTCATCACATATTTAGCTTTCGGTCATAGCTTAAAACCAGATATGTAGTCAACAACTCTTGTAAACACACAAATAACACTTTGAATAATTCTGTATTTATATAAAAGCCTTATTAAACTCAGCACATGAAATCAGATGAAACACGGATATAGCTTCAAAGGTGGAAGGACATGTGTGTACCTTGAAACGATTCCCAATAATTCGACATTCTGGATCACCAACTATAGCTCGAACATCAGAAATTATCTCCATAAACATACTCCAACAACGACCTCAAAACAATAACAATAATCATTAACCATCCTCTGATAGATCGGACACCATCCTCACAACAATTTAGATAAACAAATTGAATCACTCATACTTTTTAAGCTCTTCCATGAACTAACCACAACCCTTATATGCAACCCATTCTACTAATCCAACTCACCACATCAATCTCTAACTCTATTTAACCTCTTTCTGATTTCAGAGAGTATTATCAAACAACATAATTTATAAAAATCAGTTTTTATTGACTTAAGAGGATTAATTCATATTAGAAGCTTCAATCCATTAAGAAATATAAAATATTCAATCTTTATGTTTAACAACTCTTATCATAACTAAATTTGCTAATCAATAACAAAATTGAGAAACAAATTTATTTCTAAAATCAGAATTTAAAATCCAATTGCATCAGACTTGAATTGGAATCAAAGAAGAGGAGGAATTAAGAAAATTTAGCTTATACCTTCATATGAAAAGGAATACCAAAACAATGGCAGCAACAAAGCAAACAGATTAGCAATGACAACATTGGCAAACAAAGCCAACCACGGCAACAGCGCAACACAAAGTACAGCAGTAGTGCTGAACTTGTGTAGGGCATAACTCATAGCTCCGAACTCCGAATTGGGCGATTTTTGTGCTCAAATTCATTAACTCGAAGAGATATACAACTTTGATGCAGCAACAAAGAGCAAAATTGGATTGCATGCTGTAAATAATTGAGGCAACAGATTGTCGAAAAAACAGAGGAGAGAGAAATGAAGGCAGCAACACCAAACTTGCAAAGGCCATAACTCATAGCTCCGAACTCCGATTGAAGAAATTTTTGAGCCTAAATTCAATAACTCGAAGAGATCTACGACTTTCATGCAGCACATATTCTCAAAAACCAACTGCATGCTGAAGATTTTGAGCAAAGAACTCGGCAGCAACTCTAGGACAAAGGAAATCAGAGGAGAGAGAAAAGAGGGTTGGGGGTTTTGTTTTGGGTTTGGGGTTTCTCCAATTCTCAACCACTTGGGTAATTAAACTGAAATGTTGAAGTTTTTGATCTAGTGAGATATGACTTGGCTTTTGGTTATGAAGACACAAAGAGCAAGATGATGTTTTGTATCCCTTGAAACGTGACACGAAGAGAGAGAATTAGAATGAGAGCTTGAAACTCTTATAACATTTGACACCTCAACAACATTGAGAGATACAATTATTATTTTTTTAAGGATTTTTTGTCAGAATGTATCTTATAAATGTCGGTTTTTGTGGAAATGTACCTTATATAAAAAATGTTGTCAAAAAGTACCTTTTACCATGTTTTTTGTTGCAAAACAATACCTTTTACCGGATTCCGTGAGTTGACCAAAACTCCGGCGTTGACTACACCACGTGCTTGGCACGTGATCTTAAACCAACCTAAAACAACCCCCCGCCCACCCACTGCCACCCCTCCCTCCCCTTCCCCACCCACTGCCACCTCTCCCTCCCCTTCCCCACCCACTTGCCGCCCCCCTCCACCCCAAAACCAACGAAAAACCCCAAGACCAACCAACAACCATACCCCCTACTGAAACAACACCACCCCCACGAAACCTCATCCATCCACCCTAAACCACCACCATCCACCGAAAACACCTCCCTCCCTCGCAGCCCCCTCCCCTCCCCTTCCCTTCCCTTCCCTTCCCTTCCCTTCCTAGCAACGCACCCCCTCCCCCCTCCCCTTCCCTTGCGGTCGCGCACCCCCCTCCCCTCCCCTTCCCTTGCAGTCGCGCACCCCCTTCCCCCTCCCTTTTCCCGCCTTGCAATCGCGCATACCATTTTTGGGTGAAAAGATGTGTTCAATGAGAGGGCGGAGCTTTTAGAGCGCTGCTGAGTTGCGAGGGAAGGGGAGGGGTGGCAGTGGGAATATTAGGGGGGTGGCAGCAGTGGGATTTGCTGCAAGCATTGTATGCAAAGGAAAATCAAGCACCATTTGAGGAGGCAATGATTGAGAAACTAACAGCATGGTTGACGAAGAATGCAATTTTTTAAGTTATGTTTATGTTTAAGTTAAGTTTATGTTTAAGTGTAGTTCATGTTTGAGTTTAAGTTTATGTTTAAGTTTACGTTCAAGTTTAGTTTATGTTTAAGTTTAAATTTTAGTTTATGTTTATGTTTATTTTGAAGTTCATGTAAAAGTTAACATTTGTATGTTTAAGTTCAATTAATAAGAAAAAAGTTAAAAAATGTACTTGTGTAATTTATGTTTAAGCTTTACTTATTATATGAATTGACATCTCAATACAGCTTTTGACATTATTTTTCTGCTTTTGACATTATTGTTCTACGTTTTACATTATTATACTGCTTTTTACATTATTGTACTGCTTTTTACATTATTGTACTGCTTTTAACATTATTGTTCTACTTTTTACATTATTGTTCTGCTTTTTACATTATTGTTCTGCTTTTTACATTATTGTTCTACTTTTTACTTTATTGTTCTGCTTTTTACATTATTGTTCAGCTTTTTACATTATTGTTCTACTTTTTACATTATTATTCTTCTTACACTATATAACCCAAGCCTACTTGTTCACCATTTGTTCACACCAAACCTAAACACATTGGCAAATTTGTAGAATGAACTTCTTCTACTTAAACTTTACCGCTTTAAATTCCTCTAGTTCTGAGGATGAAAGAAGATCATCCCGAGCAAGATGTGATAAAGGAATTTATGATTTCTTGATCAATGTTGTTCAACCAATTGCTCCAACTCTTATATCAAATGTTACTCCAACACTAAGGAATAGAAGAGCAAAAGTGACTGATGAGAATGAGGATCATCACCGGCCTATTCGAGGCAGGGAGGAAGGTCATAGACGATTGTACAATGATTACTTTGCTGAACAACCAGTCTATCCTGCTCGTTTATTTCGTCGAAGATTTCGAATGCAGCGACATATCTTTCTTCGGATTATGGAAAGTGTCGTTGCAAATGATGAATGGTTCATTCAAAAAAGAGATTGTACGGGACGGTTAGGTTTATCGCCCCTACAAAAGTGTACAGCTGCTATTCGAATGCTTGCGTACGGGGTGGCGGCGGACTTGATTGGCGAGTATGTGAGAATTAGTGAAAGCACAACTCGATTAGCATTAATGAAATTCACAAAGGGGGTTATCAACCAATTTGCTGCCGAGTACTTCAGACGGTCAACTCCAGATGATTTGGCTAGACTACTTCGATTTGGTGAAGAACGTGGATTTTCGGGCATGATCGGCAACATAGATTGTATGCATTGGTAATGGAAAATTTGTCCGTCGGCATGGAAAGGACAATATCAAGGAAGAGATGGTGTTGCTACTTTAGTTCTTGAAGCTGTTGCTGATCGTGACTTATGGATATGGCATTCTTTCTTCGGGATACCAGGTTCATGCAATGACCTAAATGTTCTTCATCGATCTGCTGCTTTAAGGGATGTTTTAGAAGGTTGAGCACCACCTGTGCAGTTTACGGTGAATAGAAACCAATATGATAAGGGTTATTATCTCAACGATGGTATATATCCGAATTGAGCAACATTCATTCAATCGGTTACATGTTCTCAAACTCGCAAGGACAAGTTATTTGCTCAACAGCAAGAAGGAGCTCGAAAAGATGTTGAGAGAGCAGTTGAGGTGCTGCAATCTCAGTTTGCTATAGTTCGTAGACCATCCCTCGCATGGGATGAGGAAATTCTCAATTACGATTATCATGCACAACATGATTGTGGAAGATGAACGAGATACATATGCACACTACGCAGATGCTACTGAGTTTATTACAAACACAAGTAATAATGACGACGAATTTGAATATTATCATGATCGGATCGTAGATATCAACCGTTACATGGCGAATAGAGATGCAATTGAAGATTAGCATGTGCATCAATCCTTGAAACATGATTTGGTTGCCAATATATGGTAGAAGTTTGGCAGTAACGCTAATTAAGAGCATTTTATGTATTTCATTCTTAATTAAGTTAATAATTATCGCACTGCTGTAGCATTTTATGTATTTTATGTATTTCGTTCTTAATTAAGTTAATAATTCATTCTTGTATTTTATTATATGTCTCTAAATTAAAAATATATTAAAAATACTAATTGTGTCTTTTAAATTAATTATTAGATCGTTAATTATGTATGCATAAGATAGTGCTAGCTAATTTTGTATTCAATTAATTAATAAAAGCGCTAATTATGTATGCTACGTAATTAATAAAAGCTAATTATGTCGATAACTTAACTATTAAAATGAATTTTTTTGTGTAATTTTCCGTTCTCCAATATATCTTGTTAATTTTGTTCTCAATTTATCTTGTAATTTTTTTGTTTTCAGTTTCTTTCTTAATTTATCTTGTAATTTTCGTTTTTAATTTCTTTCTTCATTTCTCTTGTAATTTTTCATTTTTTTTTCTTGTTTACTTTTTTTTTAGCTTTAGATTTTTCGTTTGGATTGGATTTGTTGAATGTTATTTTCAGCTTTGTATTTTTTTTGAGGTTATTTTAATTTTTCGTTCTACATTTGATTCTGTGAGGAACTTTCATTCTCCTCATAGGGATTGTTGAATGTTGGCTAGAATAGTTGTAATGGCCATCACTTTTAATTGCTCTAATGGAGGTTTTTTTTCTTTGGATTTGATTTTTTGATTTTTAATATGTTATGGCTGTTGGCTTGACATTGTGTATATTAAGCTGTTTTTTTAATGCATATCAAAACTTAACTCGTCTAGTTTTTAGGTAAAAATCGTATCGCCGTTAACTGATTCGCTTCATTTCTGGATCAGTTAAGCCCAATTTGATTAGATCATTTAGGGTTTTTTCAACTAGTGTATCTACCTTCATCTTACCTAAAATTCCTTACAAATGCTTCAAGGTCTTTAAATCTTCGTTTATTGTTGGACAATTTTACTTCAAACACTAGTAGAAAATTACCCTAATATTGCTATTTGATTGCTGCAATTATACCCATACGCAGCCATAGAATGTAATTTCTAAGAGAAATTACAGCAATATATTAAAATATTTTAAATCTATAGCTGGGGTTTCCCATCAATAGGTTTTTATTAATAAAACAGGCACTAGGGTTTGTTTGTCTTCTTTTTAGTTGGGTGTCGTTTTTCTCTCTCACTCCCTTATTCTCACGTTGTTCCTCGGCACTTCCTCCACTCATTCCCCCTCTCGTCATTCCTCTCACTCATTCTCCTTCCTTTGCCCCTCTCACTCATTCACTCCTTTCACTCTTTAACCTTCCCTCATTCTCCGACGCCTCAAGAACAGTCATCATCTCTTACTCCTTGGCCCTCTCTCACTCTCTACCATCTGCACATCTTCGCTCCTGAGAATTCAAAGAACATAGTGGGTGGTGTCAGAGATTGACGAGCAAAAACCGTGAAGATCTTGGGCGATGAAATACGTGAAGATTGAACGCCAAGATTTGGAATGACACGAAGATCTCGGGGCGGCGAAGAACCCGAAGCTTTGTGGTTTTTCCGGCTATGAAAGCTTTATCGGACCTAGGGTTTCGTAGTGGTTTTTCAAGCGGAAAAAAGCGTTGCTGGTAAATCTGCGTGTGAGAGAGAGAAAAAGGAGACTCCAGTCTAGATCAATTTCTATAAAGCAATTTTGTGTATTAGGATTTTGTATTAATTATCTGATGAAATAAACAAGTTTTTTGACATTACATTATTTCCCCGTAGTTTCACACTCTAGGCATGAGATTTTCTTGTCAATTTGTATGCTATTTCGTTGACAGTTGCATTTCCTAGTTGCTCGATTATTTGATTGTAGCACTTTTTGAGTATTTAGCATTAACCTAACTCAAATTTTTACGACATTTCGCAAAAAAATAATATTACACTACACATATGGTTGGGGTTTTTGCAAAAGCTATTGATACGCTTTGATTTGCTGCGATACGAAAACCGCAACAATAGGCCCCTTAAAAATTCGCAGCAATATACAATTATTCTAGTAGCGACATGACACTTATCATAACAATAATGGCACTCAACATTGCTATAATCTCTCGGCCGAGATTTTGATATGCTTCATTGATTATCTATCCCCGACTTATTCCTCCCTCTATCATAAACTTACGCAGCAAGTGCCTGATCACCAAACGAAATAGCACCATCTATTTTTGTAAGATCATCCTCTCATCTTCCTAAACAAATATTGTTGATTCATCTAGCATAACTTTCTCCCTTTCCACTAGAAAAACTGTACAATTGGCCTATAGGACTTCGATAGTGAAGCCAATAACAAAAGGGACTAATCTTGCTCCTAATCCAATATTTCATCATTGGCATTGTGCAACTAGCACACTAGCTGGTTAGAACTATTAACATGATCTTGCAAATTTATAGCACTTTCCTTATTCAATTGGCACAACTCTCACCCAGACACAATCGATTTGTTAACAGTGCTAATTCAAAGCATTAGACACTATGTAGCTTCTCCAACAAGGCCTTTACATATGTCGCAGTCAAGAAAGTATACTTGGTTTGCGGGGCAATGGCCAATCGAATTGTACTAACTGCTTTCTTCTTCTTCTTGGATGGGCATCCAACATCATTCTAATTTGATGGTTTCTCCATTTCTAGAGATACAACCAAATTTTATTGTACTAACATATCTTCTACAATACTCTTTCACACCATATAATTTATTTTCCTATCAAACTGTTGGACCTCAAACTTTGGTGAACTCATATCCATTATACCTTCATAAATTTTTCCCGTACAAGTTGCTTTCCCAGCTCACTTGTTCTCTAACATCGATTCAGATACCAGTTGTTGGAAAGTAATTAAAAAACAAATACGTAAAATAATGAGAAGATAAATATAGTGCAAAAAAGGCATGTGGAGAAGTCTCTTCCCCTACCATGTTGTTATTATTGTAGTTATCATTATTGTTATTATTATCACTATCATTATTAATCATTATTGATTATTATTAATTAATATTAATTAATAATATTATTTGTTATTTCTTCCCAAGTTTTTTAGTACATGTCAGCAAATTTAATTTTAGCTTAGTGCAGTTTGGCAAAAATTATTTCGAGTTAGTCTTGAAAGAGGCCACATACTTTTAATTTAAAATTAGGCAACGACCCAAGTCCAATACTAAGAAGTGAACATACCACCTTTCTGAATATAATGATTAAATTAATCTATTTAGTGACTAGTTTAATATATTTAATGACCAGTTTAATTCATTCAGTAATCAGATTCTTTAATCCATTTAGTGACTAGTTTAAAACACTCGATAAGAATGCCGGATTATTTTTTAAAATTATTTAGTGTAGCTAGAGATTCAACAAGAAATAGAGGAAGGAGAAAAGAAGCAACGACTAGGTTGGTGCGAAATGTCTAGGGATAATGTTGTGTTACAGTGAGATGAAATGAGCTTGTTAGGAGAATAAGCTTGGGTTTGTCTAACATAAAATTAGACCGTCTATACTAATAGTTTTTATTTTCTTTCAATTCAGTTCAGCAAAATAAATTTTAGTGTACAAGCAAGTTTAAGCTTAGAACACAAAACCTTAATTAAGTACTAGCTTTCTATGCACATGATGCGTGCGACAACATTTTTTCTAATCGGACTTCCGTATTCTCAAATAACTAACTTTATGTGCGTGCAATACATTTGCGGCGAAATTTTTTTATAATAGTGTAAGTTGACAATTGTTTTTCAATGTGATAAACAAAGTATGCACTTACAATTAATATATCATTTAAAAAATGGACATAAGAACACCGTGCATTTTAATTTTTTAAGTTTAAATTTTATTTTATTTATTTCTTTTTCGAGTTGATTAAATTTTTTTTCTTCATTTTTATTGCTAATTCAAGTTTATTATAAATATCTTAATCAATTTATGTTTGTAAGATACCTTCTATATTTGTGGGCTAATTTCTATTAGTTTTGACTTTTTTAAAAGGTTTGTAGAAAAAATTTAAGGCTAGTTTTATTTTTGTTAAGTTACTTAATGTGTGTTGTGAATATTAAGCGATGGAATTTTAAGTTTTAAAAAGTCATGAGGGCTTTTGAGTAATTTGATAGAGGACGCCATAGCCTTCCCCCTTCCCTTATGTAATAGAGATTTTATTGTACGAAACCAAAAATGTTCCATCATGGAGAAACATAAATTTCTTTTATGGTGGTTTATCAAGTCATTGACAGTAAAACAAGAACAGTTGAGATTGTTCTACAATAGGCACATATGATTTAGGAACAACGAAACTACTTTGGTTAGGCAGGTGCATTAGAGTTATATAATAGAGGAAAAATTGACAAAAATAAGCCAACCTTTGCCCGATTCGCCACATTTAAGTCAACCTTTTGAAAATCCAGAGATAATACAAGCTTTGCATCATTTAAGCCAATATTAGAACATTTTTAACCGGTTGTGAACAAGTTATGGGTAATCTGACCTAAAGTTGGCTTAAATGATGGAAAGCTTGTATTATCTCTGGATTTTCAAAAGGTTGACTTAAATGTGGCGAATCGGGCAAATATTGGCTTATTTTTGTCAATTTTTCCTATAATAGAAAGAGCAATAAGAGTACAGAAGCTAAAAAAAATTACCTAAGGGATTTCCAGCAAGCAGATGCAGTGGTGTCTCATTACGTTTATTGACTAAACCAGCTGATCTGTTATCGTACTTTAAAATTCCCATTGCTAATTCAATGTTCTTCTCTTCTATGAGTGCTAAATGGAGAGGCGTATTGCCTTCTGCATTATGCACCAACCATGGATTGTAATAAGGAGCACCCATGCGCATAGCCTCAATCTGATTTTTAGAAATACACTGATGATGCGAGTCCAGTAGCACTAGCAAAAGGTCGGATTGCCACAATAATGATGAGAAAACTTGATAACCATAGTTTTGTTGGGTGTTATATGGATTTTCCGAAGCAATATATATTGTGGTAGAAGATTGATTTCGTGTAAGGATATGAATCGGTGTATCCCCATTAATGTCTGTTTGAGAAATAAGTTCTGGACATAAGCTTCCAACAACTGTTTGGATGAAGTCTACAAAGTCGGCTTGCATTATATAACTTCCATTCTTAACGGTCCGGAGAGCCGTTACCAGCTGGTAGAAAAAATGGCCTTGGCCGTGGTAATAGCCGCCAGGAAGCTCAGACCATACTTCGACTGCCACCCCATTCAAGTTTTAACCAACCAGCCGCTAGAAAAAGCATTGCAGAAGATGGATAGTTCCGGCCGCTTGCTGAAATGGGCCGTTGAACTATCGGAGTATGATATACAATACAAGCTCAGGACAGCTATCAAAGCGCAGGCCCTGGCAGACTTTATCGTGGAAGCCTCATATGAGGAAGAAATGGAGCAAAAGGAAGTCTGGCTGCTGGAAGTCGACGGATCGTCCGCTTGTTAGCGGATCCGGAGCGGGTATAGTAATGACCAGCCCCGAAGGAAATTCTTATCGATGCGCCATCAAGTTCGCCTTCCCGGCGTCAAACAACGAAGCAGAATATGAAGCGGCAATTGCCGGATTGAGAATGTGTTTGGCAGCGGGTGCTAAGAAAGTGTTTTTAAAAACGGACTCACAGTTGGTGAGCGGCCAGCTGAGGGGAGAATTCGAAGTCAGAGAGGCCAACATGCTAAAATACATTGAAAAGGCCAAGGAATTG
The DNA here is from genome assembly GCA_947648045.1 of Beta corolliflora. Taxonomy (NCBI): domain Eukaryota; kingdom Viridiplantae; phylum Streptophyta; class Magnoliopsida; order Caryophyllales; family Amaranthaceae; genus Beta; species Beta corolliflora. The sequence goes on along the minus strand of CANSZD010000499.1, from coordinate 67,538 downwards.
ATAGCTCAACTGAATCATTTTGAGATTCAAGCGATACCTAGGGCCGAGAACACAAAAGCGGACGCGTTGTCCAAGTTGGCAAGCTCTGACTCATTTAGCATTGAAAGAACCGTCACGGTTGACATCTAGAAGGAAAAGAGCATCGCAGAAAAGGTCGTAACCGTCAACAGTATAAACCAGCAGGGAGAATGGTTTAGTGAGTTGGTGGCGTACAAGTTGACTGGGACGCTTCCGAATAATCCTTCGTCTGCCAAGAAATTGAAACGACAAGCAAGCTGGTACGTCATATACCAAAATGAGCTATACAAGAAATCATTCAGTTTACCTCTGCTTAAATGCGCAACCGCATGGGAATCCGCGAAGATCCTTGAATAAATACATGAAGGTATATGCGGTAACCATATTGGCGGAAAGGCTCTGGCACTTAAGGCATTGAGGGCGGGATTCTATTGGCCAAGTATGCTGGCGGATTCCCAGAGCTATGTTAAGAGATGTGATAAGTGCCAGAGATACGCTCCCGTCATTAACAGGCCAGCCAACGATTTGCAGCCTATCCTATGCCCAATCCCGTTCGCACAGTGGGGAATGGACATCTTGGGACCGTTCACCACAGCAACTGGGGGGAGAAAGTTCCTAATAGTGGGAATTGATTACTTCACCAAGTGGATAGAGGCAGAGCCGACAGCAAAAATCAAGGCAAATCAGGTCAAGAAATTCATCTGGCAGAATATTATGACAAGATTTGGGATCCCCATGGCGATCGTCTTTGATCATGGCGTCCAATTCGATTGTCGACACTGTACGAGACCTTCTTAATGAATTTCGAGTAAAATTTGCATACTCGGCCGTTTGCCACCCTCGAGCAACAGGCAAGAGGCCGCGAACAAGCAGATCCTAAACGCCTTGAATAAAAAGCTAGATGAATTCAAAGGGGGATGGGCCGATATGGTACCAGCAGTGCTATGGTCAAACAGAACAACAGAGAAAGAAGCGACGGGAGAGAGCCCATTCAAGTTAGCCTTCGGCGCGGAGGCGGTGTTGCCAGTAGAGGTGGGGTTACCCTCTTACCGGATCAAGCACCAAGATCTGCAAAGAAATGACCAGGCACTTAGGGAAGACCTAGACTTCTTGCCGGAAACAAGGCTCATGGCAGAACTGAGAGCAGCCGCTTACAAAGACAGGGATCGCAAGGCTTACAATAAAAAAGTCATGGAGAGGCCATTAGATGTTGGCGACCCGGTCCTTCGCAGAACAGCGGCCACTGGCAAGGCGCATATTGAGGGAAAGCTGACTGCTAACTGGGAAGGTCCCTACATCATAGCCAAGAAGATTGCTCTCGGTTCCTTCATTTTAAAGAACATGGATGGCAAGGAGCTTAAAAATTGCTGGAATGCTAGCGTCCTAAAGAAATACTATGTTTGAGTTACTAAATGTAATAGGTCGAGAACCACCCTTGATTACTTAAATAATACAAACTTCTGTCAGCAGTTCATCAATTGTCTTATTATTTTCATGTACATTAATCAAAAGCCATGACAGGCTCAAAGTACGTAAACGGTCATATGACAGACCTAGTACAAATCAAAAGCCACACGACAGGCTCAAAGTACATAAACGGTCATATGACAGACCTAGTACAAATCAAAAGCCATATGACAGGCTCAAAGTACATAAACGGTCATATGACAGACCTAGTACAAATCAAAAGCCATATGACAGGCTCAAAGTACATAAACGGTCATATGACAGACCTAGTACAAATCAAAAGCCATATGACAGGCTCAAAGTACATAAACGGTCATATGACAGACCTAGTACAAATCAAAAGCCATATGACAGGCTCAAAGTGCGTTAACGGTCATATGACAGACCTTGCACAAATTAAGCCATATCAGACCCAGTGCGTTAACGGTCATATAATCAGACGATAATTCAACAAATAAAAATATTGGCGGACATACAACAATCAGACGATAATGAAAGCGACAGAAACACGAGATATAAAGTACTTTCCCATAAAATAAAAGCTACTGGCTTGGCGGCCAACTACAGGTAAAACGATGGCGGCCAGATGAAAGGCTTTTAGTTGGAATTGTACTTATAAAATTAAGAAACGTTAGCGTTTACAAATGACAACATGGGCCGAATAAAGAGTTGAAATATTCAAAAAATACAACTATAAGCTATTAGAAGAACAGGAAGAGCTGAAAGAAGGCCGCCAAAAGTTTCAAGAGGGAGGGGTCTCCTGATTTCCTTGATCTAGAACATCTCGAGGATCCGCATCAGCAATAGCGTCCTCGTCAGCGAACTTAGGATCCCCCTCAATAGGCGTGAGATGCTGGCCACCGGCATGAGCGTCTTCGATAACGTTCCAGTCAAATCCTGGAACCGATTTGCAAACGCATCTCATGGCGGCAGCCCATCCGCCATCATACCTCTTGTGCAAAGCTGTTGCATATTCATCAGACTGTTTAAACTGAGCAACAGCCTTAGCAGCTCCTCTGGCCTCAGCTTCAGCGGCAGCATCCAAGACAGCAATATCCTTCTCGGTTTGAGCCGTGTCCAGAGCCTTGGTTAACGTCTGAACGTTAGCCTCAGTCTCCTCTAGAAGAGATGCTCGCGTCCTTAACGTTACCGACTCATCTTCTCGGGCTGCCAACTTCTCCTCTGCATCCTTCAGCAGGTCCTGGCAAGTCTCTAACGAATGCTTATGGCTGTCCGCCAACTTCTGGTACTCAATGTACTGCTCTATTAACTCAACAGCAGCATTGTTGGCCTGCAAAGACAAAAAGAAAACGTCAATAAAAAAAAAAAAAAAAAAACAAGCAAATGATAAAACAAGTGCTAAAACGTACCACAAGTTGGTCGTGAGCCAACCTAGCAGCAGGAGTAACTAGGGACCCTGCCGGCCTGTCTAGAGGCAGCTGCATACCTTTCAGGATACGGTAGGCTAGAATGCCACCGTTTTCAGGAATATCGGCATACAACGACTCGTCCTCCCCGACGTCCCAATCAGAGTTGGTATATCTTACCGGGGACAACGGCCTGGCGACCAAAGTATGCCGCCACAAAGATCACTCAGCGGCACTTCCTTCTTCTCGATCCACTCATGGTACCGAGAGAAGACGCTGGGGGATAGGTTGGATAAGAAGCTGGGCATTGAGATAAGCTCACGGATCTTCTCACGAATACTGGAGTAAGATCCGGATAGCCAAGTCGCCCAGCTGTGATGACCAGGGCCGGTAGTCGCGACCTCACCACGATCTTGGCCCTCAGAAGCGTTCACGTCCACATTCTCAACATGGACGACATCCCGAGCAGGGACAGAGGCCGGAGGACCTGCTGTAGCTGGCCGCTTATTAGCAGAAGTATCCTCTGCTGTCGGTTCACGTTGTCGTCTCCTTGTCCCGCTACCCCTAACAACAGGTCATGAAGTAGAAGACCTGAGTGGGGCGGCAGAGGAAGCCGGGCCGCCAGATGCAGCGATAGTAATACCTCCACGGCCAGGAGTGCGACCGGTATGAGCACCGCGAATACGGCGGATGTTCTGGGGACCATGACGGTTTCCCCCTCTACGACCATTTACAACGCCATGCACGGTCTCAGGACCTTCAGCAGGAGCAAGCTGCATGTTGGTTAACGGCTCGAAGTTTTCGGAGATGCAAAGGGTTGGCAGGTCTAATTGATCAAAGCCTGCGCAAGACAAGGCTAAGTTAAAAAAAAAAAAAAAAAAAAAAAACACATTCGAGCACAGACCCGATAGAAAGCGGTACTTACCATTAGCATGAGTAGGACAAAGCAAATATGGCGGACGGATTTGTTGATTCCCCAGGATATACCTAGAGTGAGGGAGCCAATTTTTGGGTTCCTTGACCTTAACTTCCCTCCCGTCCTCATAGGTAATCATGAAATCTTCAGTGTCAAAGAAGTCATAGGCTGCCCTCTCATCATCTGTTAGCGGAGCCAAAGACAAGTGCTCCATGTGCGGACGCGGCTCAGTGAAGTGACGGCGCACTGGATAGTTCTCGGCACTCGAAGCCAAAAGAAGGCATCCCGCCGGCCCTTCAATCCAAAGTAGCTTTTGGTTGAACCGTCATCTTCTTATCGGCCGTCATTAGTGACCACCATCCCGCTTGACGGGCAGAACCATTTCTTTTCAACCAGTGGAGGTGACGGAATAAATTCAGAGTTTCAGGGAAGTCCAAAAAGCGGATCGTCCAGATATACGCAATCAAGTTTCGGACCGCTAACGGAGTCAGCTGGGCTAAGCAGACGTTGAAAGAGTTTAAGATCCTCACCAAAAAGGAATCCAAAGGAAAACGTAGCCCAAACTCAAAATGGTGAGTATAAACGGCCACATGACCGGGAGGGCATTCTGTTACAATGGAACCCTCAGAAGGAATCACCAGCCTATAACCGGCCGGGAACTGAAATAAATGATCAGCGACTTTAGGGTAACCAAGGTCAAGGGCATCCTTTTGCCAAGGAGAATCAATTTCAACCGTTAACGGCCCGGCACACTCATCCTCGGGCAACCATAAAGCATCAGTGCCAGGACCTTCAGCGTCCTCTTCAACATCTCTTTCTGGTACGTTAAGATCCACATCAACTCTCCTCTCGCCTGCGCGAGAATTTTCTCCAACCACGCGCTCCGACAGGAGCACGCTAGTGCCGAGGTTCGCGGTGGTAGTATGTGTCGCGTCTTCGGAGGCGCGAGCAATGGGGGTGTCAGGAACAGACCGACGGTGATAAGTGGACCCTTGATTAGCCATAACAGTTGCAATAGAATCACTGTCGTCACCTAAATCAATGATAGGTGAATTAGCGGCCATAGTGTCGTGCAAACGGTCATAAAAATCAGTCGTTACTCCAACCCCTGCGTGAGCCATACTATCCAACCAGGCGTGCTCTCTTAAAGGGGAAACATCAAGGCCAGGAGCAGCATCAGTTGGCGGACTCCTAAGGGACCGTCTAGCAAGGATTTGGTGCCTAAGCTCCCTAAGCGTCTGTCTAATCACCGCTCTCCCCGGCGACCGAGATATCTCCTAGTCAAATTATGCTCCTCAGGAGTGGCGGGGTCGTTAAGGAACTTGGACCTCATTTCTTTTTCTCTCTCAGTCGTTAGGGGAATGTCCGACAATAACCTAGTTCTCCCCACGGGGTTAGAATCAGAAGAAGGCTCATCGTCGGCCAAAGGGGAAGAAGGTTCGCTTTCGGTCATAAGTACATCACTAGGGGTATTCTGACTATCAGACTGGTCCGACATAACGAAAATACAAAAAGAAACTTTAAGCTTGGAGAAGAAATGAAGAAATACCTGGAAGAGTAAAGTCGCCGGAGAAAGAAGCGCAAAGAGCAAAAGGTTGCCGAAAAGAAAAACGAGCGAGGATTCCAAGGAGTGAGTGCGAAAAAGCCCGAGCTTGAACGAAAAGACCACCGGGAAAAGTAAAATTATCACCGGCAAAACTCAAACTCAAAATCCCGAGAAAAAACCCGAAGAAAACCTTCACGAAAAAATGGCAAATTTTTAAGCACAAGAGGACCGGAAATCGAAAACTAAAAGATTTGGCAACTTTTCAAAGAAATTTGAGCTCTGGAAAGGCGGTTTTTAAGCAACTCAAACTTCGGCTATGGAAGTTTTGTCAGAGAAAAAATGGAGAAAGAAAGAGAGCTTTGTGAATGAAGATAAAGAAATCCGAAAAAAGTTAACTGTTCCAGTATAAAGCGTGAATGAACGATCGGGATTAAAAAGACCTCTCAACTCCTCTCCGGATCCCCGCCAAGTGTCGAAGTATGGTAAACCCTAATAAAATAATGGGCGGGATTTTCGAAAAGTAATCATTAACTTTTCGAAATTTTTTCAACTCCCTACGACGACACGTGGCACCCAACGAATGAACTTCCCCAAGAAGTCGAGCACGGCAACAATGACTCGCATCCGCCGACAACATCACTAGCGGTCGGGACCCCAAATGATCTTTGGGGGGCTAGTTGTATGGGTATAACCCAAGTATGATAGCGGATCTCAGTGATAGGTCCGCGAGCGCCATCACGGACGCGAATACTTTAAACTGTTACCCACGGCTCTAACAAGTCGGTACATCAACATGGTCCGACAACGTTGGCGGTCGCCCAACAGACAAAATAAGGGAATCTTCCCGGTTGTCGAAGCACCACGACCGTACACGTGTAAAAGGATTACGCACTCTGTCGGGTGAATAGTACTTTTATAAATACCCCACTAGTACTATTCTCGTTGGTACATTCTCTCACACCCGAATTCTTATCTCTCTCTCTCTACTTTCTCTCTCTAAATCCTATTTGGACACGTGCTGACTTGAGCGTCGGAGGGGGTTTCCTCGCATCCCCCCCGAGGGTAGTTCACGTTTGCTTCTTGTGCAGTTATTCACTAGCGGAGTCCTATCCCAACCTTTGGCGGACTTCTCTCGAGGCCGCCAACCGTTTCAATACTGAAACATATTTCGTGTAAGGATATGAATCGGTGTATCCCCATTAATGTCTGTTTGAGAAATAAGTTCTGGACATAAGCTTCCAACAACTGTTTGGATGAAGTCTACAAAGTCGGCTTGCATTATATAACTTCCATTCTTTATCTGCATTAATCGATGAAGGATATTTCTTCCCTCCGAGTCTTTTGAGAGTAAGAAATGAATTCCATAGATTCTTGTTTTTTCTCTTAATAAGGTTATGTTTGCTCTGTCTGCTGCTTCACATTCCTCCAATGTCAATTTTCGATTCCATAGCATCTGCAACATTATCATTAATGTTAAGAAACATGATGTCCCTGCAAAATAACTTTCTTACCCACTTACAACTTAATTGGTATTTTTTTTTTAGTAAAGGAAAGAATGAGAAAGGGAAAAAAAAGGGATAATCTAATGTTTGGTTAGCGTTATTTAACCGTTAAAACAAAAGGAAGAGAGAAGAAAATTTGACTTGACACATTTCTATAAGGTCTTTCTTCCTAAATTCCTCTAATTTTAAAAGGAAAGAAAAGTGAAAATTTTATTGAAATCTCTTCCTACCAATACCTTCCACGAAATCCCAAAATTTTAAACCAAATATAAAAGCCATTAAAATAATTTCATTTCCTTTCTTTTCGATCTAAAAGTCCAACTAACTAATCTAAGTGTTGGTAAAAAAAAGTATCATCTTACCCGCGACAATTACTGTTGGGCCGTCAAAGGCTAGATTCCCATGAAGGCATGAACAACACCCAACAATGAACATCTGAATAATCTTTCTTTCTATGGGTCAAGGCCTCGACTGTTTCTTGTCTCATTTTTTTACTGTATCCCTTATCTTCCTTTCTTTTTTCGTTTTTTTATAGATAACCTTGATCTTTCTCTCACCTCGCAACTTTCCTGTTCTCATGTTTACTTCTAGCCATCTTTTTCTTCTCATTTTTGTCAATTCTTTTCTTACTCTCCTTCCCGTTCAATTAATTTTTACTTTCAAAATAGACATATCAAATAAAAAAACAACTTTCATCTCCAATCATAAAAAGATTCATAACAATAAAACGACATATAATTGCGGACAAAGATATATCAATTTCATAACAATAATATCAATTTCAATGATAATGGAAGACAAAGACATAAAATTGATGCAAAGCAGCCCCAACTTTATAAATAAATCACTTGATATTAATATAATTCAAAACCCTAGCTAATGAATAACACCAACATATAATTTTTCTTCTTTTATAGTTTTCTTTTGTTTGGATAATCTCCGAATAAAGTTATTCAACACATACAAGTGACCCCCTAACCTAATTTCAATTCTTTGAGGGAAACCCAACAAAGGGAGACCCCTAACCTAATCTTGAATTTTGTTTGTGGAATTAAGATTTATGCCCCAAATTTAATTGATTCTTGAATTTGTAATTGGAAAATCAAAGAACAAGAAGGTGAAAAAGGTGGATAACAGACAAAAAAAACCTTTGATAGCCCTACTCGGACAAAAATTTAGACAGGATATGTCATCTAGTGGTTACTTTGACACATCTATCTATAAACTATAAAGTAATACGTGGTAAAATTAAAAAAAAATAAAAAATTAGCAAAACTCAAAATCAATAGTAGAAAAGATGGTATTGACAAAAAAAATCCAAAATAATATAATAGCATTAATCGGCAGGGACGATAGTTCCTTCCTCAAACAGATTATGTTGATGAATCAAAGATGCTGCTGAGATGCCTTCCATGTTTTTGATGCTGAGTTTCGCTGAAAACTCCGATAGAACTAGCACCATGACAATGTCCTTGTTCCTTGCAGCAATATGTAATGGTGTATTTCCTTCGTGGTTCTGACGATTTTTAAGGGCGTACACTTCTGGAATACCAAGCAAGTATTTACCTTCTTCATAACTAAGCGTCGTCTTAGATATCATAAGATGTAAGATGGAATTGCCAGAAGCATCACATACTTCCGCAGACAGCGGGCTGAAATTAAGTAAGGTTCTTATGCAACTTATACTATAAGATGCGCTCAACGATGCTGCCTCATGAAGAGGAGTCGAGCCATTTGCATTAGGCCAACATGTGACATAACTCCAATTCTCTGCCAGAAATTCTATTATACTTGACATATCTTCTCCGATTACAAATTTTCTTCCTGCAACAGCTCCTCGCTTGTAGTATGGATTTTCAACTCTGACATTTATTGAGTCACTCTCAGCTGGGTTGAAAAAACACACACATCAAAAGTTAGAAAAGTATTCCTCAATTTATGTTCCTTTTGGTAACATTAGTTGAAGAGGAGGATATGATTAGAACTTATAAGTGGATTGAAATTGGAAATTGCCCTCTGAAATTGGTAAACTAAATCATTATTGGTAGCTATAATTAACTAGAGGACCTTTTGTCACGACTTGAGTTGAAGTTAGGGTTTAATGATTGTGTGTGTTCTCATTAATTATCATCAAAGGAGTATATATACAACCCTAAATGTACATAGCATACTAATAGAGCCAACTTAACATAACAATACAAATTAAAGGGCCCATAATACAATATATAATACATAGGGTCCAACACCCCCCTCAAGTTGGAGCATGGAGATCACTAATGACCAACTTGCTATGTAAGTAGGAGAATTGACGCACACTCAATGCCTTGGTAAAAATGTCCGCAAGTTGTTCCGTGGTGGAAACATGAGCAGTGACAGTAAGTCCAGCTTGGATAGCATCCTGAATATAATAGCAATCAACCTCAATTTGTTTGGTGCGCTCATGGAAAATCGGATTTTGAGCAATGTATAGAGCGGACTAACTATCACAAAACAAAGGGATAGGGTGAGGATGAGAAACGCGAAGGCTACTAAGGAGAGCACGGAGCCATTTCAACTTAGCAGTCACATTTGCCATAGAACGATACTCGGCTTCAGCGGAAGAGCGAGAAACAGTATGTTGTTTCCGTGTTTTCCAGGAGATAGGGGAGGAACCAAGAAACACAATCCAACCAGTAACAGAGCGACAGGTCAAAGGGCAACTGGCCCAGCCAGAATCACACCAAGCAGTCAAATGCAAATCACAAGGAGATGAAAAAATAATACCCTGGCCAGGACTACCCTTCAAGTAACGCACCCCCCTACGAGCAGCTTCCCAATGGTGGTCGTGAGGTTAATGCATGAACTGAGCAAGTACGTGAACCACATAAGCCAAGTCAGGGCGTGTAAAAGCCAAATAAATGAGACGACCAACAAGCCGCCTGTATTGAGCAGGATCCGAATACAAAGGGCTATCCACAAGAACCAAATTGTGGTTATGTTCAAGGGGAGTGTCAGCAGGTTTTGCCCCTAACAAGCCTGTCTCAGAAATAATATCAAGAGTATACTTCCTTTGAGATAGGAAGAAACCATCAGGGCCACGAGCAACCTCAATACCCAAAAAATATTACAAACCCCAAGATCTTTCATGCGAAAACAGTCACCAAGATATTGCTTGAAAGTAGAGAGAGCAGCGGGATAATTACCCGAGATAATAAGATCATCAACATACACAAGCACATTCAGGCGAACCGAGTCCCGACAATAGGTAAATAGTGAATAATCAGAGTAGGAGTGAGAGAAACCATACTGGCATAGGGAGGATGCTAATTTAGCAAACCAACATCGAGGGGATTGACGAAGACCATAAAGATATTTCTATAAACGACATACCTTGCCAGTAGCAGTAGGATGAAAGCCAGGAGGAAGTTCCATATACACCTCCTCATCAAGATCACCATGGAGGAAGGCATTATTAACATCCATTTGATGAACTTCCCAATTTTGAGAGGCTGCAACGGCTAGAAATCCCGAACAGTAACCATTTTGGCAATAGGAGCAAAAGTCTCATTGTAGTCGATCCCCTCAACCTGATGATTCCCAAGGATAACCAAACGAGCTTTGAGACGTTCAACACTGCCATCAGAATGATATTTAATTTTATACACCCATTTGCATCCCAAAGCCTTTTTATCAGGAGGAAGGTTTGTCATGACCCAAGTGTGATTATCCTCAAGAGCACTAATCTCTTTCTGCATGGCCTCTCTCCACCCGGAATACTACATGGCTTCTTTAAAACTTTTAGGCTCCACACCCTCATCCACTGCTGCAAGAAAAGCACGGTGTGGTACAGAAAAATTATCACAATTCACAAAGTAAGCTATAGGGTAAGGAGTAGTACCTGGAGGGGGGCTCTCTGGAGTCACCATATGAACCAAGTAATCTTTCAACAGCCTGTTGGACTGTTTCATACGGTGGCCTCGGCCCAAAATGGGCGAAGTAGAATCAGCGGACCCAGAGGAGGAAGGTTGAGTGTCCATGGGCTCAACACAGGAGGGTAAGGGCCTAGACACGGGATCAGGGGGAGAGGCTACGGCATCATTGGCAGCAGGCCCAGTGGAAGAATTGGGGTCTGAAGGTGTTGGGCCTGGAGCACTGGAAGTGTGGGGAAGAGAGGATGTGTTGCGGGAAGAGTCGTTTGGGCCAGGGAGCGGCATTGGGCCGGGATCAGTAGAGGGAGAATGAGAAGGAAATGGAGTTGGGCTAGGTGAGTTTGAGTGAGGCGTGTCATCAAGGGGAAAATTAGGAGGGGGGAGTCATTGAAATCATTTTCAGCACCAAAGGAAGAATCAGGCAAGGAAGTATAAGGAAATGTAGTCTCAAAAAATTGCACATCACGAGACACAAAGATATCCCCGGTCTCCAAATCATAAAGTTTCCTTCCTTTCTTGCCAGTGGGATACCCAATAAAAATACATTTACGACTTCGAGGAGCAAATTTATTCCCTTTGACTTTTTTATTGTGAGCAAAGCACAAACACCCAAAAGCACGTAAAGCATCAAAATCAGGAACATGACCAAAAATCATCTCATACGGAGTTTTATTGCCCCACTCCAGAGGGAGTACGGTTAATCAAATAAACAGCAGTAAGAACACATTCTCCCCAAAATTGGACAGGTAAATGAGCCTGAAACATCAAGGCTCGACTCACATTTAAAATATGTTGATGTTTGCGCTCAACTCCCCCATTTTGTTGTGGGGTTCCTGTACAAGAGGTTTGAAACAAGATGTCATGGTTCTCGAAGAAAAGGGTCATGCAATTGAATTTAGTTCCGTTATCACTACGAACAATCTTAATAGTAGCATCAAACTGACGGGTTACCATGGCAAAGAAGGATAAGAAATATCTATGAACTTCAGTTTTATTGCTCAACAAATAAACCCATATAGCATGGGAATAGTCATCAACAAGAGTCAAGAAATAAATAGCTCCACAAGAGGAAGGTACTCTATATGGTCCCCACAATTCACAATGAATAAGTTCAAACAAACGACTAGCTTTATGATCACTAACAGGAAAACTATCATGTGTCTGTTTAGCCATAGGACAAACATCACAGACTTTATTCAACTTCTTTCTATCATGACTAGAACGAATTGCAGGAAGCATCTTCACAACCCTTTTTGATAGATGGCTTAACCTTTGATGCCATAGATCAAATGTGCGCAAAACAGGAACTCCCACTGCTTGCACCACAGCCACCTTGCGAAAGTAGTAGAGTCCCCCTCGCCGTTCACCTGCTCCGATCAGAATCCCCGAGGGTCGGTCCTGTATAGCACACTAAGGAGTGAATTGAATAGAACATTCATTGTCAGACAATAAATGAGATACATAAATCAGATGACACTGAAACTCAGGAACATAACAAAACATCACGCAAAATAAGATGATAAGTGAGATGAACATCTCCTTGCATATTTGCAAATATCGAGCAACCATTCGGAAGACCAACTAAGCATGCCTCAATACTCCGAATATTTGTTAAACAAGTCATATCTCCAGTCATATGACGGGAAGCCCCCGTATCAGTACTTGTCTGTTCAATGTTAATCATGCTCATGAGCACCTCCATCTGTGCCGGTGTAAGACTACCGAGAGGTGTACCCCCTCCTTTGGAAGTTCCAAAACCACCATCATGCACTACATTCGCACGAGCCCCCCCTGCACCACCTCCTGCCCCAGTAGCAAGAGAAGGACCAGCAGCCCCGGTGTGGGACGAGCCAGCAGCCCCACCACCAACGCTGCTGCTGTCGGGCTTACCTGCGTTACGTGCACGCAACAGAACATCACACCAGGCAGGTCTCCTATGGATCTTGAAGCATCCACTCACCTCATGCCCACGTTGCTTGCAATGTGTGCACACAAGCTTAGACTTGTCAACTCGTTTGAACCGCGACTTCCCACGCTCAGATTGACCGAGAAAAGCCTGGACACTCTTATGTGTTCGAGTGTCACGCGAAGAAGCACACGACTATTCTTCTTGAACCAAAGTCTGATAAGCACGATTAATGTCTCCCACGGGCTGCTGTGAAAGTAAATTAGTCCGCAAATCCCCATAATTCTTGCCATTAAGACCGATCAAAAACTGGTGAAATATTTCTTCGTCGCAATCTCTCGATAATTTTAATGCAATCCCACACTCACACTTCTTGCACTCACACGATGGAAGTGGTTCTAAACGAGCCAATTAATCATACAACCCCATAAGTTTGGAGTAATATTCATCAATCTTCATAGTCTCGGTTTGCTTACAATCCGAAATCACAACCTTAATTTGTTGGATGTGAGGTCCATTCTCAACGCATAATCTCCGTTCAAGATACACCCACAATTCGTGTGCATCATCATGTAAAGGTATCGTTCCCGCGATCTTTGAGTCCATACTCCGCAACATCCATGACACAATCATGGAATGAACGGTGTCCCAATCAAGTATTACCATAGGTTCAGTGGGTTTGAGGATTGTTCCCTCAACAAACCCGAATTTTCTCCGTGCACGAAGCGAGAGTGTCATAGCTCTCGCCCATGCCACATAGTTGTCACTGGTGAAAGTGACGTGGGTAATTAAATTCCCCAGTTGATCACTGGAGGCTAAGTAAAAGGGAGAAGAAGGAGTGACAGTCCACTCGCCTTGTCCAACAACCACATATTTCTTTTCATCGCCCATGGTTTCGGTGCTCCTTGCTTATCACACGAGTGAGGCTAGGATGGCAACACATGTCGACGGCAACGTTTAGTCAAGAACACGGCTCTGATACCATGTCACGACTTGAGTTGAAGTTAGGGTTTAATGATTGTGTGTGTTCTCATTAATTATCATCAAAGGAGTATATATACAACCCTAAATGTACATAGCATACTAATAGGGCCAACTTAACATAACAATACAAAGGGCCCATAATACAATATATAATACATAGGGTTCAACATCTTTCTATTTTGGGACACAATTATCTCCATCTCACGATCTTTAAGGTTAGAGAAATTATATTTATTATCATATATACACCACCATCTATTCCTATATGTTCTTTTTATATGGAATGATAGAGTATAAAATTATTCTTGGGGCTTCAACCATTAGCTTAACCTTTTGATCGAGTTGATCCTTTAATATGGTATCGGAGCCAGCGTGACAAGAAGGTCACAAGTTTAAATGTCTCCTTTCCAATGTATGAGGGAGGTATGTGATGCATCTATACTTCAAGCGTAGGGCTCTTGTGGGGTGGGGGGCGTGATAGAGCATGAAACTATTATTAGCGCTTCAACCATTTGCTGAAATTTTTGGTTGAATTGTCCTTTGACATATAATACGAAAATAATTAAAGTAAATGCAATTTATGGACCGAAATTAAGAAATTTTCGTATGGGCTACATATCACTTTTTTGTTGATTCGTCATTTTAGATTGCATCGGATTTGATAGCCAATAACGCACAACCCTACTTAATTAGGGAGGTTTCGATCAAGAATTTCATTTAAAAACCGTAAATAAAGGTGAAATATAGGGCCAAAAAGTAATTAATTTGAAAGTCTAATTAAGTGGGACCACAAAGGATTCCCAACAAAAGAGTTGATATATAAATAAGAATTAGGATCTAAGCGAGAAACTGATAATGACATGGTATCCAAACAATCAACATAAACTAATTGAAGAGGTTATATCAAGAATCGATCTTGTCCCAGACAGGGAGAGTTTGCGTTAGGATTGTTCGAGAAGAGAGTGAAAGTAGAAGGAAAACACAGGGAAAACAGAGGTAAATGGACTGCCCTGCTGGTTAATAGGGGAGCACCCTAAGCGGCGACTTTTTAAGGGGCCCCACATCTTTGAAAATAATTGCAAAAGAAATTCTAGAAAAATATTTTTTTATATTTATACTTTTCATAACTAGAATAATGTGTAATTAATTTTAGACAAATTTTTAAAGATGTATCTGAAAAAGCCTTTCTTTCAAAAGAGAAAGAGGCGAGATCTACATTTTGGGAGGGAGGGAGTATTATTGTATTAGATTTGGTATGCATACGATTTGACATAATATTTGATTATAGATATGGTATTTGATTTTGCAAGATGAGATTGTGAGCAAAACAAACTAAACTTACAATAATTAACAAGGTGTTTGATCGCAAGATGAAGGGGTGCTTCCTTTGAGGCGTTGACAATATCAGCCAGGTTAGAATCCTTCTGCAACAAAAACCTGGCAATCTGGGCATTTTGATGAATAAGTGCAACATGAACAGGAGTGTTGCCGTGTGAGTTCTGCGCCCGCCATGGCTTCTCATCACCCGCCTCAGGGCTATGTCTCAACACCTCCTCAAGGTAATTAATGAGTGTAAGCACGGTGTCTAAGTTTCCTACCTCGGCCGCAACATGAAGAGGGTTGTTTCCTTCGGAGTTCCTCTCATTAATTAGCTCACCATTCATGGGGAATAATTTTCTTAAAGATGCTTCCATAAAACCATGTCGCCCATGTTGGATCGCTATGTGAATGATATTGTTTTTTTCGGGGTTTTCTTACGTAAATATTTATCGCTCTGTGCTTCTTCAGCTTCAAGGAACTCTACATCACCTGTCATGGCGGCAACATAGAGCTCCTTGTCTATAATCTCTAGTGCCTGATTTGGATTTGCCATGGTTTCCAATTTCTTAGACGTTGACTTTTATTTGGTTTTGGCTCTGTGGTGAGTACAATTATTGCTTTGCAGAAGACAATTTATAAAATCCAATAGTCGATCGAGGAGAATACGATGTAAAATGTTGCACTAAAAAAATAAGATTTGAAAGTCCACTTGGTATATATTTTTACATGTTACGCAGTATTTGTTTAATACAACGTTAACCAATCATTGAAATAGTTTATTGAGTAGGTGCTGTAGTGATGGAACTCCAAAACCATTTTTTGTATTCAATTCCTAAATACTGGTGTTTATCAAGTTGTTCTAATTTTGAGTTGTGTTATTGATAGCTGTTAAAATTTTTTTATAAGACATAGCTGTTAATTAATACACAAGTATTTAGGGGGCGTTTGGTTTAGGGTATACGAAAAAGGAAAGGGAATTCGTTCTGTTGATTCCCTTTTATGTTGTTTGGTTAGGGGGTTTTGCAATTCCCTTTACCAATTTTCACTTTGAATTTACCCCAAATCCCTCTATATTGATTCCCTAAGTACCCCCCTAAGGTATTCCATTCCCCAATTTTCCTCTACAACATAGCCACCATTGACCAACCTTGACCACTATCCCACCACCACCATCCCACCATTAATTAGCCCTATTGTCGATAGCTCACCCATGTTATGGCTAAAATTTCAGGTTGACGTTGACGCAACGAGACAAGGACGACGTTGACATGATCAGACACGACGCCGACGTTATGACCGAGTCAAGGACCTAACTACTGCCCGAGGAATAAGGAGGCATGGTTGCTATGTTGTTGCTAAGTTACCGTTCAAGATTGAAGTCAAAACGAAATGGCATGAGTGCAGGAGATCGGTTGAGATTGTGCGGAGATTATGCGGAGCTACCTCCGAGATCATAGGGAGCACGTTGCAGCTAGATCATTGCTATTTAAAGGCGTCAGAGCTACAAGGAAAAGGGTTACAAGCTATTATCATTATCCAAGTGAACTAGCACAACTGATACTCTACAAACACTTTGCGATTTCCATCTTCTGTTCTTTACATTACGCTACCAATAAATCATTGTACTTAGAGTTTCTATTCTAGGGTGTATTGACCGTCATTCATTCCGATTGACAGTTGCATATAGTGGATTGGTGGACTCATATCCACACGCGATTTTTTACCCATCTTCATTGGGGTTTTTCCGCGTCAACACTTCTTTGTGTCACTCCCCTCTTATTCCCTTCTGCATTTGCATCGCATAAATCTGGTTGTTGTCGTCCCCATATCAATTCGTGTCGCTTAGGCAAAAATCAGCATAAACAATTTGGCGCCCACCGTGGGGCCTATAGCCAGATCTCTCATTAATTCCTATTTTTAATCAAACTTCATCATCATCCTTCCCAATGGATCCCAAAGAAATGCAAGTTGCCTTTGAAAATTTGAAAGCTGAAATGGAGCAGATGAAAAAAGATAACGATCGTCTGACTTCTGAATTCACTTCGTCGAAATAACAAGTCCAAAAGTTGCAAGAAGAGTTAGCCTCGACCAAAGTGTCCAAGCAGCGACGTGCTAAAAACATTGGAGACATCTCTACTATGCAATAATTCAGTGGTGGAGAGAGTTCGGAGTCCGACGAAGACGGGGACGATGAAGTGTGGGAAGACGAAGACATCCCCAACGATGATCAGTCCAAGGAAAGCGACGTTATGGCCAAAGGGATGGCTATGATTGAAAAGCAGAATCGCCAGATGATGCGTCTCCTCTCTCAACTTCCTGGAGCTCCATCTCCAAGCATCGTCGAGCATCGCGACGGTTATGCAGCGTCCCCGTTCGTGGAAGAAATCGCTAAGGCAGCATTGCCAAAGAAGCTCAACCTTCCTATCCTGACCGCGACTTATGATGGATCTACTGACCCAGCGGAGCACGTCGCCCAGTACAAGCAGCGGATGTGGCAATTGTCCATTCCATGGCACCTGGTCGAAGCATGCATGTGCAAGTCTTTCAGAGCGACGTTGACCGGACTTGCCCTCAAATGGCTCGGATCCCTCAAGCCAGGAAGCATTGGCAACTTTTCAACCCAGGTGAACAAGTTCTACAGCAAACTTGAAGGCAGTCGCAGTCTCGAGAAGCAGACCAGTGACCTTTATGGCGTCGTTCAGAAGTCAGGAGAACCGATTCGGGATTATTATGATCGTTTTAATAAAGAAATGATTGGGATTAAAGATCTAGATACTAAAACTACTATTGAATGTTTTAGGAAAGGACTAATCCTCCGATCCAAGTTGTACAACCGTCTCACCAAGTATCCTTGTGCGACGTTCGAGGAAGTGAAGTCAAGAGCTTTGGCGCAGATGCGATTGGAAGAAGACGACGCAATCCTCAACACAATCTCAACGCGTCACGTATCAGAAGGCTCGAGTGATCGCAAGACGTTCACACCCAAGAAGCATAACTGGAGGCCTCATCCCTATAGCAGGCCTAATCAGGTACATAATGTTAACGACGCGTCGGAATGTGCAGGTACTGAAGGCAAAGCTGATCCCCATGCCTATCCCGACATCGAATCGTACGGTTTCTCCGTCGATGTTGGAGGTGTTGTCAACGCACTGACCAAGATTGGAGCGCCCGTCCGTTGGCCCAGAAGAGTGACCGTCCGTACGCTCAAAAGGATCGGACCAAGTGGTGTCAATTCCATCATGACCATGGCCATAAGACCGAAGAATGCATCGCACTCGGAGAGAGGGTCGCGTTCATGCCGAACAAGGGACATCTCCAAGATCTTCTCGGTGACAAAGGGAAAGCGTCCTTTAATAAGAATCCTCCCAAGCTAAATCCACCCGCGTCCCCACTCATGTCAAGGTAATAAATGTTATTTCGGTGGATCGACGTTTGTGGACTAACGTATTCAACAGCTAAACGGCTAGCAAGAGAGGGTTCTCCCTCGTCCAAAGTTCCTAAGTCTTGCAGGTCAGACGACGAGCGAAAATTGGAGGCGATGTCCATTACCTTTGATGACGACGACGTTTGCGATGGTGGGACGCGGTCGCACGCGCTACCAAAGATAAAAGTATATTTTCCTTCTTTCCAATACAAGTGAATGTAAGTGGCAAGTAGGGCCGTATCCACGAGACTTGGGGACTAACTCGTGCTTATAATAGATCAAATGGGAGTTTTGTAATTAAAGAAATGAATAACTAAAATATAAATAACTAAAGAACAATAAAGAAGTAAGGTAATCAATAAGAGGAGAATCTTGAGTTCGGTTAATGGCCACTTCGACTCATACTATTAATCTTTGGTTTCTCAAATGTTTAACTTTACTCTTAATTACTCAAAGTTGGAAATCAAATTCCTTTCCAGAAAAAGAACCGATAAACAATCATAATCAGATGATCATAAAACTTGGACTAAAGATTAACCTAATCTAATCAGAGATTAAATTCAAATCGTTAGAACGTTAACGAACCAGGAATCAATGAGCCAATCAACAAATTGCTAGCACAACATATTCAAATTGGAAATTAAGATTTCTCTAGTGATTAATCAAGAATAATCAGATTCATTAATCAAACCCTAGGTTGCTACTCATGAAAGAAGAACAGACGATTCGGCATCAATTCTAAATCCTAGCAAAAGATAAATTGTATGTATAAACTAGTAGTACTCCTAGCAATTCATACAATAATCATAGATCAAAATCAAGAAATCACAATTGTAATTAAGAAATAGTTAAGAAAGAGAAACCTCACAATAATAGACGGAAGCTTGATTAACCGTTCTCAAGACTAGATATAGGCTACGATCGACATGGCCTCCATCCAAGAAATCTTCACAGGAATGATCTTAAAACCAAAAGGGAAAATAGGGATTAGGGTTCTTCCTCTCTATTCTCTCTAATTAAGTCTAAGATTACATAACATAAAACAAAACAATGTTTTTCTAATATTAATAAAACCTACGGAAGACCGAAAATATCCGACGAAACATAACAGGGTCAAAATATGCGACCCGGACATCTATGGTGCGCGAGTCGGGCCTTAGCTGCTGCCAATCTCTCGCTTCCGCTCGATATGCGCGACCCGGGCTCTTCTAGTGCGCGAGTCGGGCATGTGCTGCTGTGCACGATCCTGTAATGCTCGATATGCGCGGGTCATGCGTGTATGGCGCGCGACTCGGGCACTCGCCACTGCTTGTGATTTGGTCTTCAACAAACGCCCGAGGTGGGCTCTTCAACGCCCAGGGTGGGCAATCACTGCTGTAGCAACACTAAAAGGGTGAACTTTGACAACAAACATCGAACTCTAGACTTCAAGGGACTTTGTGAGCTTAATCCACCTGTAAATGATCAAATGCATATAGAACCACAATATGTCCTTAAATCTTCTCTAATGCATCAAAAGCATCATAACTCCCTCTTCTCCACACTAAGGTTTAGATGAATAAAACTCTCCTTCTTAAGACTTAAACCTTAGTGAAATGGACTTCTTAACGCTCTATAATCGCACATAACTTGGTCACATCAAATGCCCCCACACTTGAACTTTACTCGACCTCGAGTAAACTCAAAATAAAGGTCAATGAGGAACCCCTTCTAAGTCATTGCTCACCTTTCACTACTCCCCTTATCTCTCCATCCTAGTGTATGATAAAGGTTGCTATTCCTCCCGAGTCGCTCAAAGCTAAGTCTAAGGGTAAGAGTCACCCCCACACTTGAGCTAAAAGCTCACCTGAATTAATGTAAATATCATTCTCACACTATACTCAACACCAAGATAATAAAAAAGGATGACTTTGAATCCCGAAAGATCTCAAAAGATTCAAAGCCATTCCAATCTGCACAACACCATAACCATCCTCATGTTATGAAATGATAAAAGCAAGTTCGAATCCTGACAAATCTCAAAGGACTCGAACTTGGACCATCTAAACACAATCACAACAATCAAACTCCATATTCCTCCAATGATGAGTGAGCTCTAACCTATTCGCCTCTAACTCCGAACACCAAGATGAAAAACCTACCCGAGGCACTCCTTATATCACCAACCCTCCTTATGACACCAACTCTGGCAAATGATTTCAAATTTTCTCTCTTTTATCTCTCATTTTGCCTAGGAGCCCTTTCGGGGTTTCATCCTAGCTTCACACATTTTTTTTTTCATTTATGAACTCACCATCTCACCCGCTCTAATTAGCCACATTTTTGCATAGATTGCCTCAACCTATTCGGGCCCCCATTTTTGCCTGAGTCGCCCGCCCTTGCGGTTTTCAACTCAGCGGGCTTTCGTATTTTTTTTTTCTTTTTTTTTGTTTTAATCAAAAGAAAAGCAAACAATAAACAAGATATACAAAAGAAAATAAGCTATCCATCCTCTACACTTGAAACATACATTGCGCTCAATGGAAGAAAGGACAAACACTAAATAAAAGGGAAAGGGAAAAACTTACAATTTAGGACCTAGAAGGTCCTCCGGGATGTCGGCTAGACGATCCCCTCGCAGCTCTCCTGCGAGTCAACTCAGCAGTGGGGTCAACATACCCCGTCCCATCAACAGTAGGTGGATACTGGGACACAAATAAACTGTTCATGGCAGCCATCATGGAGTGCATAGAATATACATTATCATCCAAGGTGTGGTACTGCTGCCTCAGCTCTTGAAGCTCCTGACCATAGTAGTCTAACCGACTAGTCACCATATCTTGAAAGGAAAGAGGCATCTCAGCCCGTGCCTCACCCTCACCCATCTCCTGATGCTCACCCCCTGTCCCCTGATCCTCCTCACGGGCTGGTGCTGGAGCTGCGCCCCTAATCTGGTTGAACTCTTCCTCCACCCCCGAACGATAGATGTCATCGGGTGGAATAAAAAGATCAGCCTGTGAAGCATGCTCAGTGATGGCTAGATAGTTTTGTGGCAAGGACATGTACCTCACCAAGTTAGAACCGTGAAGCCATACAAAATGGTCCTTAGAGGAGGGGGAACCATAGCATGTAGGCTCTATGCAGTTGAGTAAGAGAGGATTCAAAGGTATACTCACTCTGCCTAGTTTTATGATGGTTCAGAGGGCGCAGAATATCTTCTCCTTGCTCATCCACCGGTACTTCCTCCCCAACATAATGTGCTAGTCGAGTCACCATACCCCCCATACTTATCTTCCCATTCTCCTTGCGACGCACCTCAAAACAACCATTTAACCAAATATCTAACCAGTCAGGGCATCCGACACCTCCCGGTGTCATAGTCCATAAACACTTGAGATCAAGCTTGGGAATAGCAAGAGGCTTCCCATGGCAAAATACCGTCATAGCTAGTAAACGGTGGACAAATCTAAGAGCGGGGTGAGGAATTTGGATACTTTTGCATCTATGACCCCAAATGAGCCCACGTGTGATGTCTGACCAGAAAAGAGACTCATTGCACACACCGGCCGCCATAAACCGATCATCCGCCTCATAGTTCCAACCAAAGGCAAGTTTTACCTCCTCATAGGTCAATTGAAAATTCTTGCCATTAAGGGTGAAAATGATGGTGGGGCCTTCAGGACTATCCCTTTTCTCTAATGTAAGAGAAACTCCAATGTGTATCTCTCATAAGTCGGTTTTGGTATTTTCATGAATCCATCTAAACCCACCTTGGCTAAGAGGAACTTAACGGACTCAAAGAGTCCTAGTTTGCGTAAGGTGTCGCAAAGACACAAACTTAGTCTCTTGAATGGTTATTCCCGGTTTAGTCCATGTTTTCCATGTTTTTGAGTTGAGTTGCATTTAGGTGAGTGAGACCCAGACAATCATTCTGAGCTCTCTTAGGTGCCATATCAGGAGTGTGGAGGCAAATCAAGTTATCACCAAAAACAACCAATCACACCAATCAAATAAAACCCAAACCTTAAACTTCACCACACCTTCTTTAACCTACACCACACTATCCTATCATACACCACAACACACACACCACAACTCCACCAAAGCACAAAATCCACACCAAATCACCAACAACCAACAAGTAACAAGCAATCACACCAAGAACATATATAATCACAATAAACAATCCAAAGATTAAGCTAGATTTGAAATTCAAGCAAAACCAAGAGGGGTGGATTGAAAGTTTACCAAATTCGTAGTTCAAAGTGTGGTTTCCATCAATGCAAACTCGAGTAAATCTTCAATGATGCTCCAAAACCCTTCTTATGTCTTCAATTAGTGCGAATTGATGAAGGCGAAAGAAATCCCCAAAAGTTAGGGTTTTTCGAAAATAAGGTGAAATCTCAAATTTTGTGGTGAAAAAGGAAGATGAAGGATGCAGATGATGATTTATGGTAGTGAGAGATTGTGCGGAGATTATGCGGAGCTACCTCCGAGATCATAGGGAGCACGTTGCAGCTAGATCATTGCTATTTAAAGGCGTCAGAGCTACAAGGAAAAGGGTTACAAGCTATTATCATTATCCAAGTGAACTAGCACAACTGATACTCTACAAACACTTTGCGATTTCCATCTTCTGTTCTTTACATTACGCTACCAATAAATCATTGTACTTAGAGTTTCTATTCTAGGGTGTATTGACCGTCATTCATTCCGATTGACAGTTGCATATAGTGGATTGGTGGACTCATATCCACACGCGATTTTTTATCCATCTTCATTGGGGTTTTTCCGCGTCAACACTTCTTTGTGTCACTCCCCTCTTATTCCCTTCTGCATTTGCATCGCATAAATCTGGTTGTTGTCGTCCCCATATCAATTCGTGTCGCATAGGCAAAAATCAGCATAAACAATTTGGCGCCCACCGTGGGGCCTATAGCCAGATCTCTCATTAATTCCTATTTTTAATCAAACTTCATCATCATCCTTCCCAATGGATCCCAAAGAAATGCAAGTTGCCTTTGAAAATTTGAAAGCTGAAATGGAGCAGATGAAAAAAGATAACGATCGTCTGACTTCTGAATTCACTTCGTCGAAATAACAAGTCCAAAAGTTGCAAGAAGAGTTAGCCTCGACCAAAGTGTCCAAGCAGCGACGTGCTAAAAACATTGGAGACATCTCTACTATGCAATAATTCAGTGGTGGAGAGAGTTCGGAGTCCGACGAAGACGGGGACGATGAAGTGTGGGAAGACGAAGACATCCCCAATGATGATCAGTCTAAGGAAAGCGACGTTATGGCCAAATGGATGGCTATGATTGAAAAGCAGAATCGCCAGATGATGCGTCTCCTCTCTCAACTTCCTGGAGCTCCATCTCCAAGCATCGTCGAGCATCGCGACGGTTATGCAGCGTCCCCGTTCGTGGAAGAAATCGCTAAGGCAGCATTGCCAAAGAAGCTCAACCTTCCTATCCTGACCGCGACTTATGATGGATCTACTGACCCAGCGGAGCACGTCGCCCAGTACAAGCAGCGGATGTGGCAATTGTCCATTCCATGGCACCTGGTCGAAGCATGCATGTGCAAGTCTTTCAGAGCGACGTTGATCGGACTTGCCCTCAAATGGCTCGGATCCCTCAAGCCAGGAAGCATTGGCAACTTTTCAACCCAGGTGAACAAGTTCTACAAAGAAACTTGAAGGCGATCGCAGCTCTCGAGAAGCGTGACCGTGACCTTTATGGCGTCGTTCAGAAGCCAGGAGAACCGATTCGGGATTATTATGATCGTTTTAATAAAGAAATGATTGGGATTAAAGATCTAGATACTAAAACTACTATTGAATGTTTTAGGAAAGGACTAATCCTCCGATCCAAGTTGTACAACCGTCTCACCAAGTATCCTTGTGCGACGTTCGAGGAAGTGAAGTCAAGAGCTTTGGCGCAGATGCGATTGGAAGAAGACGACGCAATCCTCAACACAATCTCAACGCGTCACGTATCAGAAGGCTCGAGTGATCGCAAGACGTTCACACCCAAGAAGCATAACTGGAGGCCTCATCCCTATAGCAGGCCTAATCAGGTACATAATGTTAACGACGCGTCGGAATGTGCAGGTACTGAAGGCAAAGCTGATCCCCATGCCTATCCCGACATCGAATCGTACGGTTTCTCCGTCGATGTTGGAGGTGTTGTCAACGCACTGACCAAGATTGGAGCGCCCGTCCGTTGGCCCAGGAAGAGTGACCGTCCAGACGCTCAAAAGGATCAGACCAAGTGGTGTCAATTCCATCATGACCATGGCCATAAGACCGAAGAATGCATCGCACTCAGGAGAGAGGTCGCGTTCATGCTGAACAAGGGACATCTCCAAGATCTTCTCAGCGACAAAGGGAAAGCGTCCTTTAATAAGAATCCTCCCAAGCTAAATCCACCTGCGTCCCCCACTCATGTCAAGGTAATAAATGTTATTTCTGGTGGATCTGACGTTTGTGGACTAACGTATTCAACAGCTAAACGGCTAGCAAGAGAGGGTTCTCCCTCGTCCAAAGTTCCTAAGTCTTGCAGGTCAGACGACGAGCGAAAATTGGAGGCGATGTCCATTACCTTTGATGACGACGACGTTTGCGATGGTGGGACGCGGTCGCACGCGCTACCAAAGATAAAAGTATATTTTCCTTCTTTCCAATACAAGTGAATGTAAGTGGCAAGTAGGGCCGTATCCACAGAGACTTGGGGACTAACTCGTGCTTATAATAGATCAAATGGGAGTTTTGTAATTAAAGAAATGAATAACTAAAATATAAATAACTAAAGAACAATAAAGAAGTAAGGTAATCAATAAGAGGAGAATCTTGAGTTCGGTTAATGGCCACTTCGACTCATACTATTAATCTTTGGTTTCTCAAATGTTTAACTTTACTCTTAATTACTCAAAGTTGGAAATCAAATTCCTTTCCAGAAAAAGAACCGATAAACAATCATAATCAGATGATCATAAAACTTGGACTAAAGATTAACCTAATCTAATCAGAGATTAAATTCAAATCGTTAGAACGTTAACGAACCAGGAATCAATGAGCCAATCAACAAATTGCTAGCACAACATATTCAAATTGGAAATTAAGATTTCTCTAGTGATTAATCAAGAATAATCAGATTCATTAATCAAACCCTAGGTTGCTACTCATGAAAGAAGAACAGACGATTCGGCATCAATTCTAAATCCTAGCAAAAGATAAATTGTATGTATAAACTAGTAGTACTCCTAGCAATTCATACAATAATCATAGATCAAAATCAAGAAATCACAATTGTAATTAAGAAATAGTTAAGAAAGAGAAACCTCACAATAATAGACGGAAGCTTGATTAACCGTTCTCAAGACTAGATATAGGCTACGATCGACATGGCCTCCATCCAAGAAATCTTCACAGGAATGATCTTAAAACCAAAAGGGAAAATAGGGATTAGGGTTCTTCCTCTCTATTCTCTCTAATTAAGTCTAAGATTACATAACATAAAACAAAACAATGTTTTTCTAATATTAATAAAACCTACGGAAGACCGAAAATATCCGACGAAACATAACAGGGTCAAAATATGCGACCCGGACATCTATGGTGCGCGAGTCGGGCCTTAGCTGCTGCCAATCTCTCGCTTCCGCTTGATATGCGCGACCCGGGCACTTCTAGTGCGCGAGTCGGGCATGTGCTGCTGTGCACGATCCTGTAATGCTCGATATGCGCGGGTCATGCGTGTATGGCGCGCGACTCGGGCACTCGCCACTGCTTGTGATTTGGTCTTCAACAAACGCCCGAGGTGGGCTCTTCAACGTCCAGGGTGGGCAATCACTGCTGTAGCAACACTAAAAGGGTGAACTTTGACAACAAACATCGAACTCTAGACTTCAAGGGACTTTGTGAGCTTAATCCACCTGTAAATGATCAAATGCATATAGAACCACAATATGTCCTTAAATCTTCTCTAATGCATCAAAAGCATCATAACTCCCTCTTCTCCACACTAAGGTTTAGATGAATAAAACTCTCCTTCTTAAGACTTAAACCTTAGTGAAATGGACTTCTTAACGCTCTATAATCGCACATAACTTGGTCACATCAAATGCCCCCACACTTGAACTTTACTCGACCTCGAGTAAACTCAAAATAAAGGTCAATGAGGAACCCCTTCTAAGTCATTGCTCACCTTTCACTACTCCCCTTATCTCTCCATCCTAGTGTATGATAAAGGTTGCTATTCCTCCCGAGTCGCTCAAAGCTAAGTCTAAGGGTAAGAGTCACCCCCACACTTGAGCTAAAAGCTCACCTGAATTAATGTAAATATCATTCTCACACTATACTCAACACCAAGATAATAAAAAAGGATGACTTTGAATCCCGAAAGATCTCAAAAGATTCAAAGCCATTCCAATCTGCACAACACCATAACCATCCTCATGTTATGAAATGATAAAAGCAAGTTCGAATCCTGACAAATCTCAAAGGACTCGAACTTGGACCATCTAAACACAATCACAACAATCAAACTCCATATTCCTCCAATGATGAGTGAGCTCTAACCTATTCGCCTCTAACTCCGAACACCAAGATGAAAAACCTACCCGAGGCACTCCTTATATCACCAACCCTCCTTATGACACCAACTCTGGCAAATGATTTCAAATTTTCTCTCTTTTATCTCTCATTTTGCCTAGGAGCCCTTTCGGGGTTTCATCCTAGCTTCACACATTTTTTTTTTCATTTATGAACTCACCATCTCACCCGCTCTAATTAGCCACATTTTTGCATAGATTGCCTCAACCTATTCGGGTCCCCATTTTTGCCTGAGTCGCCCGCCCTTGCGGTTTTCAACTCAGCGGGCTTTCGTATTTTTTTTTTCTTTTTTTTTGTTTTAATCAAAAGAAAAGCAAACAATAAACAAGATATACAAAAGAAAATAAGCTATCCATCCTCTACACTTGAAACATACATTGCGCTCAATGGAAGAAAGGACAAACACTAAATAAAAGGAAAAGGGAAAAACTTACAATTTAGGACCTAGAAGGTCCTCCGGGATGTCGGCTAGACGATCCCCTCGCAGCTCTCTCCCGCGAGTCAACTCAGCAGTGGGGTCAACATACCCCGTCCCATCAACAGTAGGTGGATACTGGGACACAAATAAACTGTTCATGGCAGCCATCATGGAGTGCATAGAATAGACATTATCATCCAAGGTGTGGTACTGCTGCCTCAGCTCTTGAAGCTCCTGACCATAGTAGTCTAACCGACTAGTCACCATATCTTGAAAGGAAAGAGGCATCTCAGCCCGTGCCTCACCCTCACCCATCTCCTGATGCTCACCCCCTGTCCCCTGATCCTCCTCACGGGCTGGTGCTGGAGCTGCGCCCCTAATCTGGTTGAACTCTTCCTCCACCCCCGAACGATAGATGTCATCGGGTGGAATAAAAAGATCAGCCTGTGAAGCATGCTCAGTGATGGCTAGATAGTTTTGTGGCAAGGACATGTACCTCACCAAGTTAGAACCGTGAAGCCATACAAAATGGTCCTTAGAGGAGGGGGAACCATAGCATGTAGGCTCTATGCAGTTGAGTAAGAGAGGATTCAAAGGTATACTCACTCTGCCTAGTTTTATGATGGTTCAGAGGGCGCAGAATATCTTCTCCTTGCTCATCCACCTGTACTTCCTCCCCAACATAATGTGCTAGTCGAGTCACCATACCCCCCATACTTATCTTCCCATTCTCCTTGCGACGCACCTCAAAACAACCATTTAACCAAATATCTAACCAGTCCGGGCATCCGACACCTCCCGGTGTCATAGTCCATAAACACTTGAGATCAAGCTTGGGAATAGCAGTAGGCTTCCCATGGCAAAATACCGTCATAGCTAGTAAACGGTGGACAAATCTAAGAGCGGGGTGAGGAATTTGGCTACTTTTGCATCTATGACCCCAAATGAGCCCACGTGTGATGTCTGACCAGAAAAGAGACTCATTGCACACACCGGCCGCCATAAACCGATCATCCGCCTCATAGTTCCAACCAAAGGCAAGTTTTACCTCCTCATAGGTCAATTGAAAATTCTTGCCATTAAGGGTGAAAATGATGGTGGGGCCTTCAGGACTATCCCTTTTCTCTAATGTAAGAGAAACTCCAATGTGTATCTCTCATAAGTCGGTTTTGGTATTTTCATGAATCCATCTAAACCCACCTTGGCTAAGAGGAACTTAACAGACTCAAAGAGTCCTAGTTTGCGTAAGGTGTCGCAGCACACAAACTTAGTCTCTTGAATGGTTATTCCCGGTTTAGTCCATGTTTTCCATGTTTTGAGTTGAGTTGCATTTAGGTGAGTGAGACCCAGACAATCATTCTGAGCTCTCTTAGGTGCCATATCAGGAGTGTGGAGGCAAATCAAGTTATCACCAAAAACAACCAATCACACCAATCAAATAAAACCCAAACCTTAAACTTCACCACACCTTCTTTAACCTACACCACACTATCCTATCATACACCACAACACACACACCACAACTCCACCAAAGCACAAAATCCACACCAAATCACCAACAACCAACAAGTAACAAGCAATCACACCAAGAACATATATAATCACAATAAACAATCCAAAGATTAAGCTAGATTTGAAATTCAAGCAAAACCAAGAGGGGTGGATTGAAAGTTTACCAAATTCGTAGTTCAAAGTGTGGTTTCCATCAATGCAAACTCGAGTAAATCTTCAATGATGCTCCAAAACCCTTCTTATGTCTTCAATTAGTGCGAATTGATGAAGGCGAAAGAAATCCCCAAAAGTTAGGGTTTTTCGAAAATAAGGTGAAATCTCAAATTTTGTGGTGAAAAAGGAAGATGAAGGATGCAGATGATGATTTATGGTAGTGAGAGAGATGGAGAAGAGAGTGTGAGAATGATGACAGAGTGGAATGAATATTTGGGAGTGGTGAGACCTAGAGGATGAGAGAGAGAGAGAGTCAAAAAGAGTGAGATAGAATGGTGTGAAAATATGAAAAAAACGAAGGGTTGCTGTTTTCTGCAGTCCGAAAAGAGCGAGTCGGGCGCTTCAGATGCGCGAGTCGCGCGTCTGCTGCTGGGACAGCGTCCAGGATTTCTTAAAGTGCGCGAGTCGGGCACAAAAGTGGTGCGGGCCGCGCATGAGCTGCTGTAACATCCATCTTTTTAGCGCTAAATGCGCACCTCGTGCACTTTAGCGCCCATGGTGCGCATGAGGTCCTATCTCCCTTCACATTTCTCTACAAATCTTCTTGTTTTTTTTTCACTCCTTCTCTCCTTTACCTCCTTGTATGCACCCTTCATTGCTAAGGATACCTGCAAAACACGATGCAAAGCACACCAAGCGTAAAATCCTAATAAAGAGAAAGAAAAACAAAATAAAAAGAAAAGAAAGGGAAAAAGAAAGTAAGAAAGAAAGATATACAAGGCACGGGTTGCCTCCCGAGTAGCGCTAAGTTTAAAGTCGTTAGCTCGACCTTTTGCTCATCAAAATCACTCATAGACTGGGTCCTCCAACTCTAGATCCTCGGTCCCATATGTTGTAAAACCTCCATGGTAGGGCTTCAGACGTTGCCCATTAACTTTGAAAATTTTGGAGGTCTCTTCACTTTGAATTTCTACCGCACCATGAGGGAATACCTTCACTACCACAAACGGACCAAGCCATCGAGAACGAAACTTTCCAGGGAACAAACGAAGACGTGATAGATAGAGTAGGACACGTTGTCCAATCACACACTCCTTCCGAATTATCAACTTATCATGCCATGCCTTTGTTTTTGCTTTATAAATCTCGGCATTCTCAT
The DNA here is from genome assembly GCA_947648045.1 of Beta corolliflora. Classification (NCBI taxonomy): domain Eukaryota; kingdom Viridiplantae; phylum Streptophyta; class Magnoliopsida; order Caryophyllales; family Amaranthaceae; genus Beta; species Beta corolliflora. Next base: position 37,348 of record CANSZD010000499.1, on the reverse strand, counting down.
ATGACTCATTCCTTATCTCCTCAAGCTCTTGTAGTTGCAACTTCCGATGCAACCCGACTCCATCCATATTCATGTTGAAATTCTTCACTGCCCAATATGCCTTATGTTCTAACTCTACAGGCAAATGTCAGGGTTTACCAAACACCAACCGATATGGGGATATACCAATGGGTGTTTTATAAGCTGTCCTATATGCCCACAAAGCATCGTCTAACCGCTTACTCCAATCCTTCCTATTAGGATTCACAGTTTTCTCAAGGATGGATTTGATTTCTCTACTGGATACCTCGGCTTGACCATTGGTTTGTGGGTGGTAGGCAGTGGACGTTTTGTGGGTGACTTGGTATTTCCTTAACAACGCTCCCACTGTCCTATTACAGAAATGAGTGCCCTTATCACTGACTAAAGCTCTTGGGATGCCGAACCTGTAAAATATGTTAAATTCACAAAATCTACTACTACTTGCGAGTCATCAATTCTAGTGGCTTTTGCTTCCACCCACTTAGAGACATAATCAACAGCAAGTAAGATATAAGTGAAACCAAAAGAATTGGGAAATGGTCCCATGAAGTCTATGCCCCATACATCAAATATTTCAACATAGAGCATAAAATTTTAGGGCATTTCATTCTTTTGAGATATGTTCCTGACTCTTTGGCACTTATCGCAAGATTGACATAATTGAAAACTATCTTTGTTCAAACTAGGCCAAAAGAATCCACAGTCAAGAACTTTTCTAGCAGTTCTTCTTGCTCCAAAGTGACCTCCACAAGCATGTGCATGACAAAAAGTAAGTATAGAAGTTACCTCATCATTGGGAATGCATCTCCTGATCACTTGGTCGGCACAGTGCTTCCACGGATACGGTTCATCCCACACATAATGTTTTGCATCACTCTTGAGTTTGTCTCTTTGAGACTTAGAGAACCCATGGGGGTACTCATTAGAGACAAGAAAGTTCACAATGCCAGCATACCACGGAAGCATGGTACTAATAGCAAGTAACCTCTCATCCGGAAACTCTACTTGAATGCCCTCAGATGGCTGCTTTTCCACATTGGACTTTATCCTACTCAAGTGATCTGCTACCAAGTTCTCAGTACCTTTCTTATCTTTTACCTCAATGTCAAACTCACTTAGTAGCAAAATCCACCGAATTAATCTTGGTTTGACTTCCTTCTTCGTCATTAGATAACGATGAGCTTCATGACCGGTGAATACTATCACTTTGGTGCCTAACAAATATGAGCGGAACATCTCCAATGCAAAGACCACCGCTAACAACTCCTTTTCAGTGGTGGAGTAGTTACGCTGAGCCTCATTAAGAGTCATGGAGGCATAGTATATGACATGAGGCACTCTCCCCTCCCTTTGACCCAAGACCGCTCCGACGGCGTAATCACTAGCATCACACATGATCTCAAAGGGTTGAGACCAATCTGGGGGTCGGATGATAGGTGCGGAAACGAGCATTTCCTTCAACACATCAAATGCCCTCCGACAAATCTTCACTAAGCTTGAACTTAACATCATTTTGCAAGAGAGTACACAAAGGTGTTGAGATTTTGGAGAAGTCTTTGATGAACCTGTGGTAGAAACCTGCATGACCAAGAAAAGAACAGACTTCGCGAACATTAGTAGAGTAAGGCAAAGATTGTATAGTATCAATTTTCACTTTATCAACTTCGATACCTTGGGCAGAGAAAACATGGCCCAAAACAATACCATGTTCCACCATGAAATGACATTTCTCGGAGTTAAGAACTAAGTTAGTATCAACACATCTTTTAAGCACTAGAGTAAGATGAGCTAAACAGTTATCGAAAGAATTTCCAAGAACTGTAAAGTCATCCATAAAAACCTCAACAAAGTTCTCCACAAACTCCGAGAAAATACTTACCATGCAACTTTGAAAGGTGGCAGGGGTATTACAGAGCCCGAAAGGCATGCGCCTATAAGCAAACGTACCAAAGGGGCACGTGAAGGTTGTCTTCTCTTGATCCTCTGGTGCAATGGCCACTTGAAAATAACCCGAGTAGCCATCTAGAAAACAGTAAAAGGCATGACTAGCAAGCCTTTCCAGCATCTGGTCAATAAATGGCAAAGGAAAGTGATCTTTTCTAGTTACCGCATTCAATCTACGGTAGTCTATACAAACTCGCCACCCATTCTGAACTCGGGTGGGCACTATGTCACCATCCTTATTAGCTATCACAGTTACCCCAGTCTTTTTCGGTACAACTTGAGTAGGACTAACCCACTTACTATCAGAGATGGGATAAATCATACCTGCCTGGAGAAGTTTTAAGATTTCCTTTTTTACCACCTCCATCATGGGTGGGTTCAACCTTCTCTGAGGCTGCCGAACTGGCTTAGCATCATCCTCCAACAGTATGCAATGCATGCATGTGGTGGGACAAATGCCTTTAAAGTCGGCAATAGTCCAACCTATGGCTTCCTTGTGCTCCTGGAGGACCTCAAGTAACCTCCCTTCCTAATCCTTGGTGAGTTTATTTGATATTATGACGGGAAGTGTATTATCCGCACCAAGAAAAGAGTATTTCAGATTGTCAGGATGGGGCTTCAACTCTACCTTCGGTGCCTGCAAAACAGAGGGTAACAACTTTTCTCCAGGGACGGTCAAAGGGATAGGTCCCATATATGATGGGGTAATTGGTAAGCGTTTGGGCCCCTGGAGAGACAGAACCATTTCCTGCAAGTTAGTGCTCAACACATATGCCACATTATCTAGTTCAAAACCGTGCTCTAGAGCGACTTGCAAAGCATCATTACCATCAACAGCAAAAACATCTTGTGTAACAGAATCAATGATATCAATAGCATAACATGTGTGTTCTTCAGTCGGGAATTTCATGGAATCATAGATATTATATTCTATCTTGGTTCCATCAAATTCCATAGTGAGTGATCCATTGTGAACATCAATTTTAGTCCTGGCAGTTTTCAAAAAGGGTTGTCCTAAAAGGATAGGAGCGGCATGCTTATCATGGTCCATGTCTAAGACATAAAAATCAGCAGGAAAAATTAATTTATCAACTTTAACCAACACATCTTCTACTATACCTCGAGGATAAGCAGAAGATCTATCAGCTAATTGGATCACCACTCCAGTTTCAATTAACTTTCCTAATTTAAGAGACTCATACAATGAAAATGGAATCACATTGATAGAAGCTCCTAGATCAAGCATAGCTTTTTGAAACATAATATCCCCAATAATGCAAGGGATAGTAAACATGCCCGGATCGCTACATTTAGGTGGCAATTTGCCCCCAAAAACTGCCGAGACATGTTCACTGACCTGTACTTTTTGTGCCCCCTCAATCTTTATTGTCTTTTAGCGGTACACATTTCTTTTAAAAATTTTGCATACCTTGGAATTTGTTTAACAACATCAAGAAGAGGGATATTTACCTCGCGTTTACGAAAGGTTTCGTAAATGTTCTTGTCGGCCTCCTTTTTGCGGATATCTTTCAACGCCGCAGGGAATGGTGGAGATGGCTTGCTAGGTGGCACAGATGGGGTTTTCACACTTGCTTCTTGGCATGGTGGCAATTGTCCGGTCTCAGACACCGGCTCCTCATGAACAATTTCACTTCCACCCACTTCAGTGCTCTCTACTATCAACTCCTTCCCACTTCTCAAAGTGATGGCACTAGCATTGGCTCTCGGATTGGGCTCGGTTTGTGATGGCAGTTTTACTGAATCATGAGCCTTCAATCTATTCATGGCACTTGAAACCTGGCTCATCTGCTTCTCGAGATTTTTGATACTAGAGCGCGTCTCCTCTTGAAAATGTACCATCTTACCTTGCATGTTGGTCACATTCTTGGTTAAGGCATTGAGCATATCTTCAGTAGACATTGTAGAATTTTGCCTCATACCCGAATTCTGACCTTGATTAGCATTTTGCATAGGAGGTGGTCGCACATAAGGTTGTGCTTGATGGTATTGCTGCGGTGGATGGGTGTCGTGATCATTACCATACCTCAACCTCGGATTATCTCTCCAACCAGGATTGTAGGTATTGGAATAAGGGTCATACCTCCTTTGATTCCCTGAACCTTAAAAACCAAGAGCTTTCACCTCCTCACTTTGTTCCTCTTGTAGTTGAGGACAATAATCAGTAGGGTGATCCGAAGCACAGATACCACATGCCTTCACCTGTTGTGGACTTTTCTTAACAACAAGATCCCTTACCAACGAAGTGAGAGCTTGAACTTGCTCCTCTAGTCTAGAACTTTGAGCACTAGAGCTGCTCACATTCGCCTTCCGGTTGGTGGATCTCTTACTAAAATGCCGGGAGCCTTCAGACAATTCCTCTATCAAAGCCCGAGCGTTTTCCGGGGTTTTATTGATAATGGATCCACCAGTGGCAGCATTTACCATTCTGACATCCTCATCCGAGAGCCCATTATAAAAGTATAAGATGAGGTCTTGTTCACTGTACCCATGATAAGGACAACTGGCACACAACCGTTTGAACCGTTCCCAATACTCATAGAGAGGCTCATCATAATTCTGCTCAATGTTGCTTATCTCCTTCTTCAAAGTAGATGATTTAGAGGCGGGAAAATATTTGTCCAGAAAACGTCGCTTCATCTTTGCCCATGTGGATATGCAACCCGGTGGAAGATAGTAAAGCCAATCATTAGTTGCATCTTTTAGGGAAAAGGCTCTCAGTTTGACTTGCTCTTCAGTAGCTGTGCTCGACTTCATGCTTGTGCACACCACATGGCACTCAGACAAAAACTTGATAGGGTCTTTACCACTAAGCCCATGAAAAGATGGTAACAGATGAATGAGCCCTGATTTGAGCTCAAATGTAGTACCTTCCTCCAATGTTGGGAAAGTGATATATAGCGGTTGCTGATCGAGATTAGGAGCGGTGAGCTCCCTCAAAGTATGAGTCTCCACCCTAGGTGGCATTTCTTCCTCAAAGTTCAAAGCAAATGGAAGTTCTCGAAAATTTACTCGCAATTCTCTCCTTGACCTGAAAAGATTCAATTCAAGTTCTGGATCGTACTGCAATTGATCTTGATTAGTGGTACGAGTATCAACCATGTACTATGAAAAATAATACAAAATGTAAAGAACTATCTAAAATAAACACTAGGGGAAAAAAAAGGAAGGGCTGCGCTGGAAGGTCTGCGTTTTTTTAAAAACGCAGCCCTTCTTGTTTGAAGGGCTGCGGTTTTAAAGGATACCGCAGCCCTTTTACTAAAGGGCTGCGGTTAACAAGAAATCGTAGCCCTTCATACTGTATGAAGGGCTGCGGTTTTGAGGCTAACCGCAGCCCTATTAGTGAAGGGCTGCGATTATCCCAAAAACCGCAGCCCTTCATAAACGAAGGGCTGCGGTTTTTAAAAGAACCCAGCCCTTCACTTCTTTTTTTTTTTTGATATGCATTTTGCGCGCATACACAGTGCCCCCATTTTAATTTCCCTCCCTTAGCCAAATTCACTCTCACTCTCTCACCACCAGCGTGAACTTCCCCTCTCACTCTCTCACCACCAGCGCGAAACCCTATCTCCACCACCATCACTCATTTCACGCACCACCGCCACGACGACGCACCAACTGCATTGACGCCACCACCAGTGCCCTGCCCTCCACTGCATTGACGCCACCACCACGCACAGCTGCACCACCTTGCGCACCACCTTCTTCTTCTCTCCTCCACTACTGCATTGTTTGTGGATCATCCCTTCTCTCACTTTCTTTCGGTAAATCCCCTCTCACTCTCTCTCCTCTTTTACATTTCTCTAATTTTTGTTTAATTTCATTGGATTTTGAAATCAACTTCTATTTTTTGTTGTAAAATGTGCTTGTATTAGCTGAATATGTGATTGTAAGTGGCAAGTAGGGTCGTATTCACAAAGACTTGGGGACTAACTCGTGCTTATAATAGATCAATTGGGGGTTTTGTAATTAACGAAATGAATAACTAAAATATAAATAACTAAAGAACAATAAAGAAGTAAGGTAATCAATAAGAGGAGAATCTTGAGTTCGGTTAATGGCCACTTCGACTAATACTATTGATCATTGGTTTCTCAAATGTGTAACTTTACTCTTAATTACTCAAAGTTGGAAATCAAATTCCTTTCCCGCAAAAGAACCGTTAAACAATCATAATCATATGATCATAAAACTTGGACTAAAGATTAACCTAATCTAATCAGAGATTAAATTCAAATCAATAGAACGTCAATGAACCAGGAATTAATGAGCCAATCAACAAATTGCTAACACAATATATTAAAATTGGAAATTAAGATTTATTTAGTAATTAATCAAGAATAATCAGATTCATTAATCAAACCCTAGGTTGCTACTCATAAAATAAGAACAAACGATTCGGCATCAATTCTAAATCCTAGCAAAAGATAAATTGTATGTATAAACTAGTAGTACTCCTAGCAATTCATACAATAATCATAGATCAATATCAAGAAATCACAATTATAATTAAGAAATAGTTAACAAAGAGAAACCTCACAATAATAGACCGAAGCTTGATTAACCGTTCTCAAGACTAGATTTAGGCTACGATCGACATGGCCTCCATCCATGAAATCTTCAAAGTAATGATCTTAAAACCAAAAGGGAAAATAGGGATTAGGGTTCTTCCTCTCTATTCTCTCTAATTAAGTCTAGGTTTACATAACATAAAACAAAACAATGTTTTTCTAATATTAAAAAAACCTACGGAATACTGAAAATATCCGACGAAACATAACAGGGTCGAAATGCGCGACCCGGGCATCTATGGCGCGCGAGTCGGGCCTTAGCTACTGTCAAACTCTCGCTTCCGCTCGATATGCGCGACCCAGGCACTTCTAGTGCGCGAGTCGGGCATGTGTTGTTGTGCACGTTCCTGTAATGCTCGATATGCGCGGGTCGTGCGTGTATGGCGCGCAACTCGGGCACTCGCCACTCACTAGTAGAATAATTGCTTATTGTTGCGGTGGTATTGCTGCGGTTTTACCCATACGCAGCAATAAATCACGTGAAAAGAAAAGGTAAAATATAAAATAGACCTATTGCTGCGGTTTCCAGCCAAAACCGCAGCAATAGGTCTAAACGGAAAAAAAATTCAAATTTGGTTGACTGTTTGACCAGATCTATTGCTGCGGTTTCCAGTCGAAACCGCAGCAATAGATTAAAATATTATTTTTTTTGTAATATTTGAACCTATTGCTGCGGTTCCTACAAAAAACCGCAGCAATAGACTATTTTAATTTATAAAAGATGACACACACGCCCTAATTAGGGTTCTTCACTCAAGACTTAAACGCCTCAAGCACGCCAGATCTGGGAATTGTAACACTTAAACGCCGCATTTCTCTCATTGAGTCCTTCTCTCTCCTCTCTCCTCTCTCCTCTCTCCTCTCTCATCTCCTCTCTCGCCCCTCTTCTTGTCTCGCCTCTCTCGTCCCTAATCTTCTCTCGCCTCGCCGGCGGGCGTTCGTTGCACGACCCCATGAAGAAATCTCGAGTCTCCCAGCCTAGCCGTTCGTCGTGCACGAAGAAATCTAGAGTGTACCAGCCTTGCCGCTCGTCGTTCAACCACACGAAAGCCTCGTCGTTCGTGGTTTGTCGTTCAACCATAAGACGTTCAACCACACGTCGTTCGTTCGTCGTTCATCGTTTCGCGGCAGCTATCAGATTGGCGACAGGGTGAAGCACGAGGGTGAAGCACGACGGTGAAGCACGCGGAAGGGAAAATCAGATCTGAGTTTCATTTTTTTTTCTTCTTTTGTAATTTTCATTTTTTGTAATTTTCAGATCTTATCATCGTGGATCCTTTTCTTTGTTTTTTTCTATTTTCATTTTTTGTAATTTTCATTTTTTGTATATTTTTCTATTTCTTTGTTCTTTTCTAATTATCATCTGTTTTTATATATGTTGGATTTTATTTTTTTTAGTCAAATAAGCAATTATTTTCTATTACCTCCGGCTTGTATTGTTTTATTTTCTTCCTACATTTCTATCTTTCAAATTTCATAGCATAATGCAAAAAAAAAAAAAAAAATTTTACCTGTACCAGTACATATTGCTGCGGTTTTGGGCCACAACCGCAGCAATAGGTGTAACATATTGCTGCGGTTTTGGCCAGGAACCGCAGCAATATCTTGTCATATTGCTGCGGTCAAAAACCGCAGCAATAGGTTAATTACCTATTGTTACGCCTTTAATTGCTACGCGGTCAAAACCGCCGCAATAGGCCACTTAATGACCGCAGCAATAAGCAATTATTCTACTAGTGACTGCTTGGGATTTGGTCTTCAACAAACGCCCGAGGTGGGCTCTTCAACGCCCGAGGTGGGCTCTTCAACGCCCAGGGTAGGCAATCACTGCTGTAGCAACAGTAAAAGGGTGAACTTTGACAACAACCATCGAACTCTAAACTTCAAGGGACTTTGTGAGCTTAATCCACCTGTAAATTATGAAAAGCATATAGAACCACAACATGTCCTTAAATCTTCTCTAATGCATCAAAAGCATCATAACTCCCTCTTCTCCACACTAAGGTTTAGATGAATAAAACTCTCCTTATTAAGACTTAAACCTTAGTGAAATGGACTTCTCAACGCTCTACAATCGCACATAACTTGGTCACATCATGCCACGAGGAGCACCACGACGGATTGGTCATATCTCTGACCGTAAGCAACTGCCGGCTGCGATGCGTGTTGGTCGACGGTAGAAGTTCAACCAACATTTTGTTCAAAAACGCTCTCGAAGGTATGGGTCTTAGTGACAGGGACATAACAAAGAAATCAACGGTCCTGGTCAGTTTCAGCGGAGAAGCACAACAAACCGTCGGAGAGATCACCTTGCCAACCTTCGCCAAAGGCGTCAACCTGCAAACCAGATTCAACGACGTAGACTGCCCATCCGCGTACAACGTCATCCTTGGCACGCCATGGATCCATAAAATGAAAGCAGTTCCATCAACCTATCATCAGACGCTCAAGTTTCCAACAAAGTGGGGCGTCCAAGAGATCAAAGGCGAGCAAAAGGCGGCCAGAGAATGCTATAGTTCGTCGCTCAAGCCTGCCAAGGCGTCAATCTAGCAATTAACAGGTGGATCCGTGCCCGATGAGCCCGAGGAGTAACAAGTAGATGAAGTGGCGCTTGATCCAGCCTTTCCTGATCGTGTCGTTCGTATTGGAGCGACGTTGTCGCCTGAACTTAAAAGCTAACCAAGATTGCATTGCTTGGTCGCATGAAGATATGACAAGTATAAGTCCAAATGTCATCACCCACAAGCTGAACGTCGATCCAAAATACAAACCAGTTAAACAAAAACGAATTAAGTTCGCCCCTGAACGCAATCAAATCATAAACGACGAAGTCCAGAAAGTGATCGACACAAGTAAAGTACGCGAAGTCAAATATCCTGATTGGTTAGCTAACGTTGTTGTTGTCAGCTAGAAGAACGGCACTAGGAGAAAAAAAAGGAAGGGTTGCGCTGGAAGGGCTGCGTTTTATTAAAAACGCAGCCCTTCTTGTATGAAGGGCTGCGGTTTTCAAGGAAACCGCAGCCCTTTTAATGAAGGGCTGCGGTTAACAAGAAATCGCAGCCCTTCATACAGTATGAAGGGCTGCGGTTTTGAGGCTAACCGCAGCCCTATTAGTGAAGGGCTGCGGTTAGCCCAAAAACCACAGCCCTTCATAAACGAAGGGTTGCGTTTTCTGGACTAACCGCAGCCCTTCACATCCCATCCCATATTTTGAGTTTTGCGCGCACATACACACAGTAGCTAGACATCTTTTCCAAATTTCCCTCCCTTAGATGCATTTGACGAGCGAAAAACCCCTCTCACTCACTCGCACATTAACCCTAACGCCCCATCACCGGAGCCCTGACGCCGGAGCACCAACCCATCGCCGGAGCACCCACATTGCTTCACCACCAACTTAGTGCGCAGCAGCGACCTCCACCACCACCACAACCCTTCTCTTTCTTCACTTCTCTTCTCTTCTCTTCTCTTCTCCACCATTTGAGTGGGTTTAGGGTGTGGAGCTCCTCCACCACTACGCAGCGCCACCACCCACAAGCGGCAAAGAACAACTACCACCACCACCGCCCTACTCTTTCTTCATTGCTCTTGGGTTTAGCCAATTTTTTGCTAGTTAAGTATGAATTAATCTTGTTTTTAAGTTAGTTTTGTTTTTCTTAATTGAATTAAATGATTAATGTGCAATGTGGGTTTTGTTAATTGTAGGAAGAAGAGGCTTAGGAAGGCAAATAAAGTTCCAACTATCTCTTCTCTCTTCATTGCTTATCATTGGTGTTAAGAGGTAACTAGTTTAATTTCGTTGTCTTTTTTGTTTGATTTAATTTGTTGATGAGACAAAGTTGTCATGTGATTCAATTTGATTAAGTTATGATAATTTATTGATATATATATGTATTTCTTATAATGTATGTATATTTCTTGATATGAGATTGTATGAAAACGCAATGTAATTTAGCTATGAAATCTACAAGTTGTTTGAATTGTCATCATATGCCTAGATACCCGTTCAAGACTTACTCATTAGGAGTAAGTCTTGAATAGTCCCGTGTTGGGATCGTTTCTTGGACGTTTGATCTCACTTAGGTGGTGAATGTGTGTCTTCTTTTTAATTCCGAGGGAAATTATTGGCTCATCGTTTCTCTACATTGTTCTCGGGTACATATGTAGATAAGCAATTATCTATATTGTGTACTTGGAGAATCGTAGGGGAAATGCCGCCGGATTTTCCTTAGAATTGAAAAGTTGGCATATATTCACTAGTGAGATTAGACGTCCAAGGATGGGTTAGGTTGGAGTGATAAGGACCTTCGGCTGCATGCATACAATTGAACATGCTTAGATTGCTCTATACGTGTGTGATATGAATATGTGAGTGTATGTACTTAAATAATGATTGATGCATTATAATGAATGGTTGTGTTTAATTATTAGAGGTCTTCCTGAATGAGATGGATCGTACTTGGATGTATGGTAGTCGTGAATCGATTGAGTTTGTGAAAGGGGTCTCGAATTCAGCATAACCGCATTACAATATCAAGCATCCTCTAGAGAACGTCGACTTTTATTGTCCCTTGTTTCGATTGTAGAAATGTGAGCAAGGTTAGTAGTATACATGTGGTTAGGGAGCATGTCTTTCGCCGTGGGTTTAGGCCTCAATACCACGTATGGGTTTGGCATGGTGAGCAGGGGAAGTATATAGGAAGCTCTAGAGTAATGAACGATGTATGTGAAGAAAAGAAGGATGATGAGTTCGGGGATGAGAATTTGGATGATGAGTTTGCAGATGATGATAGGGATCGGGTAGACGAGATGATACACGAGGTTGAAGATCGGTCGTGTAAACGACCTCGTATTTTTGTCTATGTCCGAGGCCGCCGAAAAGCCGTTGTATCCGGAGTTGTACATAGTACACCAAACTTTCCGCGCGATAACACTCGTTCAACATTAAGTCGAAAGTTGGGTTGGACGGACTCTAGTTTCACATCGTTGTTTGAGTCTATGTCATGATGCAAGTATTCTTACCGATGCGCAATTCGTGGGATACTTCCAAAGCATGTGAGGCACACCATTGCGTAACTTTGTTCATTTTTCCATACAATATGCAGCGAAAGTCCTAGAACCAGTCGACCCTCGATTCCTTGCGGACCGCAGTAGTTGAAACTCTATGCAAATTTGAGATGTTTTTTCCCCCGCATTCTTTGACATTATGGTCCATCTCATTGTCCATCTAGTTCGAGAAATTAAGCCGTGTGGTCCAAAGGTTTTTGAGGTGGTGCTATCCTTTTGAGAGAGATATATGGGCACTTTGAAGGATAAAGTTCGGAATCCCGCACAAACCGTAAGGTAGTATAATTCAAGGGGTGTGGGTGAAGAGATCGGTAATTTTGTGGGCCGAGTATTTTGCTAGTGTTGATCCCGTTGGACTTCCGACATCCCGACACGAGGGCGTACTTGAGGGCAAGGGCACAATTGGTTCAAAATTGATCACACCTTCCGTAGAAAAGCGTAAACAAGCTCACTTATCCGTATTGCATCACGTAGCAAATCGTCCATCCTTATTTAAATGAACATATGGAGGAATTACGTGTTAGCAATCCCGAAAAGGGAGTTAGGGCATTGACGCAAATGCATAACAAGACTTTCATTGATTGGTTTCATAAACGAGTAAGTGAATGATTTGGATGAAAGTGTTCTGAAACAAGCTCAAGTGGTTAGCATTTGGTCCTCGTGAAGCTATACGCTTATGAGGGGTTATGATATTAATGGGTATACGTTTTGACTGAAAGTCAAGATCTCAAGTCAACATCGCAACAAAATAGTGGTGTTTCACTTGTGGCGTCATCTACACAATACGCAAGCTCGAAGGATAAGTCGCTCGTACATGCCGAAAGAAATTATTATGGGCGAATAGATGAAATATGGGAGCTGGACTACTTGTACTTTTAATATTTGCCTCTGTGTTGCAAGTGGGTTGACGATAATCAACGTTGCGTAAGAAAAGATGATCCCTAGCGGATTCACTCTTGTTGACCTTAGTCGTCTACGTGAAACCGAGGAGCCATTTGTAATTGCATCACAAGTTAAGCAAGTTTTTTTGTAACCGATCCCGCCGATAATAAGTGGTCAATTGTCAACTGGTAAAAAGGAGTATCCTCCGGTATTGGTGATGTTGATAATGAGGAAGAATATGATGCATTTGATGACCTCCCCCCTTTTACCTATCCCGAAAATAGTGTGGAAGATGATGTGAATATGTCGGAGAACTATATGCGTGTAGATCACACTAAGGGATACATGTACTTGAGGATCCTAAGAAACTAGCGGAAGGTCAATAAATCATGAGACATAAACTTCGTGTATGTGTAATTTCTCCAATTTGTAATTCTTTTTAACATGATTATATGAGGTATAATGTACCTATTGTGTAGAGTTTTAGGCTTGCATTTGTTGCTGGTTGCATTTGAACGAAAAGGTCATTTTAGGCCTAGTTTTTGCCTTTTCGCTTCCAAATCGTACTTATCGAGTCATTTAACCCCAAATGCATTTTGAACATGATAATATGAGGCATAATGTAACTATTGTGTAGATTTTTAGGTTTGCAATTGTTGTAGGTTGAATTTTGGGAACGAAAAGGGCATTTTAGCCCTATTTTTTCCTTTTCGCGTCCAATTCGTATTATCGCTTCATTTAACCCCAATTTCATTTTGAACATGATAATATGAGGTATAATGTAACTATTATGTAGATTCTTAGGCTTGCATTTGTTGTTGGTTGTATATCGGGAACATAAATGTGATTTTAGCCCTATTTTTGCCTTTTCGCCTCCAATTCATGTTTCTCGAGTCATTTAACTCCATTTTCTTTTTGAATATGATAATATAAGGTATAATATAACTAGTGTGTAGAGTTTTAGGCTTGCATTTGTTTTTGATTGAATTTCGGGAAGGTATATGTCATTTTTAGAACTACTAACTACGGTAAATGATTGAATTCTTATATTATGTGTTTTTTCCTTGGTTGTTTTGCAAGGTTTATATGAATAACACACCACGTTTGAGGGCCTTCACCACAGACGAATTACATGAAGTTCGGGATAAGTTGACGTCCCACATTTGTGATGATTGCTTATGATACATCTACTAGTAGTTTGTATCAATTCTATGTACACTTTTTACATTATTAAATATATACATATTTAAAGTTAATTATTACGTTCAATAACTTGTCATATATTATTGCAATTTGATCGGCCTTTTTTGTGTCGGAGGGAGGTTTTGGGTGGGGGATGGGGTGGGGCGCACATGGGGTGGGGGTGCGAGTAGGTGGCGCAGGGTGGGGGTGCAAGTGGGGCGGGCAGGGTGGGTACCGCGGGGGGTGGCAGGGGTGGGGGTGCAAGGGGCCAGGGCGGGGTGGGCGGGGGCGGGGGTTCTAGGGTGGGCGGGGGTGGCTTGGGGCCTGGGAGGTGGGGTTGCAGAAGGTGGCGAGGGGGTGGGGGCAGGGGGTGGCGGGGGGGGGCGGGGGTGGGGTGCGGGGGTGGCGGGTGGTGGGAGTGCGGGCGGGCGGGGGTGCAGGGGGCCGGGGGGAGCGGGGGGTGAGGGGGCAGGGGTGGGGGGTGGGGTGGGCGGGTGGGGTGGCAAAGTGGGCGGGGGTGCGGGGGCCTGGCGAGGGGGCGGAGGGTGGGGGTGGACCGGGCGGGGGTGGCAAGTGCAGGGGTGGGGCATGGGTGCGAGGGCTCGGCGGGGTGGGGGTGGGGGTGAGGGGGCCGGGTGGGGGCGGGGGGTGGGGGGTGCAGGGGTGGCAGGGTGGGAGTGCAGGGGGCGGGGTCGCGGGGGGTCTTTGGGGTGCGGCTGGGCCGGGCAAGAGGGGTCGTTCACAGGGGTGGGTCGGACTGGATTTTGGACCGGACCGAGATTCCGGTCCGGTCCCCCGGTCCGTGAAAAGTGACGATTCCGGGTTTCCGGTCCGGTCCGGTCCAAACCCCGGAAAATTCCGGTCCTGACCGAAACTCCGGAATTTTAGTATTTTTTTTTAAAAAACCGCCACCCAAGCCCATCTCACTAAATGACTAAACTTAACATTTTTCACTCTTCCTCTCCCATTCCTAAAGAAACCCTAAAATCACTCTACTCAACACTCTTTCTCTCACCCCTCAGGAGTCACGCCGGCGCGCCGACGCCACGACGCCGATCAGGCGACCGCAGCCACCGTCCCGCCGTGTTCTCTCTCAATATAATTATCTCTCGCGCGCACCGTCCCTCCCTCTGTGGACCTCCACCGTCCTTGGCTTCCGTCGTCCCCCTCCCTCCGCCTTCCTTCGCTTTCTCGCCGTCGTCCTCACTCACTCACTCCATCGATACGCTTCACGATTGAGTGGGACCGAATTTGCAAGGTAATTTTGGATTCTTCACTACTGAATTTGTAGATATTAGGTTTTTCAATTGAATTTTTTAAAGCTATGTGGATTTCAGTCCTTAGATTAATTGTTGAACTCTATTTGATTAACTATTTATGATTGGAAGTGAAGTAGGCCAGTGAATATGGATTATCGATTGTAACAGCATATCATTAGAATTACAAAACTCTTTTATTCGAAAAATCTGATGAATTTTCTGAGTTTAAAGGTTGCTTCTTGGCTTAAAAAGTTTAAATCTTATGAACCCAATTTCTTTTAAATTCAAGTTGTTGAGCGTGGGTAAGTTCAGTTTTCGCTTTTTATTTCATCCAACACGATTTTTCGCTTTTTAGTTAAAATCGAAAAGGAGTCCAACAGTCCGATCCGGGACCGGACTCGATTTTTCGGCCTGCACTGGACCGGACTGAAAAATCAGTCCGGTCCCCGGTCCGAAGAATCCCAAAAACTGGCCCACCGGTCCAGGCAGTCCGGTCCGGTCCGGTCCGGTCCTGGACCGGTGAAATGCCTTAGCCGGCAGGGGTCGGGGTGGGGGGTGATGGGCTGGCAGGGGCCAGGGGGGGGGGCAAGGGGCATTTAATTTATTTAAAAAAAAAAAATTGAATTTGAAGGGCTGCGGTTTTAAGCCTAAACCGCAGCCTCCTTCACTAAAAGGGTTGCGGTTTAAGCTTAAAACCGCAACCCCTTCATCTAAAGAAGGGCCGCGGTTTATGCCGAAAACGCCGCCCCTTTAATCTTAGAAGGGCCGCGTTTTGGCTCGAACCGCACCTTCGTTGTGAAGGGCCGTTAGAAAACCGCAGCCCTTCTTATCTATTGAAGGGCTGTTATGGAAAGGACTGCTGGCCAAAAACGCAGCCCTTAGGGCTGTTTTGACCGCAGCCCTTCCTTATTTTTCCACTAGTTGCAAGTGGAGAGTCTGCATAGACTTCACTGATCTTAACAAAGCCTGCCCTAAGGATCCATTCCCGCTTCCCTACATAGACGCCATGGTCGAAGCGACAGCAGGGCACGAACTCTTGACGTTTATGGACGCATACTCCAAGCCTACAATCGATCCTCATGCATCCCAATGATCAAGAGAAGACAGCGTCCGGGACCGACAATGGTATTTATTTTTATAAAGTTATGCCCTTTGGAGTAAAAAATGCAGGTGCAACGTACCAACGCCTCGTTAATCAAATGTTCAAGGACCAACTTGGTGACACGATGGAGGTCTACATTGACGATATGTTGGTCAAATCAAAAATAGCAAGCGATCATATACAACACTTGTCAGAAGCGTTCGACGTCCTCCGAAAGTACGGTAGGAAACTTAATCCCACTAAGTGTACATTCGGAGTTGCTGCAGGTAAATTTTTAGGTTACGTCGTGACACAACGGGGAATCGAGGCAAGTCCTGACATGATTAAGGAGTTAATCAATATTCAATCTCCCAGGATCGTCAAAGAAGTGCAAAGACTAATTGGACGTGTCGCTGCGTTAAATCGCTTCATATCCAGATCGTCCGAAAAATGCCATTTGTTCTATGACGTGATGCGCAAAAACAAAGGCTTCGACTGGTCGCAAGCGCATGAAGACGCTCTGCAAGCGCTCAAGCAGTACTTGGCCTCCCCACCTCTGTTGTCCAAACCAAGCGACGTGGAAACACTTCAACTTTATCTGGCCGTAAGCAATACGTCTATCGCGTCTTTGTTGACGAGAGAAGCTGAACGCCAACAACTTCCCATCTACTACGTCAGTAAGTCTCTATTAGACGCAGAAACCAGGTATTCTTCCTTGGAGAAACTTGTGTTAGCTTTAGTCACTGCTGTTAAAAAATTGAGACATTACTTTGAAACTCATACTGTCGTTGTCATGGCTATTATCCCATTAAAAGTGTTTTGCGTAGACCTGAGTTGACAGGTCGCATGGGAAAGTGGGCCATCGCGCTCAGTGGATACGACATCAAGTACCTGCCTAGGACAACAATCAAGTCGCAAGCCCTGGCCGGTTTTGTGGCGGACTTCAGTCCATAGCTAGAGAAGATCACAAACGACGAAGTTGCTAGGATCAACAATGTCAGCGATGACGCTTGGATTTTATTTGTTGACGGCTCTTCTAATTTTCGTGGTGCAGGTCTTAGCGTTTCCCTGAAGTCACCACAAGGGGACAAGATAGTCCAAGCCATATGTTGCGACTTCAAAGCGACTAACAACGAAGCTGAATAGGAAGCGTTAATCGCTGGAATGACCTTGGCAAGCGACTTGGGGGCAAAAGCGTTAAAAGTCTACAGCTACTCGCTGCTGATAGTTAGCCAACTCAAGGGAGAATTTGCTGCTAAGGATTCCAAGATGGCGCAATATTTGGAGGTCGCACAAGGGAGAAGTAAAATGTTTAACCCCATTGACATAGTGTAGGTACCAAGAGACCAAAACACGCAAGAAGATGCACTGGCAAATCTAGGATCGTCCTTGAGAGATGTGTCGTTCACTTCTGTCCCTATCATCCATCTCACAACGCCAGCAATAAGTAAGTGCAAAGACGTTACAGATGTCGTCGCCGCAATTGACAACGATGATGGTGACAAGGCAAGCGACAGCGACGATCCAGTGAATGATAACGTTGACCAAAACAACGACGACATCACTGCAAACGACGAGGTAAGTGTTAGTTGGACGAAACCTATTTACGACTATTTAACTAGTGATGTACTTCCAAAAAACAGAGAAGAGGCGAGACGAATCCGTTTCAAAGCATCTAGATACGTCATCATTCAAGGAGTGCTATTTAAAAAGTCTGTCGCTGGGCCGTATCTGCATTGTTTAGAGAAGCACCAATGGGAGCAAGTTTTACAAAACCTACATGAAGGGACGTGTGGAAACCATTATGGTGGTCGCAGTTTATCCAACAGAGCATTGAGAATGGGCTAATACTGGCCAACAATAAAGCAAGACTTAAGCAAGTACGTCACCAAATGTGACAGTTGTCAGCGACACGCAGGTATGACGCACAAACTTTGTGAAGTTTTGCATCCGACTTTTACCCCTTGCCCTTTTATGAAATGGGGTATGGACATAGTTGGTAAACTACCTCCAGCCCCAGGACAGATGTCTTTATGTTAGCACTAACATATTACTTTTCTAAGTGGATAGAGGCAGATTCCTTCCAACAGGTACGCGACAAGGAGGTAATTTCTTTTATACATACTAACATTATTTGCGTGTTCTGGTGTTCTCGTCAAATTATATGCGACAATGGGTCGCAGTTTATCAGCGATAAAACAAAGCATTTCTGCGACGAATGGAACTTCACGTTGTTGACTTCGACGCCCAAATATCCTCAGGCCAATGGACAAGCTGAGTCCAGCAACAAAACCGTCATAGACACATTGAAGAAATGTCTCACTGCTAAGAAAGGTAAATGGGCAGAAGTGTTGCCAGCTATCTTGTGGGCAAATCGTACGACGCCACGCACTGCGACTGGACAGACACCCTTCTCACTAGTTTATGGATGCGAGGCAGTCCTACCAGCTGAGGTAAGTATTCCAACTACCGTATGGTTTGATGAGGGAGCAAAGAAAAATCGTGTTGAATTGATCAACGACCTAGATACCATAGAAGAATCAAGCGCGATGCAAATACGGGTACGAATGGCGCACAACAATGATTGTCGCAAGGAGTTTCAACAAAAACGTGCAAGCCAAATCATTCATTAAGGCGACGGGTGTTAAGGAAGGTCTTCCATAACACACAGGAGCCCAACGCAGGTAAGCTAGATCCAAAGTGGGAAGGTCCCTATCAAATCAGTAAGGTCGTTGGCAATGGCGCATATCAGTTGGTCCGACGCGACGGAACCATGGTCCCACGTAGTTGGAATGATGTGCATCTCAAAAGATATTTCTTCTAGCTAAGTACTAAGTGACATTTTACTTTATTTCTTTTGTATCAATAAGTGATGAACATGTCATCGTAGAGTCATTGAAATGTCAACGACGGAACATTACTGTGCTTTTCTTTTACAGGATTTTCATACTTTTCAATAAGATCGCAACGTTCAGACGGAGCGACCATACAGTTATTTTTTGCACAATAAGTCAACTAGAATGACAAAACGTTGCAAACAACGCCAATAAAGTTACTTCAGTATCGTGCGGTGTTACAAACGTCATAAGATCACAACGTCATTCACAAAAGTTCCATAAGTGTCGTAAACACTCAACCTGCTCAAAACAAGTAAGTAAATGTGTTTTATGCATATTCGATTTCCATTCTAATGATATCTACGTCATGCGATAAGAAAAGGTTTCTAAGCACCTGCTGATTACACTGTGACGCTAGAAAAGTGACACGACATAAGTCCAAACATTTGTTAGCTTAAAGTAAAAGCCAAATAGTTATGCCATTCCCATGAATGGCCAAAAGTAAACATAAGTTGTGGTCACTCCCATGAGTGACCCAAAATTAAAACTACATCAGTCTGGTTACTCCTGCGAGTAACCCAAAAAGAACCATTGTTTTCAAACAGAAATTAAAATTTTAAACGGCTAAACGCCGTGAGCATCATTCGCATTTTCATCGACAGACTTCTCAGACGCTTGAACTTCAGGTACGACCTCCTTCTCCAAATTGTCGCCTTGAGGAAAAGTCAGACGCTATCAATGTTGCACTGGTAACGAAGACGTCATCCCCCTGTTGATCGACGTTCGTAGAAGATTCCATTGTCGCCTGGGTTAAATCGCCTAGGTCTGCTAAGTCTTTCATTGATCCTACCCATTTGAGGTATAGGTCAATCTCTTTTTGAGGATTCCATGACGTTGTGCGCTTCATCATGTATTCATACATGAGTTTGGCTCTGACCGTCGTGGTCACCTCAGCTTCTATCAGATCTAATTTATTCTTCTCGCGCCGTGACTTCAGGCCTCGTAGCGCTTCGATTTCAATCTTCGACGCTCCGACTCCTCGCAGCCTTGCTTCTTCAAATTTTCTAACTCTTCTCCATTCTTCTTCAAAACCTCGCCATTTTTGTCATCTCAAGATGACCTTCTTTATTTCCGCATCTTTTCTTTCATTGTTCCTTCATTTTCCTCTGCCTTTGTTTTCATCACTTGATGACTCCGGTAAAGAGTGGATATCTCCTTCATGACCATCATAAAATGCTGCGACGCCTGATAGACAAAAGATTATAGTCAAACGACCGTTACAAACATGCGTCACCTAAGAAAGTATAAATCATATTCATACCTGGAAAATCATCTCTAGACCATCTGACATCAGCCCTGGCATCGGACGGTCCCGCAAACGAACCTCTGCTCCAGGAAAAAGAAGTTTCTCCGCTTCAGGCCAGATTGACTTGTTCGACGACATAAAATCGTTAGCGACTGTCACGGAGTATGATGGTCCCTCTTTGGCAGGAGGGGCAGGAGGGACAACGTCGTGATGTATCTGATTACTAGACGACGTAGTGGACGACGCGGCAGAGTGTTCCGTTCCTCTCTTTCTCTTCCTAAGAAGTTCAGTTAGGGCCTGACTATCTAGGGACCCCCTCTGTCTAGATTGCGAAGATTTTGTCGTAAGGAAACAAGACGTATTAAAAACCAATTGTAACAGCAGTGTTTAACGGATTACAAAAGACGAATGTTTACCATAAGCCATTGAAGAACAACCTTTGGTCAACAATAATATCATCTTAAACGAGCGATCCTCTACGCTAAACTCCAAGAATTTGGCGCACCTTTGTTTCGATTCTTCTCTGTGAACGAACAGCTTCGGATCTAGACCTTTGAAAAAACGACGTAAGGACAGTGTTAACATCATGACGTTAGGAAAAATCGTAAGAAAATTCACGAACCTTCCATATTCCAGCCTCCGATTAAGAATTTTCCTAATTCGCCAAGAGACGATTTTTTCCCAAAGAGATAACGACTCTTCTATCCTTTGTCATTCGATGGTACCCCTTCGACCAACGCGTTTCTTCTTGCCCTGACATGTAAAGCTATTATGTTCCTTCCTTTAACCCTAATCTCGTAGCAATACAGAAGGTCTTGAAGAGTAAAAGTTATGTCCCAGTCGGACGTGACTCTATCGATGACGCTAAGAACCCTCCAGACCTGGAGCATTATTTGCCCTGAGCTAATTTGAAAAGCCTGTAAAAGTTCCCTAACTATGGCCGGAAAAGGTAACCTAAGACCAATTTTGAATGGGTATTCGTAAAGGACCACCCAATCAGTGAGGCAATCTTCTGGACGTTCGTGAGGTTCAGCATTTTTCAAGATCGTGTCGGTGGGTAAATTTCCTAGGTCTAAGAACTTCATTAAGTCATCTTCCGACATAGTTGATTGCTCATCGTCGATTTTGTTTTTCTCCTCCACTATCTTTTCTTTCGCTTTATTTTTCTCATGATTTTTGGCATAATTCCTAATGCTACGCCTACCTGGAGCCATGGATTCAAAGAAAAAGCAACAAATTTGCGCGAATTGAAGTTAAAAGTGACGAAGTTTACCAGGAAAGACGAGGTGATTCAGTCGAGGTTCGCCGGAGATTTCTAGAGTATTCAAGCGTTTGAATGATTTCTTTTCTTTGAGGAGAGAGAAATTTGTGTGTGGCTTTGGGTTAATCAGCACGCGCTTTTTTATACCAAGTTGTTCTAATTATTGCTCAAACGAATATATTTTGATTGACAGCGATGATTTATTATCTTTAATTGCTTATCTTTTTGCATATGACTCTTGGATTATCTTTTGAGAAAATTATCTTGTTAAGAGTTTATTTGTCACATGATTATCTTATGTCCTAAACGGTTTACAAACACCAGTATTACAATTGTTTTATGACTCTGACGTAATCTTCATTGCAACAATTGGGGGCAAACTGTTATGGCTAAAATTTCAGGTTGACGTTGACGCAACGAGACAAGGACGTTGACATGATCAGACATGACACCGACGTTATGATCGAGTCAAGGACCTAACTATTGCCCGAGGAATAAGGAGACATGGCTGCTATGTTGTTGCTAAGTTACCATTCAGGATTGAAGTCAAAACCGAATGGCATGAGTGCAGGAGATCGGTTGAGATTGTGCGGAGATTATGCGGAGCTACCTTCGAGATCCTAGGGCGCACGTTGCAGCTAGATCATTGCTATTTAAAGACGTCAGAGCTACAAGGAAAAGGGTTACAAGCTATTATCATTATCCAAGTGAACTAGCACAACTGATACTCTACAAACACTTTGCGATTTCCATCTTCTGTTCTTTAGATTACGCTACCAATAAATCATTGTACTTAGAGTTTCTATTCTAGGGTGTATTGACCGTCATTCATTCCGATTGACAGTTGCATATAGTGGATTGGTGGACTCATATCCACCCGCGGTTTTTTACCCATCTTCATTGGGGTTTTTCCGCATCAACACTTCTTTGTGGCACTCCCCTCTTATTCCCTTCGCATTTGCATCGCATAAACTGTTTTGGTTGTCGTCCCCATATCCATTCGTGTCGCCCGGGCGAAAATCAGCATAAGCAACCCCCACCCCCAATCCCCATCGTCGACGCCCACCACTAGTCCCCATCGTCAAGGCCCATCGCCGAGGTGAGAGAGAGTAATAGTACGGTTGCTTTATCCGACGCGGTAGAGATGCAATCATCGGTGACAACCACCACTCCCGTTGGTGACGAACACATATATAAACCACAACGGCGAACAAACAAGATTGATTACATTAGCCCCACCCGAAAGAGAGAGAGAAGAAAATGCTCGGTCGACGGAAACCGATGAATGGAAAAACGAGAAGGGGCAAGGAAGATGGCGCACCTAAGTGATGTGGTTGTCACGCGACTTGCTATCGTAGTCCGATCCCATGGTGAGCACGCAAGTATTGAGGAAGATGGTGTGGTGGTCCTTCCGTGAGAAGGAGAGAAAACAGAAGCTCCCTTTCTTGTATAAATCTACAAAACAATTTAATTTCATTCTCTTTCTTGATTCATTTCTCTATATTTCCCTTAGTCGACTCTTTTTCCCTTTTCTATTCATGAACCAAACACACCCTTAATATACATCCTCCATTTCATTTTAGATTGTAACTTGTAAGCTTTGTTAATTAATAAACTTGTTAAAATTCCATGACCTCAAAAAAATGGGTCTCGAGCTAAATTTTGTGACCCTAAACAAATCTCGAACGACTTAGAAGTTCTAAGGTCAAAATCAACCCACCGACCCATATTTGATTCGATCGAACCGAAAGTCTTCATATCTTTTGACCTAAACTCGACAAGACCAACCCGTTTGGCGTGTGTCTAAATTCCAATGGTCCACTAGAAAATAGGAAACAAAAAGAATCTTAATGTCCCTTAACCCATCGGCTTGACATAAACCGGAACGTTCTAGGTAACTAGGTCATAAAAAATGCTCACCACCACCCCGAATCAAGAGTGATCCAACTCAAAAATGACCTTAGATTATTTGACTCAACCTAACCCGACCAACACATTTGTCGTCTAATTATCGATGTTCCACATAAAATAATGGATAAGAAGAACGTAGATTTTGATGTGTATTTTCAATGATGGAGATCGAGATAGTAGAGTGATTCTAATACATATATATGTTCATGGAATCACTCACTTACAAGATTACTTGGAAAACAAGCAATAAAAGGAAGACAATAAGAAGTTTACTTTGATGGCAAGAAAGATCAATAATTTTTTACATTACATTTTGGGTGAACTTAAGTGGCAAGTTTACATAATTTCGATTTTTATTATTTAGGATAAAAGCTTCACACTTTTAGGTAAGTTTTAGTGTAAATGCAAGTTGTTTCTTGTTAGGCGTTAAAATATGGTAATTTTAGGGCGTGCAATATCATGAAGATATTAGGAAAGATTTGCATATCATTCCTTATCTCATTTAGGCGTGTGATCTTAATCTTCGTAAAAGTTTCTAAATCTCTTTCTTTTTCAATGCCCATATAAAGGTCCTCTTAAGGTTTTCAAGATCCACAAAATCCAGGGAGGGTATGCAAGCTTAAGAAGTCCATTTATGGACTAGAGCAAGCATCTCAGAGTTGGAACCTCGGATTTGATGAGGTAGTAAAAAAATTGACTTTCTCATAAATCAACGAATCTTGTGTATAAAAGAAGTTGAGTGGGAGTAGTATTACTTTTTCTCGGTCTTGTATGTGGATGACATACTTCTCATAGGAAATGATAAAATTGAAACCATGCTTGAATCACTCAAGGAATGACTTAAAAATTATTTCTCTATGAAAGACCTATGAGAGGTCGAGTACATCTTGGGAATAAGGATCTAAAGAGAAAAGGCCAATTGGACTTAGTCAATAGACTTATATTGATAAGGTCTTTGCAAGGTTCAACCTGGAAAATCCAAAAGAGGTTTAATTGCCATACAACATGGCATAACACTTGGCAAAACTCAATGTCCTTCGAGTCCCGATGAGGTCAAGCGTACGAGTAATGTTCCCTATGCTTTTGTGTAATACCCTATATTTTGAGTATTTATTTGAATAATTATATATTTATTTTCTAAAATAAATATTTTAAGCAAATGTATTTTAGTAATTTCACTTATTTTAAAATATTTTAGGGAGATGGCGCTAATATTGGATTTGTCAAACTTTTGAAATTAAAGCCTAGTCAATTTTTTTATTAAATAAGTTTTTTTTGGGGTTTTTAGAACAAAAAAACATGGTGGCCTACCAACACATGCTTAAAGGGGGTTTTGATTTTATTTATTCTCCCAATTTAATGATGGAGGCCGCAAATCTAGGTTTTAATCTCCTAATTTATGGTGAAGGTTACAAACTATTTAATTTTGGAAATTAAGTACACCCTATTCTCGCTTCTATAAATACCCCCATACCTTAAGCCATCTTTTCCCCACAAAACTTTAAATAATCCAAACTCTCTTAATCTATTCTAGTTTTATATTTCTTATTCAAGTTTCAATTTTCTTTGGTTTAAGAAAAAGATTTCCATGTTTCTTACTCAAAAATATTATGCTCATGATAGGTCATTCATGTTTAAATTCATGATTAAGTTCATGTGATAAGTTACTTATTAGATTTTTATACTATTGGTTGGTTAGGAGATCGCTCAAGCCGTTGTAGCCTAATAAATCAACGGCTCCATAGGAGACACATGGATTCATCCAGAGCGTCCACGTGTCCCCTCCAAAGGAGTAAAAAGAGGCTTAAACTCGAGTTTTACTGAGCAAAGAGTAAAAGCACACCTTTTGGCCTGAAAGAATGTTCAGGGCCCAAAATTCAAAAATGAGTGCATATGATTGGTTGATGATCAACTCCCAATCAACGCCTGCCACGTGTCACGTTCTGATTGCCTAGCCAATTAGGTGCCCTGAATTTAGGGTAACCTCAAAAGGCAGCAATCAAATCTCACTATAAATACTCCCCTTAAAATACGCTTCGGAGGGGGAGCCACCACCCAAACCTCCCGGGTTGGTTCCTTTTTCTGCAGGTTTGGGAATGGAGCTTAGGTGCGGATTACCAGATTTGGACATCGTTGCACAAGTCTCAATTGAAGAACATCTTGAGGGATAATATATAGTTTACTCGCGGCCCAAGGAGACTAAACATTCGCGCCGTCCGTGGGGAGACGCAACTATGAATGATTGTCACTGGTCCAATGTGGCAAGGAATCAAAGTTTTCAAGTTCGAGTCAAGATACCGTAGACGATGAGAGACCACCTCGAGGGAGGGATAGACCTCCGTCCATCATCAATGTCCCCGGTCGAGCCGTGAGCCCGTTATTCAGAAAACCTTAACGTCGAGTGACCACCGCCCATCCGGAAAACGCCCCGAATGATTTTCATACTAAGATGGCAAGCAAGCCGTCCAGAACAGATCAAGAACAACATGCTGTTTTTCCAAGTCAATCCAGATCCATTTACTAACAATCCAGCCTCCTCTTAGAGGGCGTTCTTAGGAAAATCGTCCGTGTCCAAGCCAACCTACTCGTCAGAACCCCCAGAGGACGGCCGAGAAAAGCAAATGAATATCAATGAGCAAAGAGGAAGATGGACTGAACCCGGTGCTCAGACCCAAGATAATGTTCGTCCAAATGGGCATAGAATGGAAACAGATGCCAAGGGGTACCTAGAGGCAAAGAAAGCAACGCATTACAACGGCTCGGCCACCGGTCCACACCGTATTTGAGAGATCCTCCTTTCGAGGTTACCATCCGGAAAGTATGGAAGAAGTCCTGGGCCCTTCTCTTGTTCGCCTAAGATAAGAGAAAATAGTACTACAACCAATCGTTTATAAAGGCCCAACCCCGCAAAAACCTCATCTAATCCCGTGTTGAAAGAGTATCGTAAGGAGTTCATACCCATTGAGGGACGACGGGAGCTCTCCGGATCAACCGGCCAACCCCTTTCTAGCCAGACCATGGAGGCGCCCCTTCCCAAAGGTTAAACTCCCTACCATAGAGCCGTTTGACCGAACACCGATCCAAACGATCACCTATTCGCCTATAAGCACGTATTTACGTCCAAGCGTAAGATGATGCTACTTGGTGCAAGAATTTTCCCACCACTCTAAAAGGAGTAGCTCATAAGTGGTTTAACAATCTCCCCCTAATTCAATCAACAATTTCACCGAACTCGCTTACTTATTTACTAGTCACTTTGTTGCCAATCTAAGAAGAGCGTAAAACAAGCATGCACTTGGGCAAGGTCGTCCAAGGACCAAAAGAAGCCCTCCAAAGTTTTGTTAAGAGGTTTAATCTAGAAGCTCTGCAGATTCAAGATCTCAATGCCGGTGTGGCCTTTGACGCCTTCATCGTGGGGCCTGTCAGCCAGAAGTATTAAGTTTGATCTTGTGGAAGAAGAAAATCACTACTCTTGCGTAGCATTAAAAGAGGCCGAGGCGTTTATACACGCCACTAAAGTATGTGTCGAAGCAAAGCACCTCGAGTCCAAGAAGCCCAAGAGGTAGCTCAACCAAAGAAGAGAAACCCTAAAAAGGTCGAGACTTAGGCTATAACCTCCACAACCACTTCGTCTAGGCGAGGTAAAAGAAAAGAATCGAATCTTCACTATCCCCATAGAATTCAAAGAAAGATCAATACTCCATTCTCATGAAGATAAAGGATCAATACGAGCTCAAGGCTCCAAATGAGATGAAGACTCCTTACAGAATAGAGACAAGAGCAAGTACCGTCATTTTCACAAGGATTACGGCCATGAAACCAATGAATGTAAACACTTTAAGAGGGCTTTGGAGGATTTAGCTCGAAAGGGAAAGATAAACTCCTACTTACCCCAAGAGGGAAGGAAGTTTCATAGGAAGGATGATCGTCAGAGCAAGAAGAAGGAAAGTGAGAGCACTGACGAAGATGTTGTTCTTGTTATTTCAGGAGGATTTGCCGCTGGAAGACCAACCAATAGAAGGCACAAAAACTACCTCAGGGAGCTCGGCCAAGTCTTACTAAATGATCAGACAAAGGCCGTGCCATTCTCAAAAGTAGTAGTCAGTGAACAAGATCGGAGGAAGCTGAGAACCCCTCATGATGATCCCTTGGTTGTGGACATGAAGATAGCAAACCTGAGAGTGAGAAGGATTCTAATTAACACCGGAAGCTCGACAAACATCATTAGTGCAGATTGCTAGTCTAGGCTGAAGTTTGATGAGAAGAACTTGGTTCCTGTCCACCATCCAATCATTGGGTTTGGGGGAGGAAATATTCACCATATGGGGACAGTGACGTTGCCCGTCCGAGTAGGAGAGAAGGATGCCTTACGGACTTTGTTCATCAAGTTCTTAGTCGTCCGAGACTTGATGGCTTATAACGTCATTATTGGACGACCAACTCGAATCATGTTAAGGCCGTGATAGTAACTCACTTGATGCTCATGAAGTTGAATGTGATGGTGGTCAAATGGCTCCTTGTATGGAGACCAAAGAAACGGCCAGGGGAATTTTATCTAACTAGTTTGAAACCATCATCTTGGAAAGCGGAGAAGCAAGACCCCGACGGGTCGGCGGCGAAGGGAAAACGTCCGAGATTTAAGGAAAGACCAAGTGGCCTCTCCGAGAATGACACCGAAAGTCCCTCGGCGCCAGTTGCTCCTCGAGGAAAACGTCCGAAAACCTTCCCGCAAGAAGAGAAAGTATATTACCGTCAAGGAAGAGCCACCCTCGTCTGAGAAGTGATGGCCATAATGGGCGTGGCCCTCGAACGTCCGTAGAGCCTGTGGGAAGCCCTAAGATATTTGTTTGGATGAAGCCCGTCCAGAAAGAACCTTGAAGATTGGATCTTCTCTCTCCCCTGAGTTGAGGGATATTTTGATTAGCTTGCTCAAAGAATTTCAAGATATGTTTGCCTACTGTGTTGAAGAAATGCCTGGAATTGATCCGAGATAGCAACCACCTGGCTAAATGTCGATCCAATCTTAAAACCCGTATCGTCAAGAAAAGACACTTGGGGCCGCCCGAAACCAGGTGGTCGACCAAGAATTGAAGTTGTTGGAATCACGATTCATAAGAGAGACTTACTATTCGGATTGGATAGCTAATGTGGTCATGGTACCAAAGCCCAATGGCACATGGAGAATGTGTGTGGACTACACTGATCTTAACAAGGCCTGTCCTAAGGACAGTTTTCCTTTGCCTAAATTGGATCGGCTGGTAGATTCCACGGCTGGCCATGCTTTGTTGAGCTTCATGTACGCTTATTTAGGATTTCATCAAATCCTCATGTGGCCGGAGGACTAGGACAATACCTCCTTCATCACTGAGAAAGTGGTCAGATGGCTGACTGAGGATGCCTTTTGCCTCGTGAATGCACCACCACTTTCCAAAGACTCGGTCAACACGCTCTTCCACCACAACTCGGGAAGAAACATGGAAGCATATATAGATGACATGACCGTAAAGAGTCAACAAGAAGAAGACCATGTTGGGTGACTTCGAGAGAAACATTTGAAACTCTCAGAAGTACAAGTTGAAATTGAACCCCAAAAATGTGTTTTGGTGTCTTCAAGGGAAATTCCGAGGTTTCTTAGTAGATCGTAGGGGAATAGAAGCCAATCCCGAAAAGATCCAAGTTATTCTAGACATAAAGTCCCCATCAAAGATCAAGGAAGTACAACATCCGACGGGTTCTTAGCCGCCTTGGACGATTTTTGTCTAAGCTCGGGAGACAAGTGTCATCATTTTTTCGCTACAATTAAGAAGAAAGCTAAGTTTGAATGGTCGCCAGGCTTAGCAAGCACTTCAAAGAAGTCAAGGATCACCTTCGCGCTACCTAGGTCGTGGTCACCCACCCGAGGGGGAAAACCAAGCTTGTATACTTAGCCGTGTCTCCTCAGCCGTGAGTGCTGTTCTATTGGCCGAAAGGAGTCAGTGCAAATCCCAATATACTTTGTAAGGTGCTCAAGGACGCGGAATGTAGGTACACACCAATCGAGAAGTTCATTGGCACTGTCATGGCTAGCAAGGAAGTTGAGACCTTATTTCTTGGCTCACAACATACTAGTCTATACCGACTCAACCTCTCAAGCAAGTTCCGTAAAAGATGAAAGTTGTTGGACTGATGTTGAAGTGGGCGGTTGAACTAAACATGTTTAACATATTTTTTGAACTAAGGAAAGCTTTTTAAGGGGAAAGCTTTGGCAACTTTTATAGTCGAGCTCACTCACCAACTATAGAACCAATATCTAACCCTACCGAAAAGAAGGAAGCATTGGACACTCATGGTAGATGGATCATCCACTGTCAACTGGATGTGGGGCAGAATCATTTATCAATCTCCGTAAGGAGATAAATTTAAATATGCACTAAGGTTCCAGGGCCTTCAAGCGTCCAATAATGAAGCCGAGTATGAAGCACTTCGGGCCGGGATCAAAATGTGTAAGGCGGTCGGGGTTTTAGAGATTGAGGCCAAATCGGACTATCTCTTAGTCGTCGGTCAAGTCAATGGAGATTTTGAATGCAAAGAAGCATCAATGAGCAAATATAAGCGTCTCGATCAAGGATGAGATTGAGCCCTTAAAGCGATTGGTTCGACCAAGTACCAAGGCCGAAAATCATCAAGCCGATGCTCTCTCAAAATTGGCCAAGGCAACCGATTGTGATGCACCAAGAACTGTTTTATGGGAAGTTAAGACGAAAAAGAGCATCGAGCAAGAACAGTCATGTTTCTTGCCGAGGCACAGCTTGGATGGAGCCCATTATCGAATTCAAGAAGACAGGATGGCTACCTTCGGACCCCGAGAGGCCAAGTACGTAAAAGCCCGAGAGAAGTGGTTTGAACCGCGGGATGAAACCCTACAAGAAGTCATTCAATCGTCCTCTTCTCAAGTGTATCACCAGGGAAGATGGACTAGAAGTGTCAAGAAAACTCCATGAAGGGGCATCATGTGCATCTCACATCGGGGGAAAAGCTTTGGGAGAAAAGGTTTTAAGGACTGGGTATTACTGGCCTACATTGAAAGAGGACGCTCGGATTATGCAAAGAAGTGTGCTAGCCGCGAAGCATGGGAATTTGCATCGAAGTCGTCCAACTACCTAACTCCCATCTTATTCCCTCTTCCTTTTGCAAAGTGGGGCATGGATATTCGGGACCCTCTTCCCGTGGCCACCGGACGTAAGAAGTTTGTAATTGTGGTTGTGGACTACTTCACTAAATGGATAGAAGTCAAGCAATGCGGGTATAACGACGAATGATGTCAAGGGCTTTATCCGGGAAGAACATTATAACTCGGTTCGGCATGCCGCACCCATCGTTTTTGACAATGGTCCACAATTTGAAACACCAAAGCTGAAAGATAGGTTAAGCGAAAAGAGAAATCAAAGCTCACGTTGTCTGTAGTCGCCCACCCACAAGCTAAATGGGCAAGTAGAATCCTTCAACAAGATTCTCTCTAATAGCATAAAAGGAAGCTAGATAATGCTAAGGGATTATGGGTTAAGAGCTACAATGGTATTATGGTCTATCGTAACCACGGCTAAGAACTCTACAGAGAAACACCTTTCATGCTTGTTTATGGAACCAAGCCGTCTTGCCCATCGAGATTCAAGAACCCACCTCGAGAGTCATGCCGTACACATAAGAAGCCAATCAGGGCCGTCTCACGCACTCGCCTGGACCAATTACTAGAGTTCGGGGCAATGCACTATTGAGAATGCAATTGTACAAGCCGCGAATGGCTCAGGACTTTAACACGAGAGTCGCCAGACGACCACTCAAAGTAAGGGATTTGCTCCGAGGATGATGGAAGTCATTGGACGAGCTAAGGAGTTAGGAAAGCCGACACCAAACCTGGGAAGGGCCCTATCTCGATAGTCCAGAAGTGTGAAGCGGAACTTTTCGGTCTCCATGATATGGATGGACGACCAACTACGCCGCACTTGGAACTCGACACATTAAAGAAGTACCACGTCCGATTCAGATAATCCAAGACGTTAGGTTAAGTAGTTTGTTATCCCAAACAAGTGCCACGACACAAAAAGAGAATTAGAAATGTATACATGTACCTTGGTACTTCGCCAAGCAAAATTTATATAATACAATTTCTACTTTCTCCTATATTGTTCCTTTATTTTTACTAAAGTTATTCACTTTAGGGCATTTTACCACCGCTTAGTCTAGTGGTCTAAAAGTGACATTAACTTAGATAAAATTAAAGAAACTTATAAACTTCCAAAGTAAAAACTAAAGAACGGACATCACAACAGAATAACCACCTCGCCGCACATTGCTTCCTCAAGGAGATCACGTGAAATGTAATAAACCTAAAAGGTATATTACACATCCGGCTAGTCAAATAATGATAAATCTCTAGTAAGAGAAACATCACTGGCCCCTAAAAGGAAGCCGAATTAAATAAGCAAGCCTTAGTAGCGAATCTTACTTTCACATGCAAGGTCAACTAAGTAGTAAAGGTCCTATTAAGAGCCCACTACTTCAAGACGAGTGTTGCTTCCTCAAGGAAGACGGCCAAAATATGGTACGCCCATAAACAACAAAATACGATCGTACATAAGCATTTATGCTCGTCTTAAATGAGAAGTTTATGTGGGCTCGACAAAGATTGGCCGCTCTCCTTCTTGGTACAAAGCTCGTCCGGAAATAAGAGGGATGAGCTAGGCCCAAGAAGGGGGGGATACAATAAGCCCTTAGAACTCTAGGACGAATCGGTTCCGAGGGTCGTCCGAAAAGGTGACGAGCCTCAATTATACCGCTAAATTAAGATTAAAGGTCGTCCACAACCTTGATGAGCCTCATTCTTTGCTTATATAGTCTCGAGGGCCGTCCGAAAAACCACACGAGCCTCAATTATACTTCGTTTATTTGAGGAAAGTTTCAAGATCGTCCAAAGACTAAGACGAGACTCATCCTTTGCTTAATTAAGCTCGAAGATCGTCCCAAGAACAGGGACGAGTCTCCATTTTACTTATTTGGAAAAAAAAGTTATAAGATCGTCCATAGTCTAGACGAGACTCATCTATTGTTTAATTAAGCTTGAAGGTTGTCTATTGGTTGAAATAAACAAGATTTGTAGAGCATTTCGCGAGTGGTCGCTTTAGTCGAAACCGGATCTATTGCTTCGGATAAATTGTGTTGTCCTAAATGCCGGGCAGGGATTGGCATTTAGGAACATTGTGCTCGAATGTAGCTAGCATTGGAAAATATGTATGGGATGTCTCAACAAAACAGAGAAAGTGTGTGGTTGAGGTGGATCCATGCCATGTATATCAGAATGATTCATGGTGGGATTATAAGCCTAATTCAAAGGGGCTAGTTGGTATTGGAGGAAGATTTGTTCCAGAAAAGAACAATTGAAACAAAGTGATGACACAACAGAGTTGAATCGCATGAACACCTACTCGAGAAAAAAGATGTATGATAAATTGGTGGATGATCAAGTAAGAGTGAATTGGGACACCGCAAAGTATGGAATAGGCTCAACTTGTCAAAGCACAAGTTTATTATGTGGTTGGCAAGTGCAATGTAAACTACGCACAACCGCTAGGTTGGCTAGAATTGGTATTAGCAACTCTCCGAATAAGCCTCATATGTACTGCATTACCCGAAGAGCTTCAAGATCTCTTTTACTTGCCGCTTTAGTGTTAGTTGTTTAACTAACATTAAACATCAAGTTACAAATGAATACTGCTGCACGTAACTATGACAAGCATCAGATGGATCCAAAGATAGCAGAAGTCCAAGTTCAAGAGAAATGTTTATATGGCAAGCATCTCAGCCTTTGGTTTATTATGTTTGGTATGCCGAAATAAAGTTTAGCAAGCTGAGCAATGTGTTCCTAACATTAATGTAGTCACTAAAACGCATTCAAAATGTAGTAAGAGCTAGAATTTTGGCCGTAATGCCTAAGAAAATATCAAGGGCCGATTATGTATGGTTTACTAGTCTAAGGAATAGCTAGGAAGCCGTTTGATGCGAGTTTAGTTGTATCCTTCTTTGGATATAATTGTGTCCTAATCTCAAGTCATGAGGTCCAACCTAGTCCGTTTGCCGCTTCTTGATTAATTTAGGTTGTTATGGTGAATTATGGAATGAAACTTACTTAGCAAAAAAAAAAAAAAAAAAAAAAGGGTGTCCAAGATATGCTTGGACCGAGCCTCATTGAAAATCGCCCATAATAATATAAGACGTAAGACTTAGTTATACTTGATGATAATTTAAGTTTGATGATTGAACCAAAAGACCAGCATTGATAAAAGATCATTTCATTAAACACTGCTCAAAAAATCGTTAAATCAGTCTAAAGCAAAGAGACTAAGTACAACGGCCAAATGCAAGATACTTAGAAGAATAAACTTAAAATTAGGAACTTTATTCGCCAGGAGCTTATTGGTCGGTCCTTTGGGAGACTCTTCACTCATCCTCAACCTCATCGTCCGAGGAATCAAGGAAGGTAGGAGGCTCCCTCCCTTGAGCCTCTACTGCCCGTGGACGCCTCCCGAAATGTCGCGGCGCTCAAAACGAAACTTCCTCAAGCGCCCGCCAACATCTCCAAGGTCTTCGAGAGCCCAGGTTCCTTAGGACGTCTCATGACACGCTGGCTGTAAGGCCCTTCGCGTCGTTGTAGGCTCCGTCACCTCCCTTGTCGCCGAGCACTCCGGGCACTTGAAGGAGAGTATCCCCCTAAGTTGAGAAGCGCCACAAGAGCAAGAGTCTCTCGTCCTTCAACCCAAACCGAGCGGTGTCCAAGGCCACCTGCAATGATCCTTTCCCTTGAACAAAACGTTGATGGTGACGAGGTACTTCTTGTTGCTAGCCTCCGGTTCGCCTGACCGCTTTTCCCCCAGCCTCCCGGGGATTGGGACTGTGAAGAGTCTCGCCACTCGAATGTTGTATGGCCTTGTCTGGCCCGCCGTCGTAGCCACTGGGTGAGGTGCTTATTCTCCTTCTAAGCTCTCGCGCGATCCTGCGTTAAAATGCTGTGAGCAAGAAGCTAAAATAACGAAGGTCAAGCAAATCGTAAGAGACGAGCCGCAAAACAAAAATTGGTACAAGTACAAAAATAAAAACGACAACAAGATGTACCTCGGCTGTGAAGTTGTGACATGTGCCCACATGTCCGGACGATGCTCCCCCTCAAGCCCTTTATGTAGGACTCAGTGGCATTTAAACAACTCTGGCGCATATCTCATTCAGTATTCCTTTGACATTTTTGCAAAGGCAGCCGAAGACTCTCATCTGAGTCCACCGGTGGAGCAGCCGAAGCCGAAGCGGTGGTTCTTTGTTCTTATCCAAAAGGGGGGAGCCGTTCCTCTGATGGGATGACTCTTTTGGCCATTGGAACAGGCTATTAAACGTCCACCGACGGCAAATGCGCCCTAACAAAGATTGGGAGACCAGCTTAGCAACCGTGCCAAGGCCGGACAAGGTTTTTGCGCACGCCGCTGTCCTGGCAGATCCACTAAGCGCCAGAGCGGTGTCCGGCTTGATTCTCGAGGATGACCACCAAGGCATCAACCCGATCACTAGGAGTAAGGGCAGAGTCAAGCCCTTTTTCTCCCACTACCGGGCACAAGGGCATCGATTGCGGTCCACCAAAGATTTCCCCGTACCGGCGGCGGTAGTCTTTCTCCCGACCCCTCACGCCGGAGTTATCTTCGAACGGATAGCTGTCTCGCTCTTCTTCTTCACAAAGCCCTTGGGCTTTTCGCGCGAGGCCGATCACTGCCCGCGGTGGGCCCTCTTCGACGAAGAAGATTTCCGCAAAGTGGGGTCTGCTTTGTTGGAGCATTTTATTCCGCACAAACATAAGTCGGGAGAACAATCGTCCAAAAGAGACAAAGCTAATTTTACCGTGTTATGGACGCACCCGCCCGCTAAAGGAAGCCAGTCAAATCATGGATGCCTTCCTTCCTCGAGAACCCCTTATCCAAAACGTATTAATGCTCACCTTGGACGAACAATCAAGATCCTCGTCCATGGCCGCTCAAGTTCGAGGAGAGATGGGATCGAGAGCGAAGCCGTCCAATCAACTGGACCGCCTTCCTTCATCGAGGAACCCCGTCCAAAAAACTCAATGCTCACGTTGGACGAACCATCCCGACCCTCGTCCATGGCCATCATCAAGTTTGAGACGAGGATGGACCGATAAAGGAAGTCGCCCAATCATAGACGCCTTCCTTCCTCGAGGAACCCTCGCCCAATTGCAAAGGAGACCGACTACGTAGCCGTTTTTCTTATGTGAAGAACCCCAATACAATGCCAGGAAGACGTTTTAAGGGACTAGGACGTTCTTTTTTAAAAAAAAAAAAGAGGTTTACCGGAAGTTTCAACCCTTTTTTCGGCTTCCGCTTCGCGAACTCCTTCCCAAAGATTATCAAGTAAATTTAGACATACCGATATCCCCGTCAAAGATTTTTTTGAGAAGTGCTTTGGATGAATTCGCAAAAAAAAGAAATAAAGGGGGTTAGTACGATAAACATTATGGACGGAACGTTTACTTAGAGTTTTGAAGGTATACCTCTATCCTCCGCCAACCGTGAGCCGCCAGCGACCAAGAAGTTATCATCATAAAACATCTCTTTGAAGGGAATCCAGTTAGTCGTCCTTTAAAGGATGGATGATTTGTCCGAATACTCTTTACTCGAATATTCCATCACCTCTTCGTCAAATTTATCCTCTAAATCCAAAAGGACTACCCTCGTCCAATGATTCATAATAACGGCTTATGAACGCTGCACCCCGACGATGTAATCGTTGGCATTGAGGAAAAAATGAAGTCGGCTTTCCAATCGTGCATCTTCGAAGGTTTGCCCCATGGCCAAGAGAAATCGTATGTTGCGGAGCGCCGAGCCAAGCTGACCCACCGGGCCCCGAACTTTAGATACATAGTGTATCCCGAGTAAAGGTCGCAAGAGAAAGGCCAGCCGCGCAACTCGCATACCTGCGCCATGAATGTCATAATGTCGTGCAGCATTTGGTGCCGCTTGGTTACGGCCGACGTTGTAATGCCTTAGCACTTGCTCGATAAAATCGTGTGGGAGAGGAAATCTTAACCCCCGCGTCCAAGGCTAGCTTGTAGACGGTGAAGTGATTCTTGGGGAGCGCTTAAAATTGTAGCCCCTTATCGAGAATGACGAAAGATAGCCCCGCATGGGCATAACAAGAGATAAGTAGTTGGGATCGGGGCTAATTTTCTCTAACCACCTACGGTTGGCTAAAAATAAAACCAGATCGAGTGGGGACCAAGCGTCTCCTAATTCCGAGATGAGGTAGTGGAGGGTTCGCCCGATTCTCAAACGAGGTGAATCACCTCGTTATCAGCTTTCGCCGCTTCTTCCATATCAATCTCCCTACCGCACGGACCGGGCTCAGGATTTAATTCATGGTTTTCTTCCCCACTACGGCCGGAGAAGTAGGCCCGTTAGTGGTCAAGCACTTTGATTTCTACAATCGCCTCCTCCGGAACTCGTCCAAGAGATTCCCTCCATTTCGCAGCTATAAGAAAGGAGAATTATTATTCGTCTTAGACGAGCCGTTTGCTTGACGCGCGTCAGTTACGCCCAAAACTATAAAAATATATACAATCGCCGAATAGGCCCAACTCTAGAATGTGCGAAAGAAGAAGTACCATCCGGGCTCTAGTGTCAAGGCAAACTCTTGAACGCCGTGATTATTTCCGACGAGGAAGAGGAATCCATTTTATTGATTTTTTAAGAAAAAAAAATAAAGAATAAAGTAGAATGAAGGGAGAAAGAAAGGAAACCCGACCCAACGCTTGGGACGCACTTGGAGAGGAAAACGGAAGCCTGGACGAACTCAACTCTCTCTCTAGAAAACAAGAAAATATGCAGTAGCCTCTACTCTTTAGAAAACTTCTCTCAAGGTGTGAAATGATTGAAGTAAGGACAAAAGAACATATATAGAGGGGTGAAAAACCTTCTAGACC